>JADMLD010001400.1:3600000-4042500 GCA_017589585.1 Phylloscopus whistleri
TGTCAATATGAAGCTGAGGGCTGATGGAGATTTCTCTTGAGGAATACACTTGTTAGCCTAAATCAGTACGTTTGTTACTTGTAAAAAGCCCTGTAAAAAGAGCAAAGGATAAATGCTTTGAACATGTGTTTCTTTCCTTTCAGTATATTAGCAGGAATGCTCGATTAAAACAAAGGGAGGATTATTGAGGAATACATAGTGGTGCATCTATTTTCAAGCTACAGATTGAAATGCAGATGAGCTCGGGGAGGAGCCCAACACAAGAGGCCAGGAATTGCCAAATTGTTGGTTTGGTTAACAAATAGCATGAAGAAGTTGGTGCCAGCCGGGTGGATGGACACTGGGAGGCACAGCAGGAGTCAAAAACTCAGGGAAAAGAGCAAGACTTTTGCCTGGGTAGATTGTGAGGGCATAAAAGCCCAGGGGTTCCTTTGTTGGGGATTTCTCCTTGGAGGCACCAGCCAGGGCTGTTTTTGTGTAACTGCACTGTGAACAAATGGCTTTATGGAATGAGACATCTCAGACTTTGCTATGGGAAACCTGGGGTTAAACCACTCAGGAAACCTGGTCTGACGGTGAATGGGGTGTGCAGGGCACCCCTGGGCTCACTGGAGCTGTGGAGGGGCTTCGGTCCCAGCAGTGCAAGTCTCTGGTGCTGGGAGCCTGACTGACAGAGAGAGCCCTGTGAATGCTCAGACTCGGAATTTTCCTTACCACTTCTATCCCCTTACTCTGAAGAGCGAGTTCTCACTGAAGTCTAATAGAACTTGACATGACTTGTACCCTGTATTTATTCCTTTTCTAGTAGCAGTATACATATCTTCGTTGGAGGAAAAAGCATCAGAATAACTTAAAAAATGAAAAATGAAATGGTTTATTTTATTATTTGAACAAGTAGCCTGGTAATGGCAAAGTATCACTCTGTGGCAGCCTAAATTTTAGCTTTTGGTTGCAACTTCTAGCGTAATTTACATAAAATTCATGCTCAGGCTTCATGTTAACCTAAAGAAAATTCTCATAGCCCCTTTTTAGTCTAGGGTTATTTGTAGCTTTGTGTTCCCATTTCCTTGTCATTAGTATGGATTGCATGGTATTTTTAAGGTCACTGGATTTTCAAATAACTGAAACACCAGACTTGTAGCTTTGTAAGTCCTAATGCTTACAAATTTCCAGCAGTGATCTGCCTTCTAAGCTGAAAGTCTAGTGATTATACCCCTAAGAGTCCATTTAATCTAAAGTATTTGGATTTCAAATCCAACCAAAATCAAGCTGGGTTATTTTCAGAGGAACTGTTCAAGTACAGTTTGTGCTGATTGTGTTTCCCTTGATCTTGGTGAACCCCGACTATAAAGTCTGTTAGCAGAGTAATCTGATACCCTTCTACGAGTTAAGTACATGCCGAGGGTTAGGATCCTTTCAAAAAAATTGTAAGGATCACCTCAAGCTGGAAACACTTGCTCTTCATTGGTAGAGAGGGAAAAAAAAAAAAAAAAAGCTAACTTGCAGTTTTAATTAGAACAAGAGAAATTATTTATTTCAGCAAATGACTAATGAGCAAATTTTCAGCCCAAAGCTGAAGATATCACCAGGAAGGTGGAGTCTTTCCTGCACCATGTTACTGATGCTCAAGAGCAGAAGTTCTGCTTGGCCACCCACTAAGACAGATACCCACAACAGCTTCTGAAAGCCTCAGAATGTAGGCCCAAAGTGTATATAAATCCCCAACAGAGCAGGCTGTGATCTTTTTTGGGGTGGTTGGAGGGGAAGGGGACCAATTTCAGAAGAGATATTAGTAATCCTGACCCACTGGGTGTTTTCCAGCATAAACTTTTTTATTTTCCTTTTCTTTTTCCTTTTTTTTTTTCTCCCTTTTTTCCCAAGTCTGGTTTGGTCACGTCAAGGTGAAAATTCAACAGCTTTTACAAAATATTTACTCCTGTTCCCAGAAATAACACATTCTCCCTGGGGCCCATTAAAAAAAAGGATTGATGGATTGAAGGAAATATGAAGTTGCACTGAAAGTGTTACATTTTCATTCAGTTGGAAAGTTGATAACTAGCAAATTAATTCTGTCTACTATTAATCTGTGTGAACACATCTGGAGTGTTCAAATACATTTTAGTTTCATAGTCTTAATCCCTTACAGTTTATTCACCTTCAATATAAGCAGCCAAAAAGAAGTGAGTGATAATGTAGATGGAAGGGCCAGGCTTATGTTTTCATTAATTTTTTTCTCTTTCTGAATTTCCTAATTTAACCAATATTGCGCAGCAAAGAATCAAACCACAAACATTTTCTTTGTGTTTTGTAATTACAGTCTAGCTAGGATTTGAATGCAGAGAAAGTTTTCCAAATCCTTATTTTTTTTCGTATCATACACTGGAGAAGTTATTGATAGGCATCCAGAACAACAAAAAAATTAACGAAAAGAACCAAATAGTGTCTAGACTTCTAATTATGCCATTAGGCATTATTGTGTGGGGGAAAAATTAACAAAAACAGAAGAGAGGAATAAGAATAAAAACAAGTAAATACTTAAGGAATGGTGAGGCGGCAGGGTTTTGTTTTTAAATTTTTTTAAGTGTACAGTTTGTGAAAAATACATTCTGTAAAAAGTAAAATAGATGGTTATTGGCTGCCTTGTTTTTGAATACTGTTTTTTCCTCTGGGATATAGCCACAGGCCATTTAGGTGACAATCAGATCCAACTGTAACTGTTCCAGGTGAAGGGAGGAATGCTGTAAATTCTGTCTGTGAGTCACCTAGGACTCCCATAATTTTTTGCCCCATGACAGATGGCTCTCACCTTGGGTGTATATGTTTTAATGAAAAGGTTGATATTATGTATGTGAAATTGTGATTAATGATGACTTTGAAGTCGGAAAATGCTCTTCCCTATAGCAACTGTTCTAGCAATGTTTGAAACCCATACTCTGTTCCCAAATAAAATGCTTCAATGAAGACTTCAGTCTTTCAGAGAGGTTCTTTCATTTAATTGCTTCCATGACCACCAGAAAGGAATCTTAAAATCCACTTACATCCTTTCTTAGGATGGGCTTTTTGTTCATTTTGCCTGGGGTATTTTTGGTAAGCCTCTTCAGGACTGTTCTGCTATTCACTGGTGTACAGGCATCCAAGGACCTTAGGGCTAGGTGGGGCTTTCTTCAGTGGTTAGTTAGCAAATGTGATTATTCCATTGCATCCTTCTGGAATAAATAGAAAATCTCTGATCTAAGAAACCTTTTACTGAGATTTCCAAGCCCAGTCTTGTTGCCGTATGGTGACACCCAGTGGAGGAAAGGAGCACTCCAGCTTTAAAAATTATTTATTATACGTATTTCTGCGGTTTTGAAATGCAAAATGCATTAAAGTTGTGTAAACTGTTTTATATAAAATACATATCTACAAGGAACTAATGTTCTTTGGGATTTCTATTGCAAGCAAAAATATGACCAGTGTCAGCCCAAGGTATTTTATGGTTTCTGCTTTTGGTAGTAATAGGGTTAGAACACAGATTGAACTGAAAAATAGCTTCTTCATCCTCCAAAGACCAGGGGAAAGAATAATAGTTTTGTCTAAAACTGGTTTAAACCTAGCAATTATATTTGGGTTTGAAAAAGAGGCATACTCAATTCCAGGAATTGTTTGCAAATTAAACCTCTGCAAAAATATGAATCTCCTGCACAAAAAAAAAAAAAAAAAAAAAAAAAAAAAAAAAAAAAGTAAAAAACTTCTGCTTTCTACTTTCCCTGGTATTTTGACTTATAGATGTAATCCCTCTTCAGATGAGACTAGCCAGAGAATTTCTCAAATGCTTCTTTTTATTTCAAAGTCTTTTATTCTCAAGGTGCTTTAATAAGTCTTCTATGGAAAAATTGTATCTATCTAATTTAATATTCATATAATGAGAATTTCCCAGGTCTTTATAGGGAACTGTGCTGTCTTTTGTTTAACAAGACCAACGAATTGTATGAAATCAATGTGATCATATTGTGCCATTCAGTGTCAGTGAGGGAGAGGCACAACTTCATCAAGTGCTAGTAATTACTATAGCTGTATTTTCCATTTGTAATTGTAATTTGCTGCATTATACATCTTTCTCAGGCTACACTAAAGTTTAATTAAACATCCATTTTCACAAAGCAAGCCCAGCAATACCACCAAAGAATTTCCATTACAGATTGCTGCAGTGGTTCTAATGTCTCTGCTCATTAATCTGTGTTATAATTAAACTTATTTTATTTATCTTAAGCCAGGAGTAATTTATTTATTTTTTTTTGCAAGGTAAATGAAAGCACAATAAACAGTGCTTAAGGTGCTTAAAATGCAAAAAGGCGAGGAGCTAATAAGGATTCTGGTTAGAAGGGATCCTTCAAACAAGTTATTTTGCTACTTCTCTGATCTCATGATTTCTTTGTCTTGGCAACATCTCTCCTGAATACTGTTGTGAAAATTATTTTTAACTTAGCTACCACATTCCAAAAATTCTTCTGTGAGGAATAATGGTTGGTATGACTGTGTAGTCACAAGGGAGTTCAACTGCTAAGAGGTTATCTGAGACTTACAAGAACAATTACACTGCTTTTGTTGGCGTGCATGGGCTTTGCATTAACTAGGGTACAGAGCTCACACAAACTGTTTTCATACTGCTAAGGTAGTCAGGATTTGAGTATATTAAATAATATGAAGCAGATCTAAGCATGAATATGAATGCCTGAAACTGTCCCCTTGGAGAAGCTGCTGGCTCTGAGGGACAGCTGACTTGCTGGGGGACACTGAGAGGTTTGAGAACTGAACACGTATAACATACATAAGAGGGTAGGCTTAATTTCTTTTGTGCAGCACTAGCACCCTGTCCTAGATTCCACGTTGCAAAGAAACTTTCTGTCAGAGAAACTAAGTACTTGATCTTGGGGAAAATGTATTTTCACCATAAGAGATTCTGTTAAAGGGAAGAGAAATATTTTTTTCCTTGAAAGACATGGAAGAGAAAACGATATGACTACAGATCAAGGATGTAGTCTCTACTGTCAGAAAGCAGAGCTCCGAGTCTTGTTAGTCCTTCAGGATACACCACATGTCCAAAGTCTTCAAAAACTCCTTTGTAGTGGTTTCCTGGCAGGCTGAGGAGAGAAAGAAGGATGCTACAGAACTCACTCCTTTCCAAACCTGGCCTATCTGGTTCTGGGATCACCATCCCTAGATCCTACAGCAATATATTTACTTGTTGTGGAGTGTTTTGGAGACAGGTGCTAAGTAAGGTCTGTTTTCTGACTGTTGCATAGTCTTAGCTCAGTGGGACCCTGAGGGTTCAGCATGTCTGTAAATCAGGCCATTCTGTTTTTAAATTACAATTCTGTCAGAAAGCTCTTTGCACACTCGTAATTCAAAAACTTCTTTCCCAAACCAAAATTATGCTGGGGAACTGGATGAGTCATGGGACTGGGAATTGAACATAAAACCTTTCATCTCTAGATCACAAGTTCAAATATGCCCTGGGTCACTAAAACTTTGCCATGTACTGGCTTTTCAGCACTATAAGATTCAATGCATACACGAATGACAGATTTCCGTTCTTGAGGACTATGGTGAAATTGTACCAGGAGGGAAAATCCCCCACTAAAATAAAGTCCAATTGCTTTGCTGAAAAAATGTATGTGTGTGTATGTTATTTACCTTTTTTTTTTCTTTGTTTTCTATTTTGTTTTTTTTTTCCAACAAAGATAAATGAAGCTATCTCATTAATCAGAAAAGTGTATATATCCCTATCTAAGTTATAATAAAGGATGCAGCATGAGGTTTCCTCAGCTTTGTAGACAGTGCGGTGAAAAAACATCAGGGAGAGTCTGACCAAAAGAGACGTGTCAAACCACAGCAGTTAAATTCAGTTAAGGTTGTGTTATTTTTCTTATGTGTGGGATATTTTCTGTGGTTGGGATTTTTTTTTAATCTTGGATGGAATAAAAATGAAACATGGAAGTTGATTAGGAGAGGTATTTATTACAGTTTTCCATAATTTTAGATTTTTTTAAAATTTATTTACACATTATCAAACCTTGCAGACTATTTTTGTGAAGGTAAATCATTATAGATGTGTTTCTTCCAGTTCCCCTTTTCTAAAACACTGAAAAAGGGAATGAAGATCTAAGATGGAGAACAAGAAGTCAGGACACAAAATTTATGATCTCATTCACTTCAAGACGTTATCAGTCTGGGGGAGAAATTTAATCTTGAACATAAATTGCATTTCCTAAAAAAACATAATCTTGCCTTAAGACACCAAATGCACTGATTACAGAGAATGTCTGTGTTTACACATTTGTACAGACCATGCTGACTGTATTAGTGTCCTAGGAAATAAACTATGTGCAGCATACAGACCTGCTCCAAGCACTAAGCAGAAAAAGAAATTTTGAAATCAGACCCTCTGATCTCTAAATCCTTTCAAATTCCTGAAGCACATTAGCTTTACTACTGCATGATGTGTGCGGTAGTATTTCCCCTAATGAAATCTGACTAAAAGTTTAAATGAGTTTAATGCATGAAATATATAAATAAAATGTGGCCTTGATTAAATTTAGACTTGATACATAGCTTAAATGGGTAGCACAAGAGCAGCTTCAGTATCATGTGTCCAGGCTATTTTTGGCTACACTTTGTTGAAAAGGGAATGAATTTTAACCTTCCACATACCTTGCAAAGAAAAGGCAATACAGAGAAGCTGCATATAAACAATAAGCTACAATTCAGTTCAAAAACCAGATCCTTATTTCCCTCTTGTTTTAAAATGCTCTAGAAGTGATTGCTATGTCAAAGTGGATGATGTAATGTTTCTCCACCCACTTAAAATAAAGTCTGTCTTGGGCTGTCTATGACATCCAGATGACAAACTTCATCCAAACATCCTAGAAGTAGTATCAGTATAAGCTTTGTCATATTATCTCACTAATGTGTCTGAACCATGACCTGTAGGAGTCCATTCACAGGGAAGAAGGTATTTCACCTTCCGTATCCACTAAATCTTTGTCTTCTTTCCAATATCAAAATCAGGTTATCCATGCAGTCCTCTGTCACAGCCTCTGAGAAGCTGACTGTCAATTCATGTAGTTTCACAATGGTTCCAAAGAAGGTGCTGCTCCACTGTTATGCCTGAAGCCTCAGTGTACCACCACTGCTGATTTACACTCACCTAAGACACTGCACCCAAAACTCCTCCAACAGACAACTTTGTGCCTTAAGAAAATCTGTATTGCCAATTTAACTCCACAATTCCCATCTCATTTATTAACTTTATGTTTGGGTTATAATCAGCAACAAATTTCCATTAAAGAAAATATCTCAAGGGAAGGAGAACAGGATTTTCTGGGAGGGAAGAAGGTATCCACCACTAACGTATATTTTCTGTCAGTCATGCAGATATTTGGCAATCACAGTCTCGTATTTGGAAGTCATTTACTACTCCTTTGAAAGCCTTATACCAGGACTTGTTTTTCTCAGCAAGTTCGCTTTTGGTGTCCATCAGTTATAAACCCTGCGTGGACACAGAACCCAATTACTGCTCACTCCAGTTCTCTGTTTGTCCTGTAGACAAACACTGGTTTCAGTAAGAGACTCACTTCTGAAATCAGTCGAATTGAACCTGTGAATAACACTTGCTGCTCACTGAGGAGCGTGGAAAGATTTTCAAAGCAAATGTTACCTGCTGAAAGCAGCATTGCAATTTTTTTTGCCTAATGAGTGCTTGAAGGCATTCTTTACTGTGCTTAGGATCTTTTCTGTAGGGCTCCCACCCTACAGATGTTGGAAATGCAGAGAGCAATCCCCTAATGATGGTAGACTTCACCAGCAAGAAAGTGAACTCGTGTGCAGATGGCAGAGGTTGTTCCCAGGCACATGGCATAAAGGCAGCAGATAAAAGGGATGATCCTGTGTCCGACAATGGTGTCAAGCCAAAAGTGCTCAGACAATCCCTTGTGGAGGGAGAGTCATATTACACCAGCTTCTGCATTCTTACATTCAGCAGCAAAGGAATAATTGTGTATTGAAGAAGATTTGGATATTTTCCTTTAAAATCTGAAGTGCTGTCCTCCTATGCACTAGTTTCGGTGGGGCACGTTAGAAGAAGTACATAAAAAATTGCACATACACACAAGGCTGCCCTTCAAAATTTTGCTTCTTTTCAATAAGAAACAGTTCTTAAAACTAGAAATATTCCTAGCTAACACCTTTAGAAACATTCTTCAGGATATAGCTTCATAGTAAAACTTTACCTTAAAAAGAAGTGCATGCCCTAAACAGCTTGATTTTTTTTTTTTTTTGCTTCTTTTTCTTTCTTTCTTTTTTTTTTTTAGCTCACTTTGGATTCTGCCACTTCTGAAACGATGAGCACTGTAAAATTGGATTTGAAACCACAGCATTAAATGCTTAAAATCTGATCCTTCTGTTGGGACCTGGGATAAATTAAGCTGATGTACATTATTTTTAAAGAAAGGAAAAAATATGGGAAGCGGGTTTTGAAGCCTGAAGGCAGAGAACAAAACAAGTCATGCAGGTGATATAAACCATCTTATTTTCATTTTTTAAATAGTTTTCTGCTTCCCTATGGTTACTTAGACTGGAAATAATTGCCTAGAAAAGACATTTCAATGTGATACCTAAAATGCCTTATGTATGTGATATGAAGTGACAGCAATTTAGCTACTGACCAAATTGCACCTTATTTCCCCCTCTACATTTGCTTGATTTCTAGCACACAGTGACTTGTAAAGTATGCATGTCTTATGGAGATTAACCTGGTGCAAGTAGGTTGGTAAATGAATTAGGTGAGGTATATGAAAATAATTCTCATGCAACTAAATTAAACACGGGGTAAAATTAGCTGGGATTTTAATCCAAATTTTGAAAATTTAAAATGTTCTAAAAAATCTCATATGACACTAGCTGTAATAATTTTCTTAATTAAATATTTGAATGTAAATTTTTGATAATCAGCACCTGTTACCATGAAAAAAAAATTAATTTATTTTCAGTAATTAGTGTTTAGAACTATCAAAATAATGAAGAATAAGGCAGAACCAGGTTGTCTGGGGCTCTTCATCCCTTATTCCATATTAACCATTAAGTTAATTCAACAAAGAAAAACCACTTTCTTTACAGATTCTACTCAGATATTCAGGATGACTGCAGAATGTTTAATAAATTCAACATCACAATAGGAGTACTTTTCCTTCTTAGAACAGGAGACAGAAAAATAGATTGTCAAATTACCATCTGTTGTCTTGCAAAAGGGCTGTAAAAAGGCACATTCCTCTGCCTAAATCCTCTTGCAACTGTGAATGGCTTAATATTTCCTGGCTGCCCCCAGTATGGCAATTCCAAATCCCTTCAATGCGTGGGATGCACTTCCTGTAGCAAATCCATAAGCACAGAAGATGCACATCTCAAACATTCCACCATGCTATTTATGGTGACATTTTATTCACATTTTGAAGACTCACGCATGCCCTAGCCAATGGAAAATTTTCATAACCAGAACATCTTGAGAAGAGAAAAAGGTAGAACACTCAGCGAGGCTATTACTGTTCAGAGCTATGTTAGCAACTGAGAAAATAGGTAGGAGAACGTGTAAGACTAGCTATGGGCTGCAAATTTTTCTATCCCTGTAGGACAATAGGTGAAACAAATCAGTATTCAGACGGCAAATGTCTAAGGATTATGAAGTGGGACATATTGCATCACTTTTGTACAAAGGTAAGGGAGTCAGAGATGTTTTAGTTCCCACTGATCCATGTAAAACAGTTTGTTCCCCTGGTGTGGTTTTAATTCCGCAGTCAACAGGGTTAGCTGTTTTAGCACCATTTTTCTACCCCAGACTTACCAGAACTGAATGAGATGAAGGCAATCTTGGAAGAGGGAGGAGAGAAGGAAGATGAGTGAATGGCCAGGGTCAATAGCCTGGCAAATGGTTGAACAAGGTGGAACAGTCACTTCCTCTGGCTAGAGTTGTTGGTCTGACCTCAATTTCTTTAAAAAAAAGAGAAATTCAATGATACGATCTCCAATGAAAATTCATATCTTTCTATTAATCTTTATCTCTTCCATCACGTTTTTTATAAAATCCAAACCTACTTTATACAAAATAAGTCAGAAAATAAACTTACCAAAAAGTTTTCATTTTTTTTTCTTTTAAAAACAGGGTTAAAAAAATTCCCCAAATAATTACCACTTTGCTTGTTTTATATTGCTGTATCTAAACACCAGAATATAACTGAATTGTGTGTGGTTTTTAACATTTTGTCCATGCTCCCAATAGTCACTGAAGTCATTTTTGCCTGCAGCTATTTCTGGTAGTTCTATAATCTATGGGAAGGCAAACAGCTGTGAAAGGCCTTTTGAAATGTTTTTAACTTTCTATCATTAAGAAGTGCTGTGTATTTTCCTTTCTTACAGAATAAAATTATCATTCCTTCCAGCTTCCTCTTTTTTTTTTTTTTTTCCAAAACCCTTTAGAGTAACAGCAATTTAAAAGGCAGTTAATAAAATCCAAAGTCATCAACAAATCAAAACAAAAAAGCCCACATTGTGTCTGTGCTGGAAAAAAAAATGTATGAGATTTGAAATTTTCTACATTGTCAATCTTCATTTTGAAGGTCAAAACTGCAAAGCAATTCATGTTACTGCTGTTGGCTCTGCACATGCCCAACAGCAAAATCTTACCTCACGCACAACTGCCACCCTATCCTGGAGTTTCATGGACCTAAAGAGAAAAACTGGGGTTTGATAAAAAAAAAGAAAAAAAGAAAAAAGAAGAAAAAAAAAAGTGTTTTAAGTCTATTTTTGAAGTAATTTTATGCAAATAAATGACCTAAGATGTGTATGCATTCTGCAGCATCTCACTCTGCCTTGCTTTGCCATTTGTACCTCTCAGATTTCCTGCAGTTCGCTGGGATCTTCCCTTGCATCTTTGTAGATCAGTGCAGCTCTGATTCAAGTTAATCATTGTTCACTACATCCATGAGCAAATGGATAGTGAAAAGCAGTGTAGGCCTCTCCTTAGACAGTTTTTATATTCCAAAGAAAACTCCACAAAATTACTTGCCTTGCTGCCATTTGTCGCATCTTATTACCTTGGCTACTCTGTGTTAACTTACAGCAAGGATGTAGCTAACAGTAACCACACGTAATGCTAGAGTACAGTCTTGTCTGCTAAGGAAATTTAACAAGGCATGGTTTCCAGAAATCAAGACCTTTTTTGTAATTGCAGATTTTAGTGGCTAGAAGACAGAATTCGGGAGCCTTTAAACCATTAACAATCATCTTTTGTGCTTCAAAGGGTTCAATGCTGCTAAGTCTCATGTCCATATATGCAATCTGTTTGATAAGGAAAATTAGCAGTTAAAAGTCTGAAGCCTGATCTTGCTCTTCTGCTCATTGAAATCAATGGGCAACCCTGTGCACTTCACTGAAAAAAACCCAGAATCTCATCAGTCTTTAATCTAACTGATCTGTAAACCTGAAGTAGCCCTTGTTGTTTCCGGTCTTGCAATCCTGGAGCTGATATGATATGAACTATCATAAATAAAACCCTATAAACAGTACACGATTCCAAAGTAAGAAGGATCCTCATATTAATTAAATTTACATTAGCACTACGGATCATCCAGTTCTTATGTTAGCTCTTGTTCCATGAATATGCAGCAGAGGCGTGATATTTAGCATCCTAAATAACTAAAGTCCCCCCAACTCTCTGTCTTCTAAGGTTGTTAATTAATAAGAAACTTGGCTTAGAATCTAAATAAAATTGGGAGGATTTTAATTTTTCTAAGTACTGTAAAATTGACCATACTTTTTGACAGAGTGTCCTAGGTTACAATGTAAAATTGTGCCTAAGGTATGTATTCTATCCCCATGAGCCGTTGGAGTCAAGGTGGGGCAGTGTTTTCCTTATCTTCTGTTAATGAGCCCAACAATGCCTTGCCACATGAGTCATAGATAACTCCCTCTGGGAGTTATCTCTGTTTAATGGGCCATCAAGGACCCACTGCATGACTCATCATCCCATTGTGAGATGCTCCGCCCAGGGGGAGGAGGCAAACATTTCCACCTGGATAAATCCAGGGTTTAGGACAGCACAAATAGCTTCTATCCACTGGACTCCCAGAGGAGACAACAGCTACCAGACGCTTCTACAGGATCACTGCTTTGACAAGACCATCTCATCTGGACTGCCACTACCACCCTAACAGGGTGTCAGGTTGTATTCTGACTCTGTCAGTAGTTTTTTTGTACTATTACTTTTATTTTATGTTACTTTTCTTTTATTTCTCTTCTTTTCCTCCTATTAAATTGTGTTTCTGACTTGGAGTCTTCCACTGGTTTTGCTTTCAAACCAGCACATTTTTTTGGCGCCCAACGTGGGGCCCGAGGTACTGAGAAAAGTCAGAATTACAATTTTGGGAAGAAGACACTTGTTCACTATAATTCTCAGCATGTTTACATGTGTCTTGTACCTAGCACTCTATATCTTTCCGCACATGGGGCAATATCTACAGATCTTAATGCTCCTATGTAAACCAGGGTATGGCACTAAAATTGCTTTATTGGTCTATTATGTCTATTGCATGATAACCTCCGAGGCAATGAGCACAATTCGGAATATGTACTCAATTTTGTTGTCTTGTCCCAGTCTAGGATGCTTTGTTTGGGGTCTCAACAATCTCACCCAGCCACAGTGGGGAGGCGTAAAGAATGATTTTTTCCCGTCTTTCAGGCCTGATACAGCAGTTTTTGGAAATATTGAGTTCTCTCTGGATACCAAGGACAGCATAATGTTGTTGTTAGTACTGCTTTGTTCTCTCTGCACAGCCTACACCATGCTTAAAGTGCAGCGTCTTATTGAGGCAGAGGAGAAAAGAACAAAATGCACAACAACAGCCTTCGTGTCTACACAGATTGTCACAGAAGAGAAAGGAACCAAAAGCCAGGCAACAGTGTCTGAATCTACGCAGACTGTTACAGAGGAAACAGAAGCCAAAAGCAAGGCAACAGTGTCTGCATCTACGCAGACTGTCACAGAGGAGAAAAGAACCGAAATCAAGGCAACAGTGCCCACGTCCACACAGACTGCCACAGAAGAGAAAGAAGCCACATGCAAAGCCACAACATCTGTGTCTGTGCAGGTTGTCACAGAGGAGAAAGAAGCCAAAGATGCCAGCATCTCCACACAAACAATCACTGAACTGGAACAGCCTAAACCGGTAGCAGTTGCCCCCGTTCAGAAGAAGAAATCAAAGAGCAAATCAGTTCGCATAGTGACTGATGAGAATGCAGCAGGACCTTCGCACCCAGCAGAGGAGACAGAGCCAGAGATCATCACTCGCTCTTTATCTCTGGGTGAGCTGCGTGACCTGCGGAGGGAATTCACCCGCCAGACAAACGAGTCCATCCTGACCTGGCTGCTCCGCATCTGGGACGCTGCAGCCAATGACACCATTCTAGATGGAAGTGAGGCCAGGCAACTGGGATCGCTGTCCCGGGATGTGGTCATTGACCAGGGCATCGGAAGGACCCAAGGAACCCTCAGCCTCTGGCGGCGACTGCTGACAAGTGTGAAGGACAGATACCTTTGTAAAGAAGACCTCCAGGTGCATCAAGGAAAATGGAGCACAATGGAACAAGGTATCCGATGCCTGAGGGAATTGGCTGTGCTGGAGATCATTTTCTCAGAAGACGAAAGATTTCCTAAAAGCCCAGATGATGTCCAGTGCACATCGCAGATGTGGTTGAGATTTGCACGACTTGGACCAGAGATGTACTCCCGTTACCTGGCAACGCTCCAATGGAGAGAAGGCGAGGACAGGGTGGGCGTCTTGGTCAACAAACTAAGAATTTACGAGGACACTGTCACCGCCCCATTTCGTACCCATGTCTCATCCGTGGAAACAAGGTTAGCTGAGCAAGTCCAGAGCTTGATTGAAGAAGGCCATCAGAAACTGAAGAAGGAACTTAGGGAAGAAATTTACCACATCTCACCAGAACCAGTAAGAGTCTCTGCCATTAGGAACAGGCGTCCTCCAGCCAGAGAGAGAGGATATACTCCACGAGGTAACCTCTGGTCTTTTCTTCGAGAACATGAAGAAGACATGAGGAAGTGAGATGGACAACCCACCTCCTCCTTAGCAGCCCGGGTACGTGAACTGAAAAGAGGGACACCTACCACAAGAAGCTCATCTAGAGTCAAGGCTGCTCCAGTCTCTCGTGCACAGAACTCCAGACAGTATAAGAATGGTGATGTGACTGATCCTCTTGAAGGGACCTCAGGAACATATTTACAGGAGAAGAGCAACACGCACCATGAGCAGGAATAGGGGGGCCCTGCCTCTAGCCAGGTAGAGGAAAGGGATAATAGGATCTACTGGACTGTGTGGATCCGATAGCCTGGCACATCCGACCCACAAAAATATAAGGCTTTGGTTGACACTGGTTCCCAATGTACCCTGATGCCATCGGGGTATGTAGGAGCAGAACCTATTTCAATTTCTGGAGTGACAGGAGGGTCCCAGCAGCTGACTGTCTTGGAGGCCGAAGTGAGTTTGACTGGGAATAGGTGGCAGAAACACCCCATCGTGACTGGCCCAGAAGCTCCATGCATCCTCGGCATAGATTATCTAAAAAATGGATATTTCAAAGACCCAAAAGGATATCGTTGGGCTTTTGGAGTAGCTGCTGTAGAGACGGAAGACATCAGACAACTAAATACCCTGCCTGGTCTCTCAGATGACCCTTCTGCTGTGGGACTGTTAAGAGTTGAAAAACAACAAGTACCAATCGCCACAGCAACAGTGCACCGTCGGCAGTACCGTACTGACAGAGACTCTGTGACTCCGATCCATGAGATGATTCGGAAACTGGAGAGCCAAGGGGTGGTCAGCAGGGCTCATTCACCTTTCAACAGCCCTATATGGCCAGTGCGTAAGTCCAATGGAGAATGGAGACTGACTGTGGATTATCGTGGTCTGAATGAGGTCACGCCACCACTGAGTGCTGCTGTACCAGACATGTTGGAGCTTCAATATGAGCTGGAGTCCAAGGCAGCAAAGTGGTACGCTACCATCGACATTGCCAATGCCTTTTTCTCCATTCCTTTGGCAGCAGAGTGTAGGCCCCAGTTTGCTTTCACCTGGAGGGGCGTTCAGTACACCTGGAACCGACTGCCCCAGGGGTGGAAGCACAGTCCCACCATCTGCCATGGATTGATCCAGGCTGCATTGGAAAAGGGTGAGGCTCCTGAACATCTACAGTACATCGACGACATCATCGTATGGGGGAACACAGCAAGGGAAGTTTTCGAGAAAGGAGAGAGAATTATCCAGATTCTGCTGAAAGCTGGTTTTGCCATTAAGCGAAGTAAGGTTAAGGGACCGGCTCAAGAAATCCAGTTCCTGGGAGTGAAGTGGCAAGATGGACGTCGCCAGATACCCACAGAAGTAATCAACAAGATCACCGCAATGTCTCCACCAACGAGCAAGAAGGAAACACAAGCTTTCCTAGGCGCCATAGGCTTTTGGAGAATGCACATTCCTGAGTATAGCCAGATTGTGAGTCCTCTCTACCTGGTTACCCGCAAGAAGAATGATTTCCACTGGAGCCCAGAACAGCAGCAAGCCTTTGCCCAGATCAAACAGGAGATCGCTCATGCGGTAGCCCTTAGCCCAGTGAGGACAGGACCAGATGTGAAGAATGTGCTGTACTCTGCAGCCGAGAACAATGGCCTGTCCTGGAGCCTTTGGCAGAAGGTGCCTGGTGAGACTCGGGGTCGACCTCTGGGATTCTGGAGTCGAAGCTACAGAGGGTCCGAAGCCAATTACACTCCCACGGAGAAGGAGATCTTGGCCGCCTATGAAAGAGTTCAAGCCGCCTCAGAAGTAATTGGCACTGAAGCACAGCTGCTTCTGGTGCCCCGACTGCCGGTGCTAGGGTGGATGTTCAAAGGAAAGGTTCCTTCCACGCATCATGCCACCGACACTACTTGGAGCAAATGGATTGCCCTCATTACACAGCGCGCCCGTATTGGAAACCCAAATCGCCCTGGGATTCTGGAAGTTATAACAAACTGGCCTGAAGGTGAGACTTTTGGATTATCCTCTGAAGAAGAAGAAGAGCAAGTGACACGTGCTGAGGAGGCCCCACCGTATAACGAGCTACCGGAGACTAAAAGACGATATGCTCTCTTCACTGATGGTTCCTGCCGAATTATAGGCGCTGACCGGAAATGAAAAGCTGCAGTATGGAGCCCCACACGACGAGTTGCACAAGCTACCGAGGGACAAGGTGGATCGAGTCAGATGGCAGAGCTTAAAGCAGTACAGCTGGCGTTGAGTATTGCTGAACGAGAGAAGTGGCCGAGGCTCTATCTCTACACCGACTCATGGATGGTAGCTAATGCCCTGTGGGGATGGCTGGAAAAAGGCCAACTGGCAGCGCAGAGGGAAACCCATCTGGGCTGCTGAGATTTGGCAGGACATTGCCACTCGAGTAGAGAAGCTAACCGTGAAGGTTCGACACGTGGATGCACACGTACCCAAGAGTCGGGCTAATGAGGAGCATCGCAACAATGAGCAGGTAGACAAAGCTGCCAAGGTGAAAGTATCACAGGTGGATCTAGACTGGCAGCACAAGGGAAAATTATTCCTAGCTCGCTGGGCCCATGATGCCTCTGGTCATCAGGGAAGAGATGCAACATACCGATGGGCCCGTGACCGAGGGGTGGACCTTACTATGGACAGCATCTCACAAGTCATCCATGACTGTGAGACCTGTGCTGCAATCAAACAGGCCAAGCGGGTGAAGCCTCTGTGGTACGGTGGACGATGGTTGAAGTACAAGTATGGGGAAGCCTGGCAAATTGACTACATCACCCTTCCCCAGACCCGCCAAGGCAAGCGCTATGTGCTGACCATGGTAGAAGCAACCACAGGATGGCTGGAGACCTACCCTGTGCCTCATGCTACCGCCCGAAATACCATCCTGGGCCTTGAAAAGCAAGTCCTGTGGAGACATGGCACCCCTGAGAGAATCGAGTCAGACAACGGGACACATTTTAAAAACAGCCTTATAAACACCTGGGCTAAAGAACATGGTATTGAATGGATATACCACATCCCTTATCATGCACCAGCCGCCGGGAAAGTTGAACGGTGCAATGGACTATTAAAGACTACCCTGAAGGCACTTGGTGGAGGGACCTTCAAGAATTGGGACATAAATTTAGCCAAAGCCACCTGGATGGTCAACACTCGAGGCTCCATCAATCGAGCTGGTCCTGCCCAGTCTGAACCCTTGCACACAGTGGATGGAGATAAAGTCCCCGTAGTGCACATGAAAGGGATCTTAGGAAAGACTGTTTGGATTAATCCCACCTCAGGCAAAGGCAGACCCATCCGTGGGATTGTTTTTGCTCAAGGACCTGGTTACACTTGGTGGGTAATGCAAAAAGATGGAGAAACCCGTTGTGTGCCACAAGGAGACCTGATTTTAAGTGGGAACTAGAATTAATGTGTAGGGTTTCATTCTGTGTATCTGTGAGAGTGTATGATATAGATGGTGATAGAATAAGGGGTGGATTATGTCCTAGGTTACAATGTAAAATTGTGCCTAAGGTATGTATTCTATCCCCATGAGCCGTTGGAGTCAAGGTGGGGCAGTGTTTTCCTTATCTTCTGTTAATGAGCCCAACAATGCCTTGCCACATGAGTCATAGATAACTCCCTCTGGGAGTTATCTCTGTTTAATGGGCCATCAAGGACCCACTGCATGACTCATCATCCCATTGTGAGATGCTCCGCCCAGGGGGAGGAGGCAAACATTTCCACCTGGATAAATCCAGGGTTTAGGACAGCACAAATAGCTTCTATCCACTGGACTCCCAGAGGAGACAACAGCTACCAGACGCTTCTACAGGATCACTGCTTTGACAAGACCATCTCATCTGGACTGCCACTACCACCCTAACAGGGTGTCAGGTTGTATTCTGACTCTGTCAGTAGTTTTTTTGTACTATTACTTTTATTTTATGTTACTTTTCTTTTATTTCTCTTCTTTTCCTCCTATTAAATTGTGTTTCTGACTTGGAGTCTTCCACTGGTTTTGCTTTCAAACCAGCACACAGAGTTAAACTATTGTTACTGGTATGTAGAGGGTATTAAAAAGACAACTCCTAGAGCATGGAAAGACATACATTGTAGCTGATTGGAAGCTTGAGAAGGAAATTACATGAAAACAGTTACTACTAACTGCTATTCACAATTTCCTGTCGTACATTTAAGTTTTCTTGAATATAAAACCAGACTATTTTTGTTAAAATCTTATCTTCTTTGCAAAGCATGAAGTAATAAGTTTCACTGTAAACCAGTTTAGTCTTACACATATAAGCTATGGAGAGTCTGTCACCAGTAATTGGTTTTGTTTTCAGGCTTTACAGTCACTCAGATTCCTACAGTCGTCTAATATTTGTCTCACCAAAAGCATCACAAAGTAAACAACAATACTGCAGATGTGACTTCAAACTTATATAGAGATTATTAGTACAGTTCTTAAAGCCTTTTTGTGCTGTTCCTTTTATAATCATCTGGTATTACAGGAAATCTCAAAGACTTAGCTCTTAGAAAATGAAATTTTGAAACTAAATCCACAAATCAGGGATTTGAGTTTTCAGAACATAAAAGAATTCAGTTACCGTGTTCTTATGTCACCACCATTGCTTTCATCTCAGCCAGTGAAGCATTTCCAGAACATGAGCAACTCAGTTTCCATGTTGTGTCATGGAAATTTTATAATTTTCAGATTTGTAAGAGAACATTTTTTCCCTTTCTTCCTGCTCAGTCAATCCATGTAAATATTGACTACATTGATAACATGGACATAATTCTCACTTTTTAAAATTTCTTCCCCACTCTGCCCTAGGCAATTCAGAAAGTTATCAACACTTTTGAGTGCCTCTTATCCTTCAGCTAATCAGTTTTCAGTTTATTTAGATAACTCATACAAAGAAGGAGAAACTAAAATAGATCAAAGCTGTACCATGTGAAGGGATATGTTGGTAGGTGAGTAAATGGTATAACTGACTTAATGTGCCCAAAATTTCCTTCCTACATATTTAGAAAATTATTTCTTCCCCTCTTGGACACCAACTTCTCTTTTGAAGTAATGCTTTATTTGCTTTTTCTTCCCAAACTCCTATAATTTAATAGAGGACAGCAGAGAATACTTTAATCTTTGGATTATGTTCCATAATTTATGTTGCATGAGGAGCATATTAACTTGTGTTGTCGTCACTGTTTGGTACACTGGGTCTGGGTCTGCCTGATGTGGATTAAAGTTTAGTTTTGAAGTATTTTAGAGAGCCCTTCACAGATTTCTGGAAGGTTTTCTGGTTTTATCCCAACTTTGCAAGAATTCTTAGTTCTTTTGCCCAGAGAACTATGTCCTGTGATGCCATTTTCTTATTGTACTAGTTATGTCTGGGAGAGAATTAATTTTCTTCATAGCAGCACATATAGTGCTATGTTTTGGATGTTTTGCAAACAGAGTTGACAACACACCACTGTTCCAGTGGTACTGCTGAGCAGTGCTCACACAGCATCAAGGCCTTTCCTGCCCGTCACACCATCCCACCAGCAAGGCTGGGGGTGCACAAGGGTTTGGGAGGGGACACAGCCAGGACAGCTGACCATGGGGATATTCAATCTCACATGATGTTGTGCCTAGCAATAAAAGCTGAGACAAAGAGGAGGAAATGAAAGAATTATGGCATTTGTTTTCCCAATAAACCATTAGGCATGACAGAGCCTTGTTTTCCTGGAAGTGGCTGAATATCTCCCTGTTGATGAGGGTGGTGGGTGAATTCCTTATTTTGTTTTACTTTTGGATGCAGCTTTTGCTTTATCTGTCTTTATCTCAACCGATGAAGTGTCTCCTTCTGCCCTTCCAGTTCTCTCCTCCGTTCCACTGAAATGGAGCTTGTCTGCCTAGCAGTGATGACCCACAACAATTACTCACATTTGATGGTCATGCAAGTAAGATAAAAATAAAATAGCTCATGAATGGTATAAGTGCATCTATCTTAAGCCAATGCTTCTCCCAAGTATAGTAAAAGATTCTCATCGTAGCCTTGATTGCTTTAATGAAATTGCATTTTTCCAAAGTGAGAAAACTTGCAAAGTGAAGAAACACAACCAATCAAGGGTGCAGTCTCTATCATGAAAGATTCATGAGAGATTGAAGCTGATGTACCAGGTATTTTTCAAGTACTTTATACTGAGTCCTCTAAGATGAGCAATGTAAGGATTCTACATGCTTTAATAAATGCAACCTATTGTTTCTCCTATATCACAAAAGGAGAGGGAACATGGCATCACCACTTTGGAACACGTGAAATTCCAGATGAATGGCACTAAATGGCTTAACTTGTAAGAAAAATGTAACTGTGAATTCAGTAAGGTCTTCAGAAAACTAATCCTAGCTCCACCCTGTCTGCGTGCAATAGGTCAGCAGTAGTCATCTTTATTTATTTCGTTCATCAGCATGTTAACCATTGCAGTGTTTACAATACAAAGGGATTGCTTTTCAAATCATGTCACTCTGCATTATATTCTAGAGTCGTACTTTAATTATATTCAGATTCAGATTTCAGGAGAAGATAATGTAAATGAATGGAAATTGTAGAATTTTTTTTAAGGTCACCAGATTGTTGAATTGAACATAACTATATGTTTCTATAACTATATGTATTTCTATAACTTCTATAACTTCTATAACTTCTATGTATTTTATTATTGTTGGGTAAATATAATTTAAAGTATTAGATTGTTAATAATTTATGCAACTTATTTAGACTGCATGAAAGTAAATTTTCAGTAATTCAAAATAGAAGATATTATATCTGTCAGATTCCATTTCTCTATTAATTAAGGCTTTTCATTGTATTTTTATTGCAGGATAATTGATGGAAATTGAGGAACTGAGAAAACAACAAAGGAGAGAAGTTTGATAACATCAGCAAATTTCAGTAGTCTCGAATCTTACTCCTCTGTAAGCTTTAGTGATCTGTTGAAAAAGAATTTTATGTATGAGTAAATTTGGAGGTAAATTACTTATTCTGACAGAAGTACAAGCTTAGTACTATATTAGACATACTAAATATTATATCTTAATAATGACATCATAAATTATAAATAATGAAGAACATGTCACAAGCTGTTGCCTAATTAATAAGAGCTTGGAAAGACATTTCTGAGATGGAAGTTCTCTGGGACTTCATGATTCTTAATATCTACTAAGGCTGGATATCTGCAGTAGCTGACCTAAGGTCAAGTTTCTTTGGGTTACTTGTCCTGCTTTTATCTAAAGTAAGGTGAAGTAATTTCTTTAGTAAGATGAATTTATTTGTAAGCACTTCTAGTTGTGTAATGTCAAAACTGAGAATTCCCAATATATGCTGGAATTTTCAGTCAGTATAACTACTTGAGTTATTGAGAAGCCTTTGAATTATTCTATGCTACCAAAACCATCTTTCTACATAGTATACTTCATTCTACACAGTACAAAATTGTTTTCATATACAAATAATTTCTATTGAGGTGGCCAATCTAAGTCTGGAAGAAAGGAAAAAATATGATTCTATGTTTTTATTTGTGTTTTTCTGTGGCATAAACCATAATAACTGTAGAAAGCTCTTCTTGCATATAAAACTGGACATGGTTTGTTTGGTAAGGCAAAAAAGTTAAGCCCCTCTTAAATGCTGTTAATTAGAAACAGGGACGTTACAAGAAAGGACAAATTAAGAATTCAAATGAGTGAAAAATCCCAAACAACCCTACGTTTATCCAGCAATGCTGTAAATAGGAATCTGACACCATCAGTGTTACATTTCACCAGTTATCTGATAAACCAAAACAAGAGACACATTGACACACTGGGTAGTCCTGTCAGTCACTGCTAACTAGTACACAAATAGCTCTGCAGGATATCCAGACTACTCAGATATATGGTTTAATCTGGTGGGAAGGAAGCATTTTTTTAATTAATCTTTTAAATAAGTGTTTTTAAAGAATCATTTTAGTCCATTAAGCTAGGCCTCAAATTTAAGTCTGAATAGATCACTGAATTTTTTTTTGGTTTAACTTTGAGAAGTGGCTTTCCAGGAAAAAGAAGTCTGCAGAAAAAAATCCAGAAGGAGAAAGCAACCTTCTACCTATGCTTCTTGGAAGAAAACAAAAGAAAAAAAAAAAAAAAGAATGAAAAAAAAAAGGTGAGCTGTTTAGTGGTGTGAATGGATCTTAAATACTGTTACCAAATGGAATTGTATGGGAAAGGTATTACAGGTAAGATCACCACATGTCCACAGGGCCAGGAAAAGAATTAAATTTGCTAAATTCTTTTAAAGTGAGCCTTGAAATTTCATGGTTCCCTTTTTGCTCTGTATTTTAACCCGCCTTGGTTTATTGGATGTTCTTACATCTATTGTCCTTCATCCACTAAACATTTTTTGTTGGTTTGGGTTTTTTGGTTTGTTTTTTTTTTGTGTGTGTGTGGGGGGGTTTTTTTGTTTGGTTGGTTTTGGGGTTTTTTTTGCTGTTTAATCTTAATAATTGTATGAATTATTTAGGGCTTCTGCCCAGTATCTCTGGATCATAACAAAGGTCTTTTAAAAGCATTTCTGGGTGTGGATTGTGTTTTTTCAAGAAAAGCTTGGAACTCTTAGTAAGCAACAATTGCTTAATCTAAATTAAAAACCAAAATTATCCCTAATAATAACTGAATGGCATCCAGAAATCAAAATGTTTTAGACTCTACAGTTAAGTAAATGTTAGGGAAGAAAATGAGTAGATTAATTTCAAAACTACACCCTTAATTTACATTTGTCACATTTAGTCACCAACTGAAAATAAGATACTTTGCACTGAGATTAACATTTTATTCTTTCACTTGTTTTTTGTTGTTGCTTTTTTGGGTTTTGTTTGTTTGTTTGTTTGTTTGTTTGTTTTTAAATATATCTTGACACAACCTTCAGTTCACAAAAAATTTCCCATTGATATAATTCAGGTCATAGAAAGAAGAACACAGACTGGCTTATGATGGATTTTTTCAACTTTTTACAGATATGTATGTGTATGTCATCATCTAACCTTTCAGAGAGCAGGTCCACATGACACAAAGCACCAGTAGGTGCTTGACATTTTCACATTTACCGTTTTTAGCATCTATGCCTCTGTACTTCAATGGTGGGGAGTTCTAACTGTTAACTAAATGAAGGAAAGCAATGATCTGAAGTAAAAATCTTAACAGAACATTTCTGTGAGATTTGTTTATTTAATCCATAAAATTTTATTTAAAACAGAAATTGTATAATTTTTATATGAAAACTTTAAACCAGCTTTTCTGTGAGCTCTGAAGACAAAAACATTGCATAAATTAAGAAATTTTCTAGAACAACTTTCCTTATCCTGTAATATCTAAGTGTAATAAAGCTAATGAGTGGTTTTGAGATACAAGTGGCCATCCATTATATATGTACATTCTATTAAATTGTATTTTCATTGAAACTAAAAAATGTTAAAACGTTATTCTGTTTTTCCATATCTTCCCAGTGAAATTTTAGAAATAATATTGTACTTTTAGCAATTTCTCTGTTCTGAATTTTAAAATATACAATAGTTAATTTATTCCTTTACACTAACAGAAATTAAAAAAAAAAATCAGCACTTTATGATTACCAAAAGCTTACTCAATTTTCTTTGTAATGCAGGATACTGGGTTTACTGAGGATAATAAAATCTTCTTTAAATTGTGTTTCCACAGGTTTATTTCCCCAGGTAAAACTAAATTGGTTTTTTTATTATTATTTTTTTTAAATGAAGCAATATTGCAACTCTTTCTTGAGAAATGGTTAGATAAATAGAAGTAATTAAAATCTCTATCTCTTCTCTGAACAGCCTTTACTTTCTCATTAGATCAAAAAACAATCAATAATTAGAATTCTATATCTAAATTAGATACAGTACTTCAGATCCTGTCATCCATTGCTTCATTCTCCTCCATAACGCTGTTAAGTAGTAATAATTATACTAAAAGTCTGCTTGTATTTCCACAGGGCATTATCCATAGCATATGGTTTTGAGTTTGAGTAGACTGTTCCCTCGTTTCAAATTGAAGTGCTATATGGTATGCATTTAGAGCAAATATTACTGCCTCTAGTACAAAACATATCTATCATTTATAGCTAGAAATTGCATAAAGACCCTTTCCATAATACATTTTTTATTATTATGTAAGAGTGAGTAGTAATTTCACAGTCTAATAAAACAGCAATGATATTCCTTACATATGTATGACCCAACAATGCTGAACATGTTCTTTTCCTGGCATCAGCTGAAATTAATTTGAATCTCTCATTAACAAGAAAACCAGCACAAACCAAATCCATAATGTTAAAAATTGGTTTTCTAGGAAAAAAAATAGGATTTCTTGCCCAGTCATGATTAATATTCCTGGGGTTTTTTTGTTTTGTTTTGTTTTGCTTTTTATCTGAATGAATTTAATAACTAACCATTGCTCTGGAACTTATTGATTATATAGGATTTTCATATAAAACTATAAAAACCCAACAAGTATTGGTTTTAATCAAAGCCACATTTTATCTATTTTCCTATTCTTCAACTTTCAGTAACACATACATTGGAAAGGAATGTGGATGTTTATTGAAACAAGAAGTTTTGTTGCCTTAGTGTTCTCACTTTGAGTCGTCTTGATTGTTTTTGTATTACAAGTTAAATAGGTCATAGGACAATGTTGGTTGCCCCGAGTGAAGACAAGGACAAAAAGAGGTAAATCACTGATTCTGCACTGTGATCTGACTATGGCTGATCACTGAGGTCACAGTCAGTGCTGGCCCATGAATCTGTAGAGCACAGCATCAATATTGTTTTCAGTCAGATCAGTTAAATGTCATACAAGCTGATATGTGAGAAAGTGTGAAGGTCAGCAGTGTTTTGGAAGCCAATGAACTAGATAATAGCTGGGGAGAAAAAAAATTCTAGTTAAAATTTTACTAGGAGAGGCCTGGAGACTTATAGCACAACCAAAGACAGTAAATCCTTCAATCGATTTGGGTCACAGTAGTTCTCTCTATAATGTACAGAAACTGCATGCAGACTGTTGTGTATCTTTACCACCCCATTACCTCACACCTTATCTTCCCAACCCAGTTCTTTTAAAATTAACTAGTCAACTGTTGGGCAGATGTATCCTAAGTTTGCTTGAAGGAGTGAGGAAGGAAAGGTCAGAAAAGTGTATTGTGAACTCTTGCATCATAGATGAAGGGAAAGAGAGCTGACATTTTAACAAAAAAATATCTTTTGTCCAGAGTCCTTAGAAGCTGGAGAGCAGTCAGCAAGAAAAAATGGACCTAATTGCTTTATCACCCTCTGAAGAATGAGGTGACCTCATTGAAGTTAATTCATTGGAATGGTAGAAAACCATGGAGAATAAACCTTGAAAAAGCATTTTTTCTTCAGATTTTTTAGTGTAACACTATAATTTGGGCAGAGACATTAATAACAATAACATGAAAAGAGCTGCTACCATATTATCTGCTGTCTCCTCAAGAGCCATATGAAGCCGTTTCTCTAAGAACTTAATTCATCTGACTGAGATCTTTCATTATGCAAATCAGTGAAGACAGGAAGGAACAGCTAGGCCAAATTAATTCTATCATAAAATAGAGATGTAGTCTCAAATAAGTCAGGCTTACAAATTCTGGTGTTACTCTGTTAATTAGTGTGGTTCTTAATATTATTAACTCAAGCATGGAAGTCAGCTAAATGTTCACAACCACCAACGCACTCTCTTTTAAGAGGCCACAATATTTTTTGGCCATTCGTATGTATATAGAAGAAATCATTCTCATTTCTTTTTCTTTAGCCTGCAGTCTGCACCTAAGAAAGGAGCAGGAGAGACGCCAAGGATGATACCTTCTCTCAAAGCTGATAATGGAATGAAAAGTCCATTCCTGTTTTTCTGATCAAGTTTTCTAGGTAAATCATGTTCCCATAACTATTGTCAACATTCTAAGCCTCTACCACTTTTGCTGTAGTTTTGCTAATAATTCTCTTTAAATGCTTATAGGAGAACATTTCTATTACTCTTGGAAAGTGGCTTTGAGCTGAAATAGGTAGTCTCTTGACATGCTTCTCCATAAATTTGAAGGAATTTTGAATGCATCAGCAATGCAGCAATGAATATTTTGTCTGCTGTTAATTACCCACATTTTTATAACTACCACATGACTTATTTGACAGATCATCTGCTTCATTGAGGGCTTAAAAGAAATGTGTTATTTAATAAGTTTGTTGCATTCATTTCTGATGTGTAAAATTTGTTTATTACAAAAGAGAAAAAAAATATATGAACTGAGAATTGAGAAGTGCAATTTTTAAAGTAACATATTGTTTAATTCTGGAACCTCCACATGCCAGTATAAGTAAATGTACTTACTGGTACACAAATATTTTAAAATCCTAAACAAATGGGGTTTAAGACGATGGGATTGAAACATTGTACAAACTTTAATTCACAGTGCTTGGTATTTATAAACTAGATTTACCTTAGTCCTGAAAAATTCTTAATTCAATTAACTTGATCAACCAAACTCAAGCTACGACGTTCTTTTGGACAGATGTGCTACTTAATTACACTCTGATTTACTATATTAACTTGATGTCCATACTGTAAGAAAGGTCTCAAACTATTTTTTAATTAAATGGAAAAATATGCAGACAAAATTGGTTGTATAGATCAGATCTGTTTAATTTAACTTCATGGCTTTGTCACATCATTTTCCTTCTTTGAAGCATGCTGAGTATGTGTAGTTTTCCTTCTATAACAGGGGTGATTCGTAATAATAGAGTGAGGGAGATGGCTTTTGGACTGTTTCTTCCCTCAGCTCTGTCTGTCTTCACATCATCACATTTCCAGGAAGAAGAATTGGCTGAAAAATGACTCTGAGTAAGCCCCGCTTAGTGCTTTTTCAGTGTAAAACTTAAAAGTGACATTATGGTATCAGGCAGCTGCTTTTTTTTTTTTTCTTTTGCCTTTTTTCTCTCCTCCCTGCCAGATGCAAGGGCAACGATATGAAACTGAAAGAAACCACAGCTCAATCGTCTGCCTTCCACTTAATTTTTCATACAAATTTAAGGTCAGGTTGTGGCCTGGTAACCAGTGAGGTGTATGTAACATTAGAACAGTAATACTCTGAAACTGATTATGAAGAGAAACCAGGAAGCATGGACAGGAGCCTGCTCTTGGTTAAACTAAAACTAGATCAACTCTATTACTGTATGAAGTAATGGACCTCTTCAGATTTATACTATTGATAAGAAAATGCAGAATCCATCAGTGGGTAACAGTGATGGTTATGTTACACTTTCAAGAAAATTATCTTTTATGTTCAAGTATATGTTTCATATACTCTACATATTATATATCAGTTGTGTGTATAAAAGATATATCAGGGCATCCCAATGTGACATTGGCTGCAGCATATTTCTGACTAGATAATGAAATCATTGCTTATAGTAGAAAACTTGTTGTTTACACAAACAAAAGTATCAGTAGAGCAACACTTTAAAAGCTGCTATTGGTTTTTACTTCTTTTGGTATTTAGAGCACCTCCTTGTGCTTTTTCCTTTTTCCTCCTATTTAAGAAAATACATATATGTTAGGGCAAAATATTCTTGTGAGCATTTTTTTCAGACTTTTCTGTATTGTTAGGAAAATGTAACAGATTTTACTAAATCTACATTCTACCTAGTTTTATTGCAGTGCAGTAGAGCAATTCTGAGCTAAAGCTGTAGGGAGGTTTACAGGCTGGTGGGGATCCCTCAGCAGTGATATTAACATTCATGGTGCACATTCTAGTGTGAAATGAAATGCAGTGAAATCTAATTTTTTTTTAAATGTCTTTTATCCTTGTATCAGGCAGGCTAAAATTTCTGCAAATGTGAGAACGATACTCCCATTTTCCAAAAGTCCAACTGAGAAAAGCACCCTTCTAACTAGTAGTCAATTCTTTCTTATTCTAGAATAAAAAAGAAAAAAGGTCCTATTATTCTGCATAGTTTTGATTCATTTTCAAGACTTATCTCTGAAAAAATTCTTTTGTTTCAGTGCTAGTATAAACTGTATAATAATGATTTCTATCTGGTTCTTGAGCAACCAGTGGTGAGGGATATGATTTTAAAATTGTTAAATGGGTAAAAAGTGAAGAAGTAGATCATATTACAGGAGACATTTTAGATTTCTGCTAAATCAGTTCAGAAAAGTCTTCTGGTTAATGCAGAGAACATCCAAATAGAAGAATCTTCAATGCAATATTTACTGATTTTTCCACCCCTTCATTCACCATATCTTGAATAAAATTTATTTTACATTGCTGCCTGTTTACAATATCATTTAAGGCAGATGGAACCCTAAAAGGTCAGAGAAGACCTCAAAAAATGGATGTTGATAATATACAAGATAAATTTATAACTGAGTAATTGAATCTCATATTTACTCTAGCCAGTTGAAGCAAGGTTCATTCAACAGACAAAACTTACAATGAAGCTAAAGACGGTTAAAAACATAACCAGCTGAAAAAGTACTATGATTTTCTAGTGACTTCTCTAAATGATTGTTCTGAAGGCAGAAAGCTGGCAGTGTTAGATAACATTCATTCCTCTGTCAATGGTCAAAGCAATAGCGGTTTTATTGCAACCATATTCCCAGCTTGACTTAGCAAAACCTCAACGTTGCTGAAATGATTTTGAATTTTGCCATTAATTTCTGTGAGGTTTTCAGTTCCCCCTTTAGGCTTCTAGTACAGTGGGAATGTTGTTGACATTCATGAAAGGTGAAGATATCAGTTAAAAAAAAATAACCCTTACATTGCAGAAATTCAATAAAATAATGCATCACAGATGAACAGAATAGCTTAAAAAGAGTGAATAATTTCCTGTTTAGATATTAAAGGAAGATCTAGCATTTCCAGCACTTTAAGCAATACTGCATATAAAGTTTATAAAGGTATAACACATTGAACTTGTGAAAGTAATGTATTTTATGTGAAAATAAAAAAGTGCTGACGTGTAATTGTTCACTAATATTTTCAAATAAATTTTTGCTGTTGCACACTTTGTTTCAGTTCTGCATGATAACTTTCTTGTTCATCAATGTATGTCCAGGAATGCAACCAAAAATTGCATCTGTTACTTGTAATTTTCTCAATCAAACTCTGGACTCTTTCCTTAACATTTTCAACAATTCTAGCATGTGGTACTTGAGATAATCCTGAACCCAGTATGTTTTCCTGATGGCTAGATTTGCCTGTCACTAGTGTTTGCTTACTGGCAGTATCGTATGAATGAGGTGAATTTTCATTGGAAGAAGCATATTGAAAACGTGTGTGTATTCTGCTTTGCTACATCTGTGTAAAGTTCCCCCCTTCCCAATGCAATAGTTTTTACTTTCTTTTAATCTTGCAAAGAAATGTAAAAGTGGAATATCTGACCCCATGTTCAAAGTCGTTGTCAGAGACAATGAAGTCATAGGCTTCTGTTTTTAATAATGTCTTGCAAAACACAAAGCATCATTAATCATATTCAGAGGATAAAAGACACACAGATTTCCTAGTCTCAAACTTTTCTGAACCATTGAAGATTTCAGTGTTGTAGATTCACATAGATAACATCCCTCTGCACAGAAAAGGAAATCAGCAAAGGAAATGTGAAACAAAACCAGTTTTATTCCAGTATATAAAAACTGAGACTGTCTTTTATGCAAAACAAAATAGACTAGAATGACTATTCATAATAGCGGTTCAACAACAGATGACATCTGTAAACAGATTCGCTTATTCCCCCTTTTGGGATGGATTTGGTTAAACTACACCTAGCAACATAAATAGGTATCTATACAAGAAATAAGACAGATAACAATCATGCTGTTGCAATAGTAACTTTCTTACTTCCTTCCCAAGTACATCCACTGCCACTCTTGTGTTTTGTTGAGTTTAGATGACTGGCAGAAGCAAAATTGGATTACAAATTCCTCTAAATATTACTGCCCTATCCAATGGTCCAGACTTTGATATCAAGCCGAATTCTGCAAAATCCAATTACTTTAAAATTTGAATCACTTTTGTCTGGAAATATAGTCTAAGTTCATCTGCACATTAAGACCTCAGGAAAATAATTTTGCTCTAAAAGGAGGGAAATGTAATAGTGCAATTGAAATTTGGCCCTCTCCAACACAACGTGTGCCAAGCTGGAAAGAAAAAAATCATCATGATGATGTGTTTGGAGATGTTCGCTCAGAAAAGTGTTTGAGAATAGGCTTCACGCTGGCTTAAGTTTAAACATGTGCTTAAAATGCTGTGGTGACTTAGGACTATGTTGTAAATGTGCATGCACACTGACAATGAGAAAGGAAATGTATAATGCCTGCATAATATATGCTACACTTGCATTTGTCTGATAAGCAAGAGAAGACTCTAACCTGCCTACAGTTACAGATTATGTTGTCCCCAACAAAGGGAGGAATAACTAGTCTTGGTGTAGTCTGCAGGGGGAAATTCAGTCTCTCTGAAGGCCATGTGAGACTTAACACTGATTTCAGAACAACCAAGATTTCACTTTCAGAGTGGCACCACTTTGCACTAGGATAGATTTACTCAATGACAGATTTCTCCCCACTTGAGACAGCTAGAAAATGCAGAGTAATGCTTCACAGAGTAATTGGGTGGAATGGAGAGGACGGTCACTGGAAGTCATCAACAAAGGGATGAAATAATCAGTATCAGTTTTTGTAGGAAAAAGCCTCAGAGACCTTTCCACAGATCAAATTTTCCCACCCCATCAGCCAAAAACTGAGACCTGAACACTCTCAGTTCAGCACCCAGCAGGTCCCATAGACCCCAGTGTTCCTTACATGTGTTAGAGCTGCCTATCTAATCCACCTTTTGGGACTGTCTTTATGCACTGAAGTATATGATCTATTACCAGGTCAATTTGTATAATAACATCTTTTCAAGGTACTGTACTTCATTTCACGTAATAGATAAATTGCCAGATTTGTAAGATATACAAGGTTATATTTGGAAGAAAAAAACCAATAATATGTTATCAATAAGATAATTATACCACTCCTAACAAGAGGGATGAAATGCAAAATAACCCAGATCATTGTTCTATCTTTTCTATGTAACAATTTCTATTTTTTAACTAAAATTCATAGGGGTTTTGACTCAAACTCTCCCTTCTCACAGAATAAATTAAGATAAAAATCATTTAGCAGGGTTACAGCATCAAATTCATAATAATGAGATCTTCAGATATGATCAAGATTCAACAGCAAACTTTGGGTTTTCAATAAAAAAGAAATCTCTTTGTAAAAGGAGAGTTTCTGGGGAGCTTGGAATGTTCAGGGATGTACTGAGGAACTGACTAACCAGGGTGACTAAAACAGGGAAATATTTTAAACTGTAAGATTGTAACTTTGTCTCAAGTGTTTCTTTTCTGAAATTTCAAGAAGTTCTTAGGGCATACAGCAAACTGTTTCTAAGTTTAAATATAAATTTTCCTTTGAAAATTGGGAATTTTTGAAGAGATGGGGGGTTAGAGTAGTTTTGCTTGCATTTCATTTTTGTTAATTTTATCAAAAAAAAAAAAAAACCTCTGGAAAAATCTCTTTCCATTTCATCCAAAGTAACATTTCACTCTTACATTTTTTTCCTAATTCACCATGCAGGAGGCCATTTATTTGGATCTTATCTTTTTACCTATGACTGCCTTTGTGGTTTTATTTGCCTTGGTACCAAAGTGCTCAACACCATTTTAATGTCAAATACCAACTCATGTGAAATCATGTAAGTTGCCATATCAAGACTGAAAATCATAAGTTACTATTTATTTGTCATCACAATTACATCCCTGTGGACTGAGTAACTCACCCCAGCGTGTATGTAAATATAACGGTGTTTTGTATTTGTGTGGACACTTCTGCATGAGGTGTTGCATAAACAAGACCAAAGACTGATGTACATTCTAATTGAAAAAGTGAATATGAACCAGTTTTCTCTATTGGTATCCAACTGTGCTGTAAGGAAAATGTTGATTATTCATGGATTGTCCTTAATCATTGTTTTATTCCTTCTGGATTCTATTGGATAACTTTGAGTCTTTTAGATGACAAAGATGACAAAGATGACAAAGAAAGGGTTGGATTTAAGCCAAACTATGAGTATTTATTGAGTATTATCAAAGCATAAATGAAGAGGTCATGGAGGATTTTTTTTTCTTGGCTATCTGTAAATTGCAGGTTTTTTCATAAAGCTATATTATAGCACATCCAAATAATAAGGATAATATGATGTATTTGTGAACTCTTTTTCATCCAAATGAGTTTAAATGATAGCATCTGTAAAATGAGAAAAACAAAACAAAACAACACCCCAGCCCCATCCCCCCCCAGAAAAAAACACACAAAAAACAACAACAACAACAAAAAAAAACCACTCCATACCTTACCTGGATGTGATAATCCCTGTCTAGCCAAAGCGTTGGAAATACAGAGATGACTTTGTGAATGTGGAGCAGTAGCATTGTCATTCACAATATTGTCATATTTCAAGGAGGGATTGTGGAAGGGAGTGAGATCACAGAATCTCATTGCTTCTCTAAGCTGAAGTACTATTTTCATTTCATTGTCCACTTCCCAAACACTGAAAGTAACTGAGATTCAGTTCATGAACAGTATATTCCAGTATGTCATAATTTTGTCTAGAATTGACACAGTCAATAGTCTGATCATTTGGAACTATACCTGACTTTACTAAGAGATAAAAAGCAAAGAGAGTGAATATCTCTGAAGTTTCAGAGTTTATCTTCTTTTGAGGTTACCTGCACTTTCCTTTTTCACATAATAAAAAAGCATGTTTCTAAACAACTTTCATGTGGGTTTACTGGATATAAATGTGGCAGAGATTTTTTTTAACACATGGCACAAAGGTCAGCCTTAGTCCATTACCTTTTATTTTTATGGATGCTTGATTACTGCTTGCTGATTTGTTTAACCCTGAACCACATAAATCAGTAAACCTTTCTGAGAACTGAACCATTTAGTAATGTCCAACCTCTGTCTCTACAAAAATTGTAAATTTATTTTATAAAGAGGTAATACAGCATAGCTAATAAAAATTATTTCATGCCTTTTACTTTTCAGCTGTTTCTAGAGTGTAATGACTTCGTAATTCTTGGAAACCATTTTAAGGGAATAAGCTACTAAATGCAAGAGATATTTTTGAATAATAGACTTCTACCTTACAGAAGATATATTTTTCTCATGAGGACCAACAGATTTTTGAGGCTCTGAATTGTGCTGTACATCATCCTGACACTTCTAGCTGGTATAAATATAAATGCCCAAAGTAACTACAGTGAACCATGTTTCCACAGCTGATATTTATCTCTACAGCTGTGTTTTGAATACCAGTTCTCTCTATACCCTCATACCATTAATTACATACCAGATTTCCTAAAGAAACTTGATAATAGATGAGAAATAAATGGCAAGTGAAAGACCACAATTGAAAGAGTTTTCCAGACTTTTATAATCAGTAGAAAGAAACAACTACATCCAAACTGTGGAACATTTGCTGATAAATCCTGCTGTGAAATTCTTTTTCAGTCTTGAGATGGTAAGAGAAAAGAATGACTAGTCCAGATCTACCCTAGGGCCTGAAATGTGGCCAGCTACAGTTAGATAATGCGGATTTCTCAGTCTGTGTTGAGAATCCGCCACCCTCCAACTCAGTGTTGAAAAAGTGTAACTCTTCAGTGGAAGCAGGGACACGAACAACAAGAATCATTTTTCTTTGCCTTAGTCCTCTAGCCTTAACATTCTGTCTTTTAATCAGGTTTATTCTACAAAATGCATTTGTTTTACGAGTAAATATCCTTTAAACATGAGAAGAGTAATTCCAAACATTATTCTTAATTTCTTTCTGACACCATTTGGAGACTACTTTTGAAGTATGACGGTATTTCTAAGGAATCTTGTAATTTCTCCCTATATTATTGTAGGTGTCAGTGTTTTGGTCTTGGCTGGGTTAATGCACTTAGCCATGCCTCCCAGTACTCAGGAGCATTAACCTGAATTTGCTGTCTTTGTTTTCCCAGAGGTGAGACATCAATTAGATGCACTCTAGTCAGAATAAGAGCGCTATTTAAGGCATTAACACTTCCTTTCCAAAGTGGGAGCACCTGCTGGGTGCTCAGTGGTAAACGTGAAATGGAGAAAAACCTCAAAATATTTGCTGGGTAGATACTTTGGGTATGTACCTATCCTGACCTGTCCATTAGGCTTAACTGCAATTAGAGTGTGAGTAGCTATCACTGTCCTTAATTCGCTAAGAAAACATGAATTCTAATTAGCTTCAGGCAAAATTAGAAGTCTCCCCGGAGGGATTCTAGGTCCACGTGGAAGTTCCCAGTGGGATACACCCTGAACATCCTCCAGCCTCGTAGCAGGAGATCTTAAAGCCTCATAGCAGGCTGGAGACAGAGCTTTATTAGAAACATCTCTTTTAACCCACTGCTGTGTCTTCAGTACCACAAATAGCAGCACATGGAGTCCATTTTTTTTATAAATTCTGGATTTAGCTTGTAAAAAATCCAAAGGATATTTTATGCTAATAGCAACATTATGGGCTCTGTCTTCTAAAGCTTTACTGAGGCCTTACATGGCAAAATTCCCATGGCCTTGGGTAGATGATTTGCCTTTAAAAACTGGGCAAATTAATTACTCAGATGACTAATTTAAATTTTCAGATTATCCATAAAAGCATTCTCACTGCATTATTCTAAACTGTTTAAAGGGGTGGTTATAAACTACTGATTTTTTTTTTTGTTAAGATATTCACCATTTATTCTTGGTTTGAACTGCACAAAAGCACTCCTTGAGGTTTTGTGATATGATTGTTATGCTAATTTGATAACAGAATCTCTGTTCACTGTTGAGCCCCTATCCTGCTTTCCAGTGCAAAATCCCTTAACAAAAAATTCTGAGTTGAGTCTAGATTTGTTTTACCAAAGAATGCTGAAATCTGTCATTGGCTGGGATTTTAGCTGCAGTGATTCATGATTTAATGGTTCTCTAAATTTAATGATTCAGCTAACATAGTATTTTGTCCTAGTTTTGGAATTAAATTGTTTTCCCTTTCTTTGGCGAGGTCCAGAACACTTCTCTTAGCTTTTAATCTTGAAGTGTCAGAGCACAGACCTCAGTTGTGGAGGGTCCATGGTGGGCTCCATGTGTGCATTCAACTTCTTGGGACCACAGAGAGGGCACAAGGCACTTTGCACTCCCCATCCCAAGTCACTTCTGCCTTGGAAGGACAAGCAGAAAGCATGTCAAAGAAGTCTCCATGTGAGCAGGACACTGGAAGCAAGTTAAAGGGTGAAGGAGAAGGTGGGAAAGGCAGTGCATTGGCAGGGAACATGTCTTCTATAAAGATTACTTGTGCTATGACTACTTGATATTTGTTCTGTCATCTTCAAAAGAAATTTCATACAAAGTCTTCACTCTTCTTAAATGTCAGATGATGCAAGTTTAGCAAATAATTTAAATCACCATCTACTCTTCCTAACTATCCTATTAAACTATTTCTCCTCCTGAGTTTCCTCCATAAGCTTCTGTTTTATGTATTCCTCCTAGTTTTAAAGACATGGGAGGATGTGACAGTGAAATCACCTGCTGTATTTCCGCATTCCTCTCATTCTAGTTATGTTCTTTGTTTTGGCTCTTTTCAAAGCTTGGACAGGATGATTCTGTTAATTCAATACATCTCTTAACCTAAGCCAATCACTCACATAATGATCAAGATCTTTTAATGTAGGACCTCAGATTAAGTCCTTCCTCATCTCTAGAGATTCTGGATCACTGAAACTTTGGTCTGATGATAGAAGCTGGGAGATATTTATGAATCCTGGGCCACTTTTGTATCATTATTCAGATATGAAGAAAGGGAACAAGAAAATACAAGGGAAGGTATGGTGAGGTAAGGCAAGGCAAGGGATGGGAGATTTTTTCACCACATAATAAATACCTGGTAACAAACTGAACTTAGTGTTAAAGAGCAAATACAGGAAGCTAAGAATCAACAATCTGTTGTTTTCCAGAACCAGTGTTGGTCTGCAGCTTTTTATCCTAGTCCATGTAACATTTTTAGAAGTATTTAGTCTATGAAGACTGACAGTACTACAAAAAGAATTAATGATAATAACAGAAAACTATAAAAGAGAAAATTTTAGAAAACTACAAAGGGGGATGAATTAAGTAAACTATTAAGCCCCTGCTGGATCTAGTTTATTCTGTCTGATTTCTTCACCTGGTAAGCAGAAAAATGAGTTTAAAAACAAAAATTCAAGGAACTGCTCAATATCTTCTTAGGTCAAGTGTTCTATGACTTGTCAATCTAGACACTAAGATAACTATTTGCTGCTGCACATTTCAAAACTGACCAGCAACAGTTGTCAATATTTTGTAGTGCAAGATTAATGTTGCACCAGCCAAGATGAAGGAGAAAATTAATTGTTTTCTTACTACTCCTTCTCTTCTTTTTGTTTTGGACAGAGACTTTGATGTAACTCAGTGTTTGGAATGCTTAAGGTAGTCTAGGCAGAGATGGATGAACGAGGCAGCCAAAGGTGGATGATAAATGCAATTTATTTCCTGACCACATATGTGGTACATACTTCTTTAGGATCAGTCTGGCAGTGCCCCAGGTATTTACTATTCATCAGTTTATTACACAGTTGAATGACTGTATTTTTGTTTTCATTCTCCTGTTGGTAAAATTAGAGACTGGTCAAATCTGTAAGCAATATTCCAGGCTTTTGTACAATTTAGCAATTGTGCTATGGCAATGCAAAGCTTTTGCAGAATTCTTATAAATATTCACTCAAGTAATGTTTTTAACTTGGTGAACAATATTGTTTCAAAACAAACAAATAAAAACTCAGGTATGTTCTGCTTTTGGGTAGATAGAATGGATGCAATTGTCTTGGTTGCAACCCAGAAAAAAAAATGTGCATCATTAACTCTGGGCCCTCTCTTTCAAGACATTCTCATTCCTTATTTAGGATGCATAACTGCATAGCCTGCCCTTTATGCAGGGTGCCCTTACTGGCAGGAATACAACTGGCTACAGAAGTTCCATATTGGTTCTTTGAGGACCTGTGGAACTCAAGGTAAAATGCACAATAAGCTGTGAAGTGACCAGCACCCTTTAAATGTTATGGGAAAACAACAGGATTAGGTGCATGAACAACACCAGAAATTAGTTTTTCGTGGGTGGAAAATACTTCCCCAGAGGCAAGAGGAACTAAATAATATAGAACAAAATACAGTAATTCTGGAATAAGGACACATACACCAAATCATTTCCTTACATGTATTTTTTGTTCAAACCTAATTTATGTATTGAAGGACTGCCAAAATAGTCCAACTTCTCTCTCCATAAAGTTCTATGTGATTCTTTTTGGAGTGGGTGTGGAAAGGGGAGTCAAATGAGGCATGCTATCAGGTAACATATATAGTTTACAGTGTTTCCAAATTGTGGTGCCTTTATCTGGCTAATGGAATTTTGCCAAGTATTGACATTAAAAGCAGGAGGAATTTAAATAACATTGTCTCCTAGCCTGCCAGAGGATGGTTCTTTATGACCTCACCCCAAACCTTCAGCCCCAGTGTTTTCCTTGAAAAATATTTTGGCTTCTCTCCATCTAAAACTTTTGCTGATCCACTGTACTTGGCACATTAATTTTTTCTGATTATTTTGGCAGCCATTAGACTTTGCCTAAGCCTACCACAGGGAAAAAACAAAGCAAGAAAACATGAGTATGCTTGACATGGGATAATTTGTTCTTTTACTATTGTATTACTGATAGTAAGTGCCACTTCATTTACCATATATAAGGTGTAAGAAAAATTTATAGAGAAGAGATTTTATAACTTTTTTTTCATAAAATCTAACCATCTACTTGCTGTTGGATGCTAAGAGCAGTTGTTCCAAGCTATAGTACTCACATCACTAATAGTCTACACAAACTTAAGAAAGTTTCCCTGGCATCGAAAGGAGAACTTGAGCCTGAAAAAGCACGCAGGAAAAATATGTTTAGCACTTAGTTTTCAGTTTTGTCACATAGGAAGAGACCTCTCATGGCAGGCACGGGAACCACTATCCAGCAAGAACCTTACAACTAGAAAAAACAGATTTTTACCAAGCCAAATACAAAAGGAAATAAGGCCCAAGTAAGGAACACAGTTTAAAAAAATTCACAATATTTTAATGATATATCTTGTTTTATCAATAAAATGCTGTGCAAAAAAAAATGAACAATAATTAGGTGAAAATCTGGGATGAGGGGAGTGGGGAAGAAAGAGCAAATTTGGTGAAAGCTATCTAAAGTTTCCATTGAGCTAACTACAAGGCTCTATAGCAAGATTTAACAATTTTGTTTCCTAGTCATTGGCAGTGGGTTTGGGATACAGTGCTGCAGTCAACAAATTCTAAAGGGGGCTTTATACCAGAGCTGGGCTGGTAATCCCTCCACAGCAGCCATTCTGAATGCATGTAGTGTAAGGCATCTCTTGTGCATCCTGTTGGTGATATCGAACACATAAAACAACATAAGACCAAGCAAGTAAAAGCAGTTTAAACAAAGCAATCTGTTACTTGTAGCCTGATTTCAAACTGCCTTATTCAAATAAAGAGATTGCAGCTTAAACATCGTCAGTGAGGGAAACAATCAAATATATCCTGAAACATGGTGAAAAATAAAATGCATTACAACATGACCAATTATTTCAAAACCCATCATTTGCAGCTAGTAGAAGATAAACTATTGTTCATCCTTGTGTCTAAAATTGGTGTTGATGATACCAGTTTTATGTTATTCCCTGAAAAAATAACTACCTTGGCCAAATTCTATTAAAACAAATTCCTCCATCTTTAAAGCAATACTCTTACCAACAGAAGTTCTAAGTAGGAATTCCATGGTTTAGCCAACTAAGAGCTTTTCTTAGAGAAACCATGGCTTATAATGCATTTCTCAGCAATGTCACTTGTAAATTTAAATGGAAGCCAGAAAGTATGAATGAGATCTTAGAACACTCAGTAGTCCTCGAGGTTAGAGAAATTTTCCTGAAGAGCCAGGTTTATGCATTTTTTGAAACTTAATATTCTAGAGAAAAACACAGACTGAGTGATGACTTTGATGTGAAACTTTTCCCTCTTCCCCAGCATATTACTTCACTCTGGCTTAGCAAGTTGCTCGGTCTTTAAAGTGCTCCCATTGAAACTATTTTGCCCTCATTAAATATTCATTAACTGGGTTTTGGAGAACTCTATGCCACACAGCAGACATATTCATTTCTCTGAACCACATAGTGTTAGACCATGAACATTAGTGAATGTGCTACATCTCAGGTGGGTGTTTACTGGCTTTCTCTCCCCTTCCTTACTTTGGAAATTCTCCATTTTGACATGTCTTCAGGTAGAACAAGAGAAAAACAAAACAAAACAAAGACCTATGGTTAAAACCTCAGAATATTTCTGTCATTCTTTTCCAGCCAGTTGCAGCAAATGCCATCCAAGTTCATTCCCTATTCTAGAGAGGAGTGGCAAAAAAATTAGAAAGTGTATTATTCCATGCTTTTGATGATTTTTCAGCAGTATCTGTCATTCAAATTATTTTCAGATAAAGATAATAAGATAATGGATGGTTTATGCATAATAGTCAATTTCCTGACTTTTCCACCTTTTCACTATTGTAGGAAGCTGCAGGTAGAAGTTGCTTTCTGAGTTTTGGTTCTAGTCTATCCAGATTTGATAGGAGTGCTCTTATTTCATAAAAACCATCTTCTAGAGCAGGCTCAGCAGGATGTATAGGTGGCAGAAATTCTACATCATGACTCCTGGTGTATCTCTGTGAGCATGATCACCTCTGTTTTGGAAATGCTAGAGAGGTTCTGAAAACAACCAGCAGCGGGCACACAGACAACTGAAGTCAGCCAGGGCAACAAATCTGAGATAGACTTCAAGTACCTGAAATTTAGACTTAGGGAACCAAACTGTGAAATTGTTGCCTTTGCTATTTTATGGCTGCAGCTGCTTCATTACTTACTCACTTTAGAAAATATTACCCTGAATCTCAAATCAGGGTCTCCAGATATTACTGGAATATAAATAAATCCCGATTATTTTGGTTCATATTGATTCTCAAGGAGGGTAGCCAAAATGCAGTAATTTTTATTAGTGCTCTGCCAGTATTGTGGGGTTTTTTTGAGTGGTTTAGGATGGTTTTCTCTCTCTTGTGGCTAATGAGTTTCTTGAAGGCAATAAGAAGAAAAGTTATGTGACTGTGATAAGCACTTCTATACTCTGACTGTGGACTAGGCAGTATGTCTCACCATAAGAAAAAGCAAAGAACTAACCCTTTAAAAATGAGATTATAAGTGATGTCTTGCTCTAGGAAAATAAACACTAAGCAAAACTTTGGGGGATATTTTCCATGAAGTTATTGTGGATAATTATCAGCACCCTTAAGAGAGCCAAAATATAAAATCTTGGAAAGGTGCATATATTTCATGTTTCCAAATGTACTTTGATGTCTCAGTAGGAAATACAATTAACATAACTCAACTTATGAATCATCTTTCAAGTTGTTTATACTTATTTCTTCCTACTCTTTTTTCCCCTTTAATTATTTACTCAATATTCCCACAGAGAAGTAGATGAGGGGGAAAGAATTATTTATATAATGGAAACCGCATACTACATAATGAAACGTTTCATAAATAGCATACACACTCTTGTCCTTCATAAGTGTTCACAAAGAATGGTTTTATCCTCCATGAAGCAGGTTTATCCAAAGTAAACAATGTCCTTCTCGAGGAGTGTTATGTTGACATGTTTGTGAAAAATGCACGCAGTATGCAAGAGAGACATTGCCCTGGATTACAACTAAAAGCCAAAAAGGATGGATATTTTTACAGGACATGGGGGAAAATGGTTGCATTGAGGATATAATTCACAGTAAGCTTATTAAATGGAAATCGTTATCTTGAAGAAAAAAAATGCAACATGTTGCTATTAATCTTTATTTTAAAGGGGGTACTATAATAGCATTATGATAAGTGAACTGTTTGAATTCATTGTAGAACCAGTCGGGAATTTTTCAAATAAATATTTTTTCATATCCCTGGTTCGCATTGAGAACTAAATCACATAATTCTACACAGTGTTTCACTCTGTCATGCAGGTGAATCTATAAAATCTCTTCATCTCATTTCTCTGATATGCCCTTTCATTCCATAGTGGCTCACTTGCCCAGCAGTCATGTTCAGCGTTTGGAAGTAAATTGTTATTTAGGAGGTAATTTTTTCTCAGGATAATTATCACTCTGTAATTATTAAGTGTAAACTCTTTGAGGAAAGTAGTAATTCTATTTCAAAAGCCGTAAGTTAAGAATTGATTAGATCTTTTCACATTTGAAAAATACATATTTATAATGAAAATGCTTCACAGAATTGTGTTAATTTTGTAGAAATTATCAAAACCACATATCAAAATTGTGCAAAATATAAAAATGGTTTTGTCAAAATATGGTCCATTTTTCAGGACCATTTTTTTTTTCTGTTTAAGTGATCTCTATGTTGAAACTTTCTATCTTGGGATGGAACATGCAAGAGAAATTCGAATAAACCATTTTGACTGAACAAAAGCAAAATTTACCCAATCCTGGCCATTTCATTTGTGGACTATATAGAATTGCTGAGATTGTTTTTGTAATAGTCATCATTTGCCAAATGGCCTTTTCATTCTTCTGCAAGCTTTCAGTAAGGTGTATATGCATATGCAATTCTATATGCATTTTTGTTATAGTATAGATATATACTCATAACGATTTAATTGCTGGTTTAGATTTTTTTCAAAAATGTAAATTTGTTGTAAATTATATGAAGAAACTATATGAGGCTAGTTTCTAGATGAAGAATTTGATTTTTCTTTCATGGCCTGAATAAATGCTCATTAAAAGTTGTGCTTTCATATTTCATTCACAAACAAAGGTAAACACATTAATGAAACCATATTAAGAACTTACTGAGTTTTGGTCAGCCCTTTTAAAAAAATTCTCTGGTTTCAAATTTTTGCTTTCCATACTCTTTGCTGAAAGGATTACCTTTTCACCACTTTGAAGATCATCTTGTTTTGGATGGAAAAAAAAATATCAGGGACTCTTACTAGTAACCTAGGCAGAAATTAGACATTTAAATACCTCCAAATAGAGGTGACTTCACAAAAGGGACTTCACAAATCTGTACTTTGTATCTCGTTTGCAGCAGTTGCCCATAGGCAGTTAGCATGTGTTTACAACCCCTGGTTCTGGTGCAGTCCTCAGTTAACAGCAACATTCCATGCTGGGTCAAATTCAGTTGTGAAGTCATTGCCCTCACTTGCACCCTAGAATTCCCCTGAAATGCCCTTTCTGAACTTGCTCTCTAGCAAACAGCCACAGATTACTCAAAATTGTGAGTGATCTGGAAAATCAGGCATCCTGGGATGTGATTTGTATCATTTGATTCTATGTATCGTTTGATTAAATGACTTGTATGCTACAATTGCTAATTTATTTCTAGGCTAAAGTTCTGGTCAGATAGTTCCTTAAAATTAACATGCAAAAATTTTATCAGTTTGTTATGCCACCAATTCTCTATTCCTTAGAATTTGTGTTTAGTCTATTATTTAAGAACTTTGCCCATCTTCAAGAAAATCTAGACATTTGGAGATGCCAAGCCTTCTATTAGATGTTTTGTTCAAACAAAGATTGTCTTTTTACTTTTTTTTTTTTTTCCTGGAACTATAAATATTCAGAAAATTTATGGTGGGAGATCTCTTGAGACATGTAAGCAATACACTTCATGAGATGAATTGGCATAGTGCAAATGAAGAGAAACAAATGTCTTAAGAAAAAACTTTTGGAATGGGATCAGAATCCAAACACAGGTTGTTCGGAAAAAACTCCTAATTACGACAGGATTTACGATTTACTGTGATATAAATTACTATAATTTACTGGCAGAGCACAAACCTGAGCAAAATATAGTAAATGTACATAATTATAAAATTAAAAATTACAATGAACCCCCAAAGGGATGGAATAAAAGGGTTTGGAGGGTTTTTAACCTAGTCTCTTCACTGAATACAGCATCAGACTTGTTCCTTCATGCAGGTCATAATACAAAAAGATTGCACACAAAAAAGAGACCCTCACAATGGTTTCTTCTTCTTTGTCTCATGTAGAAAAAAGCTAAGATTTCTCAAAGGAATTAAAAGCATGAGAAGCCCATCTGTTAGACAGAAATCCTTATGGTGCCGTCCACATGGGAACGAATTCTACTCGATACAAATAGCTATAAAGCTGTTGTAATTAACAAAATTTTTAGTCAAATTAAAAAGTGCAAATATTCACTTACTAGATTATATTTTTACAAGCTGCAATTTAGAATAATTTCATGTGACATAGCCAAAGACCTTGACTTCAATTATTTTTTTGATTCTTTCGTTTGAAAACTAACATTGCTAGGTTTATTTAAAAAATAGACTCATATCAATCAGTTAAAAGTTAATTCATTGAATTCTTTTGAGATTTAGTACCTTCTTCAACCATATTTTGGAAAGACAGCATATAATGTTAATATCCAATGGATGAACCTTCAAGAAATGATAACTGAATGTACCATGCTGGATGTACTACTCCCTGGACATCACTTTTCATATTCTGATATTTCAAAGTGTAAGGGCTTTTAGAAAAAAAAAAGTCTTTCCCAAGTCAAGTATGTTTCCATAATAATTTTGTGTAGTCACCTGGAAGAGAAACCCAAAAATTAGCTTCAGTTCTTTTCTTTTTCAAATTGAAAGTCTATCCAACTTAAAAAAAAAAATCAAAGTACTGTTATGGAGTGTTGTCATAATGGTTTTCATTTACAGCCAAATGCCCTTTCAAGCTTTGTTTATTACTTTTAAAATCTCCCAAATTGATTGTTTGCTTGTGTGCATACGTAGGAATTTCTGTATGTAGTTTGGAGGTGTTTTCTGCGGGGAAAGTTAAACGTTTCCAACATTTTCATGAACTACCATCAGATGTCTTCCAGATCACTACTGCTTCCCAGAGCACAGATTGAGGAATACTGTGTTAAAGGAGACATTTCCTTTTCCCATTGACTGTGGAGGGATTCTGAGGGGATTTGGCACCCCAGGCTAAGGTTAACCTTTGTGAACACCATCTGTAGTTTAATTTTAGTCACGTATTTTGAGGGATGGTGTTATGTGATCACAAATGATTAACATTCATGAGTAGGCAGTCCTTAAGCAAACAGGGTTCATTCTAAGAAAGAAATACAGCACAGGGGACCAGTAAAAGCTGTTATACAATACTTCCACCATTATTAAGACCTTATTGAGGTCTTCATGAGACCACAGGTAAAAGTGACAAAGATGGCTGGGAAATTACTGCATTTTCTCTGTGGGTATCAGGAGCACTCTTTGCTCTGTGTTCTTGAACCTCTTACATTTTGCTTCTGGGGACTCCCTGGGCTGTAGGCCTTTGGGAGAGGCTATACCAGGGACCTTGGCTGTGAACAGAACTACATATTAGCAAATGAATTGTAATGTTTCTGATAAAAAAAGTGGCATTACAATGACTACTTTACAGTAGCTGTGCCGGGTATTTCCTACAGATAGGGATATTGTACAGCTGTAATTATGCTTTTAGGAGCTTATAATAATTTTCCAGAAAGCTTCCATCTACTGTGCTAGTGCTAGCTTCCAAACCATTAGGATGAGGAATGAAACTAAATACGTCTGAATAAATAGAAGCCACTAGTACAAATCTTCCTGTTCTTTTCACAGGATGCTCTAGGAAAGGTTCAAAAGCACAATAGCAGAGCTGTAATTGTATTCAGCTCAGTAAAAGTGTTACAGGCCACCAAGTATTGTATTAAAATTCAATATCATTTGAAGAAAGAAGTAAAAATTTTAAATTGGGTCTAATAAGAGGTAAAATTCACTATTCACAGGGGACTTTTCTCCATAAAATGGAAGGTTATATTCCTTTTACACATGGAGCGGGTTTATTGTGTAACCAAAAGAGAGAACCACTTAAAAACCCAGCATGATATGAATAAGTGGTCAACAGTTGGCATGTATAACATATTTAATTTTTCTTTCAACATTTCCCCCTTCCCCCCATCCTGGATTTTTATGCAAAGTTCTGAACTACTCAGTCACTCTGCTGTTTCAAATTCTCACTTCATCTAGTCAGTAGCCAAAAAGCATGATGTGAACTACCAGTATGAAAATTTCAAATAAAACAATGGGTTTGGACTGTGTTTCCATCTCTGTTAGAGCACTAGAGGTAAAATGCATTTTTGTAAGTATTTCTGACAGATTTTTTTTGCAAAAAATACAAGCTTGTATTTTCTTAGGCAGTGTAGTATGCCATATTGAAAGATGTACATATGATCTACATCACAAAACATTTAAAAAATTAATACTTCTTGTGTATGAATGCACAAATGATATTAATCCTTGACAATCTCCATATATTCATATGTTGAGCATTTAGCCAACCTACAGCACAATATAACAAATGACGTATGGAATACAAATCAGACTATTTTTATATTAATGGGCTTGACATATTCAAAGTTGTTTAAAAAGAAAGGGAAGGGACAAAATCTTTCATTAGTAGCAGAAGAACTGATCCTAAAGATATATGAGGAGGATAGATATGAAGTGTTGAAGTACAACTCTGCCAGAGTTTATCAGGGTTCAAGTCCTGAGCTACAAAACCAGAAGGAAGAGACAAGCCCAACTGGGCTTCAAGGTTCTTAACCAACACCACTGCATTGCTGAAGCTTAGAAAGATTGAGTAATCCTCTATAACTCACTAAGGAAATACCATGTTTGCAGTGATTATTGACATTAAAGCAGGTAAAAGGAAAAAAAACCCAAAAACCTAATAGGATCTTTTGAACTTTTCGACAAAATGCCTGATTGCTGCTGGGGTGCTGTTTTTTCTCATAATGATGTCTGTTTTTAGAGGCTGCCTCATCTCTACCCTGTCCAGCTAGCATGTCAGAGGCAAGACAGATGGAGCAGGTTATCAGTGGCCAATACATTCAACATAACATACTCTTTGTATATGTCATCTGACACTGTATTTTTGGATTTCTCTGAAATCTGGACATGAGCAATATCATAGTTTCAAGACACATCATGTGGGAAAAGTCAATAAATAACTAGTAACCAAATCACTATTATTTAAACTATCTCAGACTATCTAAAATTTCTAAAATACAAAGCAAAACAACCCAGAGTAAATTGTACAATATTAGCTAATGTATATGATTGTAATATAAGGACACATGACATATCTGAAGGGCTTCTGAGCAATTAAAAGAATGGAAAGTTTTATTCTGAGATGATGACAAGAAGGAAAGTGCTATCATTCTGACTCAGCTCATAGGGAGTCTGAAGCTCTGAAACCAAAGGAAAAAGGCAGGCCAGCCTGTAATATTACTTCCATAATTACTTTTATATGTACCAAAGCCACATGCTGTTCCATTGACATTATATCATACTCAAAGGTGTTTCATTAGAGTATAAGAGCTTCCATCTATGAGACACTATTTTCCTAGCTTTAAACACATGTGCAACATTTACATGCATGAGTAGGCTTACTGGTCTGCTTGGTACAATTCATACAGGCCAAGATGGGGTCCTGAGCAGTGATGTTTTCTCCTCTGGGTACTTTTTAAGTATATTTTATGCATGCTGTAACAATTCCCATTTCCACACCATTTTCTTCATGTATTTACAGCAAAGGAGCAAAGACGCGATTGGTTTTGGTTTTTTCAGTTAGGAGAAAATATTTTCTTTGAATGATGGAAAAAGACCCCAGATTTTTGCCCAACTTTTCCTCAGCTAATGTCATTTTGGTTCATATGTGCACATTTAAACTCTATCAATAAACAGATGAAGAAAAGCCATGATTAAGTATTTGTGAAACATAAAGCAGACATTAGAAGGAGACTCATTAAAGACAATTAGTCAGACTGAAAAAACAAAACACTGAGATATGCATGTCTAGCCTAGATACACACAGTAGCTGCACTCTGGAAGTATTTATCCTTGGATTATTTTTTATCTATTTATAGCATTTGAAAAATTATTCTTATCCCAAGATATTTTCATGAGGCAAATGTGAAAATGTAAAAACTTGCAGTCTCAAATCCAAACAGGAACCATGGATTGTACTTGAAGAACCATCCATATGTTGGACGTTACCTGGAATAAGGTTGTTCCTAAGAAATAATATTCCTTAAAATTAAGAAAAAAATCCTCCTGTCCATTCTAAACAGTAGACAAATTGTGGATTTTTGGTTGTTTTTTTTTTTTTCTGAGACTAGCTTTGTGTACAGATGAAGGGCATTTAAAAAGAACAATTACATGCACAGAATAACCTAAAATGATATGCCCTAAAAAGGTATTCATAGTTCAATCCAAAGCCCATTAAAAATAACCATTCACTCATCTGATAGCATTTTGAATCAGAGCCCTAGTCAAAAATTGCCAAATCATGCAGAGCTGACTGCTGGTAGATTATTTTCTTTTAACTGAATCATATGAAACTGCCTGATCAGATTGACAGTGAGTGTATAATAATGAGTAGTGAGGGAGAAAATCTCAGAAGAGTATATAATGTGGCAAGTCACGTTCTTTACAAGATCAAAACCAAAGGGAAGTGCATAAATCAATAGGTAGCTCAATCAATCAATCAATCTGTTTCAGCTCTGGCTGTTAATGTAGGTTTTATTGCAACCCTTTTTTGTGACTTTCAATAAAAATAAAAAAACCAAAACCTGCTGTATTATCAGAAGTATTTGATACATACACTGGCCCCAATACAGAGCACCTTCTGAAAGAAATGTGATCACCCCTAAGCAATTTCAACCATTGAATAGCTTACAGCATTTTAAAAGGAAAATATGTTCTATGTAATTCAATCATTTCTCCACTTCTTTCTTTTCCCTTTTTTCCTTTTTTTTTATTTTGTCTCCTTTAGTGTCAAAGTTTAAAATGTTATTGGTTCCTAAATCAAAAGCATACATATTGTTCATAAGATAGGACACATAAGAGGAAGCCTACAGATGCAGAACAGTAGCAATATGAAATATATAGCTTTTGCATTAATACTGAGATTTTAGCTACTTAACCATTGTTTGTATAAACCCATTCTCAGTACAGTAATGAAAATGAGTTAGAGATGCCTTTCAACATCTTTGAGGGAGGGAAAGTAAGTTTCCAAACTATTCCAAACTACAAACCTAAGTATGTTTCCAAACTATTTTTCTGGCAAATTGTCCTCTGCTTTCACATCTGTAGCCTCCATGGAAAGATGCTTTCTTTTTCCTGTGTGAGCAACTTGAACAGAACAGAATATCATCACTATGGGAAATCTTTGGTGCTTCTTGAGGAACAGACAAGGAAACACTCCTCATAAACAAACTTGACCTGCTGGCACCATGAGAGAGAGAGAAAAGCACTGTTAGCCCTCAAGTGGCCCTTCAGCTTTTTGTAAGTGGTCAGCTGTCAGCTTCTCAACAGTGCTACAGTTATGGAGCAGGACCAGCAGCAGTGTGAATTTGGTGGCAAGCCCAGTGAGATGAAGGGTAAAAATTTCTATTATCTTTATTTAGAGATGTAACATTACTAAATCCTGAGGAAGCAAGTAGTTGTGTGGAATATTTGAGCAAACTGATGTAGTGGAAGGTGTCCCTGCCCCTGTGTCAGGGGGTTTGGAACTGGATGATCTTTAAGGTCCTTTCCAACCCAAACCTTTCTATGATTCTATGATTTACAAATGGACCTATTAAATATGCACTGGTAAATCTCTCTAAATATACACCTGTGGCTGGCTGTAATAAATAACCATCAATAAAACCCTTTGAGAAAATTTCCTCTTCTTTGAGATTTTTCATGTGTAGATTAGTGTGTACAGCTAAATGCAAGGCTAGGATAGGTAGGAGAGTTAAGAGAGGGCCAAGAGCCAACAAGGCTTTTTTACTGATTTATCAGGGGAATCAGAGCAGCTAACAACAGCCAGCAGGAAAATAGATGCACAAAACAGTTCAGTAGTGAAAGCTACCTCAGATGTAACTGTTTTTCTTCAATGAGCAAGATGAGTTTAATACAACTTTTACAAACCAGAAGGCTAGAGTTTACAGCTGTAGTAAATGACACTTTGAAATAATATGTACTGGCGAGACAAACATGAGTTTGTCCAGTAACTCTGCTCTCTCTGTCACAGCCTAAATTAAACCATGTTATTGTTACAGGATGATTTAGCCTCCCTGATCTGGAGAGCTGTTACTGGTTTTCATTTAAAGAAGTTACTAGGAGAAAGACACAAGTGGGGAAAGACAAAAGTGGAAGATTGCTAAAGAGAAGTGAACAGTGTGAGCCAAGTGTTTTTAACAGAAAATAGTCAGTGTACACACAGTTTATGAGCTGGGGTTTGAACTTGGATAGAAAATCAAAGCTATACACTCTAAGACTGAAATAAAACGTTGCACAGCTTAAACACCTGGATTTGGGCTTGAAAATGGACCATAACAGTAAACATTTTCCAATTGGGATGCTAGCTGAAATAGATGTAGGTAGGGAAAATACCTGATTAGAAAGCACCTATTGTGTTTAGGAAAGAGATTTTTTGAGGAGGTGGGGTCTTGTTTTGTGGGTTTTTGTTAGCAAACAGAAAAAAAAAAAGAAAATAAAAAGGAAATTCACTGTGTAATTTCTCTGTCTTCAGATGGAATAAAAAAAAAATCTCTTTGTGCAGTCTTTTAAACTTAGGAGAAGGTAAAATAATACATGCATTATTCATAATGGTAACCAACCTAACAGGTTGCAAACAAATCTTCAAGACTTTCCATTAAGTGATAATAAAAATACTTACTAATGCATCTCTAAAACAGTGTGAAATCCCATTTTATTCAGAATGGGAGACATTAAATAAGATATAGAATTATAATTGTTATGACTGTGAAAATCCCAAGACAAAGAAAGAATTGTGAGCCTGAACTGTTCAACTTTTTCCAGATTTATCTGTTAATCAAATAAAATTCCCTTTCTCACATTTATGTTTCATCATCATATTAAAAATAACTACCCATAGAAAAAGTGTCAGGATTTTTCTGATATCAAAACAGTATGAGAAATCCACTTTTAATCATGATATAAAACCAAAGATCATGTCATCACATCTACTCCTGTGTTGTTGTTTCATCTAATGATTAAAATCACATACCTTATCTGTATGCCAGAAAATGTCTGGAACTGTCAGGCAATCCTCCATATAGTCCTAAAATGCTTGCCAGGCAGAAGTCTGATGAAACAAACTTTAGGGACAATACACATTTTGAAATCAGTGTAAAAGTACTTTTGGCTTTGGCGACATCAAGATTTCATGTTCTGTATATCCATTCAATTAATGTTTTGCTTTTTTAAAAAAAGTTGCTGGTGTAAAACTATAACCATCATTTCCTTCTTTTAACTTGTTTGGATGCCAAGGTGGAAGTTGTTTTACTGAAATGAATGAAGCTCTTTACCTGAATAATTGCAGTTCATATTTTACAAACAAGTTAGCTTACATAATTGCCTCGCAAAGCTCCTTCAGAATGCAAGGGTAGAAAACAGCTAGAATTGCTGATTTCAACTTAAAGTTTAAAAAGCATTGAAAATGCAAACATTAGAATGCAAATAACTGCTTTCAACTCCTAAAGCAAAGGGATTTTTTTTAACTATAGTGATCCCATAGAAAAGCTCCCATAGAAAATGCAGTAACTTACATTTGCTTAGGGATTCAGGTGAACTTAAGTTCCAGTTTCATTGCTTAATCAAAACCTGCTTTTTATGAGGTGATTATTTTTTCAGCACAGGATAAAACCATTACCTAACATATCTACCACACATAAAATACTAAGTAAAACAGCATTTCATTTAACTGATATGTTCATTTTAGTCCAAATACTTGAGTAATGAATAGTTATGAATTTATGACCAGCCTCCTACCACAACAAAAAAGGTTACTGCACATGATTAAACTATTAATTAATTTCCTTCCAGCTTAGTTGCACACTCCCACACCACACATGGATGCACAACAAATGACACAGTGTTTCCAGTGGTTATAAATGGGAAACCTTCAGCTTTTTTTTTATGTTGGGTCTAAAATAAAACAATCCTCTTTAACACAATTAAAAATATATAGTTCTGTTACTTCTCATGACATTTGAATTACTGGAGACATTCTGCTTTCCTCTTCTAATGAGGTGCATTAGTCAAGAGCTAAAGGACCTTTGACCCTAGGATCAAGTGCTTACCCTGCAGGGACTGAGCTCAGTATATGGGATTATGGGTTGACAGGAGGCAGCTGGAAGAAATACCTGAGAATTCACACTTAAAAGTAATCCCTGAAAATTGAATGTAGGTATGTGGAAATAACAATTATGTTCTCTAGTGAAGTTCTCTAGTGAAAAGCCTTATAAAAACTTAACTAGGGTTCTGGGACCCCATCAAGGGCTGTGCTAGTGAATGAAACAATCAAGCATGTTTAACACTACACTCAACAGGGACTTAAGTTTTGTGAATGAGCTTAATGTCCAGTTGATTTTATTGCTGACTCTTTTCCTCTGCTAATGATGTCCTGTGTTGCATACTAGTAAAATGCCACAGGATTTACCCATTATCTAACAGTGAAAAACCAAATGGTTTATTTGTAAAGGTTTTTCAGAAGAAAGTGATGACAAATACTTATAACTCCTTGAGACACACGGATTGATGGATATGTACATGTGGCAGAATAAAAACATGGCTCACATTTTCTGTGCAAAAGAGAGATCAAATATAGAAACAAAATGCTGGTATTCTGTATATTTAGTAATTTCAATTTAAAATATATAAAATTTATCTACCTTTTTTGAGTTTTTCTGCCTTTTTACACTCATTCATATTTTATGACTAGAAAAACATCATTTTAATGTCATGCAAGATTCTAGTTTCTTACGGATTGATAAAGTAAAAATATCACAATAAAATATTTTTGGCCTAAATAAAAAAAAAATTAATGATGAAAAAAATCTTTGAAGAGTTTTAAATTCCCCAAGAGTTTAATTCAAATGAGAGTGTGATCTCTAGTAAATTTTCAAGTAAAAAAATTTCTCCGGGGAAAGAAACTCTTAAGATCTCTAGTTTTTACATAAGTCGAAATAAGATGCATCTGTTTGCATCTTGAAACCTCATATAATCTTCCATATCCATTTTTTTTTTTCATTTTTCACTTTGGGCATATCACTGCCATTTCATGAGATCTTTGTGTGTTTCCAATGAACTAATCAGAGGCTTTTGTCCCTGTTCGGTGCTTGGAAATTCTCACACTGCTTCAGAATACATTAGTTGCTAAAAGTATTAGGAAGTCAAAAGTGTAGCCAAGTGTGACACAAGACAGGAACATTTCTTTGTTGTCCCTCTGTCACACCATGAGGACAGAGGCAAGCAGGCTTCAGCTTACTTTTTGCTGTCCTGCACTGAGAGGGTTTTTCAGTCCTACTGTGCAATCTGCTGATGCTGTAGGATGAAGCAAGAAATCCAGCCTGAGCAACTTCTGCCTAAAGATCTGACCACAAAATGAACATGGCATATCAGTTAATTCAGTAGATTGTATGTCTACTTACATTAATGGCCCATTTTCATTCAGGTTAACTCAAATTTGAATCAGACTCTTTAAAAAATAAAATTACTGAAATCCAAAAGCCACCAAGGGACCTGGAGAGGTCCTTCAGGCGCTACACATCCTTAACCTTCTCTCCAGTTTTTGGGGGAGGAGATGGTGCCAAACCAGTCTCTCTAAGTCAAGACAACCAGGAGTTACAGGAGAAAGTTTGCTTTCTTTCCAGCACATTTTGGTCTTTTGTGTTCAGTTGCTGTATGGCTGATGTGAGCATGGGGTTATCTTGACAGCCTCACTGAATGTTCAGACGTGAACACCATGAATTAGTGCTGTTTCTCATGGAAGAGGATATCATTTTTCAGATATTGTATATACTTTGGAGTTGCCATTTTAAAAATGCAACTGTTTTAAAAACACAGTCAAGATTTTGCCACAAATGATAAATTACTATCTAAAGCTAAGTGAACATGTTCTGTGATAATAATTTAAGAACAACATCTGCCTGGCTGTCTGGCTTACATTGGCTAAAGAAAACTAAATACAAATATATATTGTTCATTATTATAATTGCAGGCAAAGGAAGCAAATCTGTCCTTCTTTCTGGAAAACAAAATTAATTTGTGGCAAGAACAGATTTATTTACAATTGCAGCAATCACAAGGATAGTAATAAAATAAATCCTGTGAACAGTACAATTATTCTGTTTATTGTAAACTTGACATTGCATTTGGAATGAAACCCTGAGAGAATTCCTTTCCCTTCCACAACTAGTGAGATAGATGTTTCTGCACACAAAATAAAAGCCTCTGTCTTTGTGTAGTGCATGTATGTTTGGGTGTGGATGGGTGTACCTCAGTTACTGGTACAGAAACCAGTGGGTTAAAAAACAATGAATTTAAACCAAGCAAACAAAATGTTCCACAGAAGAAACTCATCCAACAGCTATATTTAATCTGTAAAATAAGACAATTTCAGGTAAAATTTTACTAAAAAAAGGCATCGTAAATGTGGAATATTTAGAGCATTGACTGTGTAAGTATTGAGGCAACCTGCTTTTACTTTCATTGCACCTATGTAAATACTAGAGTGTGTAAAAATAACCAAAGAAAGAGTGATAGAAAGAAGAAAATTATAATAATTACAAATTATCTTTATTGCCCTCTCGATGTGTGAGGCACAGATGGACCAACTGTGCTCAAGAAACAATCAGAGTTCATAAACATGAACACACTGAAAAGAAAGTTAAATGGGCATTTCATCCATTCTTCAGCATTGTCCTCTGAGATATGTTTCTCCTTGGGTTTCCTGCAGCTTTGCATGGGATTCTGATGATAATCAGGGGGAAGGGACTACAGCTGCAGGACTGTTTAATAATAATTAAAAAAAACCCTCAGAATTACTATAGATTTCTATAGCCTAAAGCAGGCAACAGCAACCCAGAGGAAGTCAGCATAAGCCAGTCATATTGTCAGAAACCCACTTTGAACCAGAAGCAGAAGTGCATGAGCTTTTCTACAGCAATCCAATCTCTTTCAGGGATCAAAATACTAATAACACAGGAGTGTTGTGGGGGAATTTATAGGCTATTATTTTGTGGTTTGATGGGACCATCAAGCATCTTGGGCAATTAGAAATGTATATTAAAAATGTATTTTCATCTCTGGCACCAACTCAATGACAAGAGACATTAGACAAATATAAAAAATATCAAAAGATTTTTTTATTTTGTCTGATAGCTTTTAAAATGATGCTTCCAGGTATTTAGAAATACATACAAACATATTAATGAATAAACACTGGAATTGCCACTTCTCCCTTCATTTCTTCTTTTGGCAAACAGATGTGTATATCCTAAACTCAGATATCACCTCTGTGGATTAGCATGATCACAAAAAGTCAGTTAATAGAAACTCATCTACTAACTGGTCCAAAACCTGTAACCTCTATCTGAGTTATAGCAGCTTTTAGAAGTGCATTCAAGAATCCATCACATCTGTAAGAAAATTTTTCTGTTGCTTTTTGTCTTGTTAAAAACATTTTTATTTCTAGCTAGTGAAATAGAATGTGTGAAATAGTCACGGCTGCAACTTGCAATTATGCTTGAGGCAATGAAATTTTATGGGTGTCAGTTAAAAAACATGATATTTGAGATTATGTTACTATCCTCAGCAGATACATCTCTTTGCTTGTGCATTACCAGTTGTAAGATTGAGCTCTTTGAGTGTGAAAGCTTTAGATATGAGACCAAGAAGGAAAGAACTCTGATCCCAGCTTCACTGCTCCATGGAAATCCAAACAAAAATACATAATAAGGAATAAGAAAGAATGAGAAAGAGACATTGAAATACTTCAGCAATATTACAAAAATAAAGGGGGACACCAACTACTTTGTACTTTACCGTAGCATTCTATATGTGCCTGAAAATTAAGTGTTTCCTCTGTAAATATAAATGAGTCAAATTTTCTTCAGTTTTTCATGATTTCTCCCCCCTTGGTTTGCCTTTTAGGACTGATGTAAGTGCAGCTGTGGTTTTTTAAGAGGTGTTTATGCAATTTTTTGCACACAGCTCATCCATCACTCTCTGCTCAGATACAGCAAGAATTCAAAATGCAGCCTGACTGGCACAGCCTTTTGCCTTTCATGAAGTGGCTTGGCTGGACTGGGAGCATCAGTGTGTCACCAACAGTGCATTCCTGGGATGAATGTTGTGGTTTCTCCCATCTTCCAGAACATGTCAAAGATCAGAAATACTGATGTTTACCTGTGCTATAGTGAAACCAGGGTTTCATGCTGGAATAGCACCACATCATAAACACCATAGGTCCTGTAGGGGCTCTCTTTCAGGTGTCAACTTTGGTACAAAGAATTTTTCTTTGCTCGAATTTATTGTTCCTAACTCTTCCAAAGGTAACAGTTTCTGCTAACATATAAGCTGTTTCTTCAATATACGAGACCATCTCTCTGATAAAATCCTGGATTCAGATATTTCACAAAAAATATATATTATCATTTGTTTCCATCTGCTGCTCAACAAGCCAACCAAGTGTGTCCAGAGTGGTGTTTGTGACTGGTTTACTTTCATCAGCTCTTGCTTTATGCTCATTGGGAGCTACAGTTCTAGTTTGTATCTAAAATGGGAATTCACAAAAGCATCCCTTCACCCTTGTGAATTTTGAAGTGTGCATATATATGTGGTATCAAATTCATACCATCAGCCTGAGGAGACAAATTCTGTCCATTGAAGTTATTGGATATTAAAATGAACCTAGAAGCATCCCACAATGAACACTACATTTCATGCCTGCATGCTTCATAGCAAGAAAAAGGCAAAATTTTACCTGTATTTCCTCCTCTCTTTCTAACCCAGCTTTATATTAGTAGTGAGAAAGAAAAAAAATAAATAGCACTAAAAAGTCTGATCCATTAACGATATAGAATTGAAATGATTTTCAACATTAATTTGAGATAATTGCAATGATATCATAATTAAGAAAGAAGAAAGAAGAAAGAAGAAAAGAAAGAAGAAAGAAGAAAGAAGAAAAATCAGTCTTAAGTTACTTTACTAACTAATAACTAGTGAAAGCTTAATGGGTGTACCAGACACAAGTCAAGGGAAGTGTAAGCTCCAGATTGTTTTTCTAGGGATGGAATTTCAAGTTTAGTTCAGTACTGGATGAGCTTTGTTTCACCTCTGCTCACAAAGGTGAAAATTTCATAAGCACTCCATTTAGAAGTAAGATTGTCAATGCATCTTGATGTTTTAAGCTTACATACTGGGCCTCAAGTGCTCTCTCCAAAATAGGAAAATCATGGATGGCAGTCTTAAATAGAAGAACATGACATTCTTTTTTTTTAAATCAGAACTCAGAGCGAGTAAGTGTAAATTAGACATGAACACAGATTTTTCTGGTCTCTAGCAAACAACTTGAGTTTGTTGAAGCTCAGACCAAGAGGTCTGGACTTCACAATCTAACCCCAAGTGCTCCAGCATAATTCCAGGATACTAATAAATATGCCTGCTGTCACACAGGAAGTGTCAGAACAAAATCTATCTAGATAACGCTAATTAGAAACAATGGCAATATTTATGACAAAGTCACAAAAATAAGTTAGAAAAAAACCTGAAATGTGGCTTAATTATGTGTCATTTACTTTATTGTGATCTTAACACAGAGTAAGTATAGGACAGTGCTTCCTGCATTCACACAGGCAAAGCTGGTGTGAACAGACATTACAAAGTAACCTTAAGAGGTACCTGTAAAGAAGAGACAAAAAAAAAATAGGAAAAAAACCCTCCTTTTTTTGAGTGATTGATTGAGTTTAAAGTAATCAACTAACTTTACATCAAAGAAATATTTTGCATTGTGTGACCATGGTGCTTTTTATCCAAGAGCTTGGAAAGCTGGATTTATTATATCATCGAAGTGCAGCACTGGAGGAGAGAGCTGTCTGAGAAACAGACTGTCTGAGAAACAGGCCTAGCATGCCTCTTCCCCAGCTGTTATCTCTGAACCAAAGCACTTCAAATAATGATAGTTGTTTCACTGCTGAGCACTAAATGTGTAGTAATTCCTTGAAAAAATATTTCAATAGAGTATCTTGCCAAGTGGTTTGTGCATCGTCTAAGTAAAGCGGTGAAATGCAGTCCACATTCTCTTGGTCTCAAAGTTAGTGAGCTTTGAAAAATGTTCTAACAAAGAAAAAGGAAAGAGGTAACAGATATATTATAATGTTCAAAGAAAGAACACCCATAAAAGAAGAGGCTACTACAAAGCTGATTGAGCTATAAATCTGCAAGTAATAACACGACAATTAATTTCAGGGCTTGACAACAAATCATCCTAAGTAGAGGAGAAATACAAAACCTTTTGCATTTGGCCTGTGGAAAACAATTTTATCATATAGAATAGAAGAGATGACACAGAACAAGAGTAAATATATTAGAAAATAAATATATTTTATTTGATTTCAGAATTGAATCCTCTTTGTTCTGTATATATCTTAAAAACATATCTACATTAAGGAGCATTGAAAACTTCAAGGATATTCTATTCCATATTCTTGAACTTAAGACTTCTAAAATTTGTTTCTAGGGTGGAATAGCATAAATCTGAGGCCTCCTTAATATCTGGCACTAACCTATGTAAGTACTTAGACAATTTCTTCTTAAAAGAAAAGGTAACCACAAACCAGAATATGCCTAGGTTTTCATAAAATTTATTTACAAATGTTGGGCTTTAATCACTCTTGTCTCCAATTGTTTTATGTCTATGTAAAGTTTCAGAATATTTCTAAATTTTGGAGAAGTGCTGAACTATATCCATATCTTGGCTATTTTAGGATTTAAAATTTAACAGAAACTTTTGTGTTTGTCCTATAGTATGGAAATGGTTCAGCATCATGATTTCAGTATGCCACTTGAATTTGTTACCCAGCAAAAACCTTCCTGTAATCCTACCCAGGATTGCCAGCATTCAGCCAATTTACCAGGAGGGGTTTTTTTAGGTTTTTGGTTTTTCACATTGCCAAATATATATATATTTTAATATATTTATATATAAATAAGTGTGTATATATACATATGTGTGTGTGTATATATATATATGCATATGTATATATCTGTGTATATAAATCCATGACTTCTGCCAGTAGCTCTGCAACAAGTACTGCCATGTTTTCTGTGGCCTATATCTGGGAAACACAAATATGAAGCTACACAAAGATAATCACTAGAGAATGAAGCACTAGATATCTTTCTGGTACTGGTAGCTGGGCATGTCACTTGCCATGGTTTTGGGTCAGAAAGACAGAAACAGGTTTGTCTGAGGCTCATGTGGATGCATCAATGTGAACTCTGAAACAACAGATCTCTCCAGCATTTCCCTTAATTCCAGCCAACTTTGTAGACAGCCAGTCTTGGAGTGAACCAGGTTGGGCAATTTTGATTTACTGTCTGCCAAAGATATGTTTCTTTATATAGACTTGATCCTATGGGACTTTTTTTCCTTTTAATGTTTCTTTCATATTTTGGGGGTTGTTTCATGAGGTTGTTTCATGCTTCATATTTATGAAGATGGATAGAATAAAAAGACTCTTGTTCTTTTCTCTCTTGTTCCTTTCTTTCCTTTATCCTTAACTTTCTTTATTCATCTTTTATCTTAGGGGTTTTATTACATATTAACTAGAATTTTGCTTCTAAATAAATACTTATTTAAGGAAAAAAAGTAGGAAAAGAAATCTTTGGGCAATTTTTTACTGTCAAAGCCTGTATCATCTCCCTCACCTCTCTTCACATAGATTGCTGATTTCACTCAATCAAATAAAAAAAGTAACATTTGATTCCCTCTATTCCAGTTGACTTGTATTTAACACATAGACTTCAGAAAAAAAAGCTTTTTCGAAGTTATTACTGCTGCTTCTGATCATCTGAGCACAGCTTGAGGCCTGCCTGCCAATGACATAAATTAAAATAGTCTGAAGATCTCTGTGGAGCTGACAGTAGTAACCTTAAATAACTTCCTCCACTGTTGTTGCAAAAGAGAGAGAGCCTCCTTGATCAACTTTGTGTTGACTAGAGAGTCACCTTACTTCAAAGGCGAGGCATGCTAAGATTGTAGTAAATCACTGCAGCAGCTGAAAGGAGGTGTATGGAAGGACATACTTGCGAATTTTTTTAAGCTGTACCTCCTATAATTATTGTTACACATGTACGCTACTCAATATACGTATCTGAATCACAGTTTCAGGGAGGAAAACCTTTCTAGTTTGCTAGTAATGTCTAGATTTGTTGATCTGGATTCCTGGTTTACAATTTTCTCACAGCATGTATCATCTACTATATGACTGGCACTCGATTACAGCTAGAACTTTATCTGGGCAGGTACATTTATTTTCCTTTAAACAGACAGAGATCCTCTTTCTCCCACCTTTCTTGATCAAACTGAGATGTCTGAGCAGAGAAGGCAGGGAAAAAAGTCATCAGAAGACCTCAGGGTATCTACAGTTCTGGTAACATAAGGCAACACTTCTTTCTGAGAACAATAAATTGTTGTTTCTGACCCGGTGCTGGAACCCTAGCTTTTTGTCTGCTATGTGTCTTCTATACTTGGTTCTACTAGCACATTTTTTAATCTTTGACTAGTTTCCCCTAGCTGGGAAACTGAAGATATATAAACAAAGATAGACTGGATAATCACATTTATAGCTATAGTGCATAATCTTAAGTATTCAGCCTACATATGAAAGGATATATTTCACCTGTCCTTAGGTGAGGTGGAAGTTTTTTGTAAGACCCCCTCTTTTGCTGCGAGACACGGACAAAACAAGTGTATGTTATTGTTTGTGGGGACTCTGAGAGGTAAGGAATCATAAAATGAATCTAGCAAAATAAGAATGTCATGTTCATTATTGCAAGAGTCAAAGCACAGGATCAAAGGCTCAGGAAAAAACAAAGTTTGACAAAAAAGAATCAGTTGGGAGTAAGGGTCACAGCCAAACAGGAACAAAAGAATAAAGAGCAGAAGAAAACATCTGCAAGCCTTGCTTGTGGGGAGGGAGAAGGAAGTAGGAAGAGGGAGGAACCTTTCCACATACTTGCCCTCAGAGGTTTGCATACATTTGTGTACTCCAAATTCTTTGAACCTGATTTATAAAATAGTTAAAATAGTTGCATTTCAGAGATAATGAACATCACAGATGACCTCTCCAGAGGGGTTTCCCACCCTCTTTATGGATAGGGGGAAGAGAACTTGCTCAACACAAGAATATAAAACCCTTAGGAGATTTAAAAACTTAACTTTCATAACTTTTGTGGGATATGTGCAGAGCTATGAAAGTCTCCTTATTTCCTTTCTAGCTTCTCATCTCAATCTCTGCGTGTGGCTCCACAAAATAGAGAGGGCAGGATTACAAAAGAGAGATCCAGAGAAGGCAGATTCATGTGGAGTGAACAGCACCAGACTTGCTCTTACACCTGGCAGAGGTTCAGAGTAATAAGCTCCAATCTGGACAATGACTGAGCATTCAGACAGAGACAGCATAGAATTCATCTCTCTGCCTTACTTCCCATAATCATCTGGTGATGGGCTGCAGAAAGCTGCTGCAAACCTAGGGACACTTTAATTGATACTAGTAGTCACTCCTGCAACCACCTTTCATTGCTGTGACTTAAAGCCAGAAAGACACCTTCTGCTTAGTAAATCAATGGTAAGGCTTCAATAAAACCATTGCTTTCATAAAACTAACATCAGATAAGCAAGGCCAACTTTCCTGGGCTTCCTCTATAACCAGTGATGTGAAAAATGCTGGTTAGGAGTTTGCTTTAATATCTGTTTTTAGTGTCTGTGGAGACTGTCATTTTCCATTAATATAAACGTTTCCTATGCAAAAATATTCTTTTCTCAATATAGAATATTGCTGCTTCCTTATCTTACCACACTCATTTCCTGCAGAAGAGGTTAGTAGCTGTAGGTCGGTACATCTCTGTGGACTAACCATCACAGGAGTTAGAAGGTATTACATAACTCATTACATAACTCATTACCCTTTGCATTTGGTAATGCATTAGGAAAATATCCTTTATGTGTGTTCTTGCACACAAGGAGTTAGGATACGCAGAAAATGTTTAGCAGGTAGAAATAGTGCAGAAAATAACATGCATGAAAGGAATCATTCTTAACACTCCCTCTTGCATGATTGATACATTTTTACAGTGGATTTTTTGCTGCTTCAAATATTTACTTGGATATATTTTTGTTCAACTGCTCCTGAGATAATACCATACTTCTATTTATGACTAATGTGATATTTAAAGTAGTGCCATTTACTCATCAAAGACCTGGTTCTGCAGTATTCCCACCCCTGTAAATTTTTGGATTAGTTTAATTCCTCACTATATGAGCCCTCTGCAATGTAAATACTCATAACTGTTTTCAGTGGTTTCCAGTGTTTTGTAAACAAATGTGAAGAGTAAAACTGGGAGATGATTTTTCAAAGATGTAACATTAAACACAAAGTTAGAAAGACCTTTACTTCAGACTCTGACTCTGACTTGTGAAACCTGTTTTCCATCCAACACGCCAATAAATGGGTGTTAGATGTGGTCATCAAAGTAATAATGGAAGAGCAAATTATCCTATGAAATTGGGGGCATTTTTTTTTTCATTTGGGACTGATGAACTTTTTTGAGAAACAATAAAAAATGTTTCATACTGGGAAAGACTGAAAAGTGAAACAGATTTGTCATGGGCAGTGGAACACTTTTAATCCCTTGAAATCTTCAGTTTGATGACTGCACAGCACATCTTACACCAAATTTTTGGACCCAAAAACAATTTGATTTTTGCAGTGTGTTAACATTGGCTAAGAATCATATTCCCACCCAGATGCTCAGTGACTCTCCATCCCAGCACGAAGCGAGGAGAAACCAGGATTAGAAAGCTTGTACCTGGAGATAAAGACAGGTAGATCACTTACTAATTACTGTGCTGGGCAAAACTGGCTCAGCTTGGGGAAGACAAATTTAAAATTTTGCCACTTAAAATAGATTAGGGTAGTGAGAAGTAAAGGCAAACATCAAAACAACTTTCCTCCCCAGTCTCTCAGGCTCAGCTTTGCTCTTTCACTCCCAGCTCCTCTACACGACTCAACAGTGACACAGGATGGATGAGGAGATGAGGGTCAATATGTAATAATTCCTCTCTTCTGCTCTTTCCCTATCACACCTCTACCCTGGTCCAGCCTGGATTCTTTGCATGAGTATTAGTTCCTTCAGTATCTCTGCCCAGTTCACTGCACAGATTGCAAGGGATAGCTGCTCTGGTGCCCAGAGAACCTCCACATCCATACCCTCTTCCATCTCTTCCTCTGATCTTGGTGTTCCCTCAATTGTTTCTCAGTCTTTTGTTACCTCCTCCTCCTCTCTCTGCCCAGGAATTTTGCCTTTTCCCAAGTGTTTTCTCAGAGGCACCACCAGTTTCCCTGCTGGGCTCAGCTGTGCTGTGCAAAGGGCTTGGCACAAGGCAGATGCTGCCCTCCTCCAACAGAGGCCTCCTCTGCATCCCCCCACTGCCAGCAACTGCATGTCTACACACAGCACAGTTTTTAACACGAGAAGGGGGCAAAATCAAAATCCAATGGCTGGTACTCAAGTTTAAGAATCAACACTATAACATTAAAATTTTGTCTTTGTTAATAATAAACACTAAGTGTTCTCATCAAAGCAAGTTCCAACTACCAATGAGTCAATGCTTCCACCCAGAACTCACAACTACTTGCACAACTGATCTAAAATGTCTTCAGAATCTGAAAAATAGAAACAATATTTTATGGGAGACAAAGTCCAAAATGAAAATTAGTCTCTGAAATTGAATACAAATCCCACTTCAAGGCTTGTAAATGTTTCAGATTCATGTGGTTTTGTCTGAACAACAGTTTACTGTAAATATCACCTATTCGAAAAAGCCACATAGTTTCAGTTTCTGCATTTTAATATCTTCCATAAAAATTTCTGCAGAGAATTTGACTTACTGTTTGAAATATACGTAGAGAAATTCAAACACAAACATTTTATGACAGTTAAAATGTATGCCAGTATATTTGGAATATATCAATAACATACTGTGTCATGTTGTCTTTGAATACTGTAAAAGATGAAGATGCAGCCTGGATATCCTTATTCATGGTAACACTGTCTTATAAATATGGTAATAAATATTAAATCCTGTGTAATGCACATATGGAAAACACAGGCTTTTTGAGACATGCAGGGTCATTTCTGCTTTGCAAAACATCTCACACAGGTAGAATTATCACTAACCTTTGCTTTTCATGAGAGTAGGCTCAGCTTCATCTTCTACTTGAAAAATTATATTAATTTTTATCCAAACATCCTTGCAATAAGCTGTCAGATAAATTAGGGAGACATGTCCTTTTATTAACGTCTGCTGAAGCTTAAGAAATACAATGCAAGAGTAAAAGGAGAGCAAATGTGAGTGAGAATTATTTTTATGATCTAGCAAGCAGACTCTCATCTTAAGAAGTCCCCATCCCATTCCACCAATATTTGCCACTCTTCAAGCATTTTTTGGAACAAAAACTGGAGTTATGTAATACTTCACCTAGCAGAATTCCCTTTGATGGCCTTGAGTTAAAAGATGGCTTTGTCATGCTTCCTAATGAGGTTTTCAGTATTAAAGAAAGGTTCCTCTGATTCAGTTTAAGTCCTGTGCCAGGAGATAGAAAGCCATTTCTATTAGCTCCTGTGATTCAAGCAAAGTAAAACTCCTTGGGAAAATTTTCAAGGAAGAAGGAATAAAAATAGGTCAAGTATAGAGAGGATGGCTTCTAATTCCACCTTGGAAATTCTTATTTGTATTATTTATTTAGAAAACTGAGAGGACAATACGGAATATGTATCTGTAGAATAAGTCAGAAGAAATGTGAGAATGGGAACTTTACTTAAAATTTAAAGAAAAGGTAAAATGATAATTGTGGCTACTAAAGCTAACAGAAATCTTTAGTGTTCTGTGACATGCAAAAGCAATCTGTTCTATATGAATAACATACTTAACAACAAAAAACCTTAGCCATCTGATAGTATATATTTCGTGTAATTCTTCCCTTTCCACCATATTTAGCATATAAACCTTTTTTTTATGTGCTTGTCTGTCAAAGCTGCATACAAAGGATCTTCTCAGGAGATATTTCTGCAATAATGATGGAATCAAGTGTTGTTTCCCCACACCCCCTGAACTTTGCAGAAGGGCAGCTGATAGACAAATAACTAACCAGATCCAGAGAGATGTCAATTGCTTCTCCTCCAGGATTCACAGGGAAAAATATATAACCTGTGGTTAATTTGCTTCTACCATGATTTTCCCACTACCAATATATTTTTAACTAGAGTTGGTACTAGTAAAAGCTAGATGCTGACAACATTTCTGTGGTAAACATGGAGTGGAAGAAGCATTTGAGTATGAATCCCGTATGACACGGCATCAGCAACAACAAAAAATGCACAGATATAAGTGGAAAAATATGTTTTCCAATACATGAAAACTGTATCAAGGCTGCAAGCTGAAAAAGGTGTAGACCAACGAAAAAAAAGGATGCAGCTGAGAAAATTGAATCAGCAGAGCCTTAAAGGAGACTAGTTTATGGACAGTCAGGTGGTTGAATAGATGGAGAATATCAAATGGGAAGTGAATATTGAAGTTTTCTTCAGAATGAGAACGAAAAGTGAGGAAACAGAGGAAGTCATTGATCCGTTGATCTAAAAAAAATAATTTTACATAATTGTTTTTGCCAATCATTCTGGATAAAACTATGGACAGTTTCTGCTTTGAGATGTCACAAGCTGAACATTCAGGAAAATAAATGACACTAGATCACTTTTGTACAAATCCATAACATGCTACAAAACCAAGGAAGATGAACTCATTTTTAGGTTAGATAAATCATTGCATGGAAGGGCTCTAATACTAGATCATATACATACTATATGTAAAAGGAACATTTAAGTTGCCATGCAAGAACTTTGCTAACATCCCTGAAAGACAGACAATAGTTTTCATATTAACAAAAGGAAAGCAGAGATGTATAAAACCCTGAAGAGTTAAAGCAAGCTTGATTTTGCTTTGACATACTAGAGGAATGCAACAGAACTATTTTATATAAAAACAAAGAGCTCTAAAGTCAAACTGGAAAGTAGCAGCAACACTTTAAATATGCATATTGGATGCCAAAAAGGAATGGAGGTGGAGAAGTTAAAATAAATAAAATGTCTTCTGTAGCAAGCTATTGCAGTTTATAGAATTCTTGCCTCTGACAACTTCCCAAGGCCCCTCATCTGGATACTGACACACAGAATAAATGGAAAATAGCCCTTATTATCCTGGGCTGTGGCTTACAGCAAAATCAATAAAGCTAAAGGACAATAAAAATGTGATTTCCCCCACTAATCCACAGGACCAAATTCAACAGCCAAATATCCTCTGTAAACATCCTAATGAATTTTCAGGCAGATCAAAACTGTAAGGGTTGGATTTCAGGATGAATTAATTTTTGGAGAAATTTTGAGACCTTTCACTAAGTGTCACCCAGCTTGGATGCTTACTGTCTGGTGCTGAAGTGAAGAGAGGGACAGATTTGTTTTTGTTTCATTTAAGGCAGATAATAAACCATGTTTTCTTCTTTTAAAAAGATTAATTTCTTCCCAGGGCAATAAAAATTCTCTGTGAACTTTGATCTTCCCCTTAGTGAGTGTAAACAGATGCATGCTTATAAAAATGTGAGTAAAGATAGAGTTATACAGTAGTACTCTGTCACTGGTTCTTTGCTACAATCTTTCCCTTTTTTTCTGTAAATTGTATATTTTCATTATAAGTATGCTAGGTACAGGGCCCAAAATCCTTCCTTACACTTCTGTAAATCAGAGTGGAGAAGTGAATGTTACGAAAGTTATGAAACTAGGAAACTAACACCAGAATTGTGTGCCCCATCTCCATCTTTGACTCAGGAGCACCTCACATACACACACACAGAGGTACATGAATAATGAATAATTGCTGTAAGAAGCAAGCAAGTAGCCTTTTCTCTTTTCTCAACCTAAGAGAAAAAGACCTTGAGAACTTGACCTACAGGAAAATAAGGCATAAATCTGCTAGGCAGCTATGAATATATGCAATATAATGCCTTTTAAGGACTTGGGAAATTCTTTTCATTGTTCTGACCTCAAGAGGGTCAGAATTGTTATCTCCTGGCAATGAAGCATAGACTGGCAATGGAACAAGACTGTGGTCTTGAGTTTGAACAATAAAGAGCTTCTATGATGAAGCAGACAAGACTTGGACAGAATAGATTTCTCCTGAGCTAAAATACACTTCAAGCTCTGGGCTTTAACATAAGGCTTGTTAATTATGGAGACTACTGGAAGTTTTGGGAAATTTCATGGCTTGAAGGGCTCCACCTATAGTCTATTCAATTTCTAATATGAGAAGAGCTCTTTCTCACTGTCATCAATCCTAAGTATGATTCTAAGGCAAAATCAACAAAGAATAAGATAAAAAAATATCACTTATACAGGCTTATTTCTGTAGTCTTTGAGGGAAGTAACTGCATCTGCAACTGCATCTCTGTTTAGACACATGCCACAGGAGAAGTGACTCAAAGTAAACCAAATATTCTGGTCAGTGTCCTTCTGCAAATGTTCTATGATTCTATTTCTGTAGACATAGAGGAGATTATAACACTATCAGCTCTGCTGGAATGACTAAGATTGATATAGATGGGGAGGTATGTCCTAAAAATAATCGTAAAAGTTGGGGTTTTTTTAATTGTACATATAGTTTACATATCTAGTGAGTCTTTTTCTCCACTTTAGCATGCAACCATCCCCTTGGACTAGCACAGAGTATTCTCTTTCCATACAGCAGGGAGCCACTGCTTTGAGCCACTGCTTTGAGCCACTGAATATCCTCATTTTTTCTTCCTTCCTTATGAATTGCTTTTGTTATTCTGCTAGTGTTCTGATAGGTAGATGCCATTCAGTTTCACATTGGACATTATCATCCATCTGGGTGCTGCTTACATGAACAATAATGGCAAATTGAAGTATAAATATGTTCTTTGATGCATACCTAAACTTGAAATGAAGATTTAATTTGGGTAGGGATCAGCAACTTTTACCAAGAATGAGAAAGCAAGGTGGGTGGACATATTTCTATGCAGCCTCTAGGGAGGGACGTAACCCTATGCTATCCCAGTGTTTCTAGGTACATCTGTGATATCTCTCAGCACTCTATATTTCAGGAAGTCAGCCTGTTTGTGAAGTTATTGTAAGGTAGCAGCGGGCATAAGTAAAACACTGCTAATATAGTACTTGGCCAAAAGTAGCCTCCCCTGTAGGAGTTTGTTTATAAATTGCTTTGGTCCACTTGACAAGGTCAAATCCATTCTCTTAATGATGAATCTCATCTGTTCTGGTGCAGAAAGAAATGTTTTCTTTCACTTCTACGTGTGGTAAGAGCTCATTCATCTCTGTATGTTCTAAAGGGAAATCTAGCTACATCAGAGAGAGAAGGAGTATTCAGAGGGCAACTGATGGCCAGGAAGATATATTGAATTCACTTTCCTGGGACAGACATTCAAATGGTAACAAGTGATAGAAAACAGCTCTATATTTCAGCATGATGTGTGCTCTCTCTCTCTTACGATTAAACCCCCTGTGGGCCATCTGCATTTAATGGGTTAGAACTACTTTGTAGCTGCAGTTTTTTCCTTCCATGGCTCTTATTTATTTGAGATGAGACCAAACTGCACTCTAAAAGTGCAGCATGTAGGAAACACTGCCAAGAGAATGAGGACAAAAAGGCAAATTTATGGGCCAGTGTTGTTTTAAGCATTTAACAGTATAAATAGAAAGTGTAGATAAATGTGGACATGTAAGTGACTCTGTTTATCTCAATTACATTATTTGCCTAAATTCCAGAAGAGGATTAGTCCAATTAGTTTATACAAGGGTTAATGCCTCTGCACTAATGATTTAGCATATGCATAGAAATGTTTTCACACTAAAACAAAGTCCTCTTAGTACACATCTCCCTAAAACCAAAAAGCATTGCTCAGTCTATCCTTGTTTCTCTAATTCTGGAAAAAAATCAGACACGAATATGAAAACCATTGTAGTAAATCAGATGCAAACCACTGATTTAATAATTTCTGTATTTTAAAAATAACAGAATGGGCTACCTTAACAAAAAAAAAAAAAAAAAAAAAAAAAGTCATATAAACTAAATAGTGTTGTTTCAGGACAATTCAATTTAGCATAGTACATCTATTAAGTGTTTATTAGGGATCATATCCTACTCCCAAGTGAGATCACTGGCAACATTCCTGTTAACTTCAATTAGGACTTGATCATAAGAAGATTTTTGAATTAAAAAAACCTCATTCTTCCTTGCCAACACTGAGTTTTCTGGCTCTAAATATTCAGTAAACTCTCAGCCAATTAGTGTATTTTCCTCTTTGCTCGTTCTATATACTACTTAAGCATTTGCTAAATAATACTCACTAACTCTGATCTCTATCCCAGAACTTTTTCTAAAAAACCTCCAAAATCACTTAGTATTTTATTTACCCTATGTGTTTAAGTAATATCTGACAGGTTTTTCCATATATAAATATGTATTTAATTATATACTAAAATGTTTATAACAAGTAATGAGAAAAATCATTCTTAGTACACAAGAAGCAGAGTTGTTCCTCCAATATCACTTTGAAAGAAAAATACAGTTAACATGTTTTATATTGTTATTTTCCATTAAAGATCTCAGCTGTTTTCCATTTTAATGATTAAACCAAAATCATTTCAGTAAACACACCTGAGTAAATAGTCTTATAAAAATTCAGATACTTCTCTCTCTCTTTGAGCATGCTGTTTGACAAAGTTTCCTTTTAACGATGCCCTTTTCTTCTTAGATGGACAAAAATATTATGAAAGTGTTAACTAGGACTTTATCCCACCTACAAGTAGTTTGTTAATTATGATCACACTGTATTCAACCAAAAGCAAGCAGATTAAAACTCTTTGGGTTTTAATCAAAAAAAGGATTTACACAACTTAGTCTTTCCCCTCCATATCAAAAAATTGCTCATTCACGGAGCAGTAATAGTATGAAAAAAAACCAACAAACCAAACCTTTTGCAACTACTGGATTAAAGCAGAAGATTTTGTCTCACTGTAATGATGGTGAGACTAAAGTAAATTGCGGTTAGTACACATAAATGGATTTTCTCACAGGAGTACGAGTCAGGGAGGACCAAGCCTATTTCAGTTATTTTTCATAATTAAAGAATGCGGAACCCAGCTTCTGAGAGATGAAGCAGACAGCTATTGGATTACAGAGGGTTGCTATAGTTAAAACCAAAGCTTAGGGAAGCACTCCTGTAACGGCGTCTTGTGAACCATCAAGTTCCACTCTATAAGCCAGTCAGAAGTTACAATTTTTGACCTGATCCTATAACCTACACTTTTTGAAATTGTGTTTTTCATGCTAATATCAATTACTTTAACCAATATTATTTCCTATACATTGATATATTTATTAGTCTAGTGCACTAGTTATTCCTATGGGAATAATCACTGTTATGAAGTTGGGCAGTATGAGTCAAGCTGAAGTTGAGCTGTTGAGTGTGAGGCCTCACAAATATAAGAGCTCACAAACCCCTGTTCTTCGAGATGAAAATGGATTTTGAAGGTTCAGCTACTTGGTTTTGGGGTTTTTTTTTATTTTTTATTTTATGTCTTGTGTGGACTGTTTGAAAAGATTTGATGGGGAAGTATGTAATTTTTATTCTGTTATTTAAACAGATTAAAAATAACTGGCAGGAGCAGGACAATATCTCAAATCTATTTTATGTGGTAGTGTTGTGATATATTCCTTCATTTGCATGCCACAGCCATATCAGTTTTAATCAGCCTGTGGTGCAAAGGAGAATGGCTGGGCTCCAGGAAGGGACTCATTGTTTCAACCATTGCTGTGCTTTTGCTTTAATGTTCTGTCCTCCTGTTGCCTCAAAAATGCAGAGAAAAATAAATCTTGAAATTCATTCTCAGAGATGCTGAGTATGAATTCACAGTATGTATATGACTGCCAATGACAGTCATATACTTAGCAACCCTACCTCTTCAAGACTTTTGATTCTTTATATCCCTCCTTAAACCCACACTGGAAAGGTGGCAATAGAATAAGCCGTATGTTGCCAGGTCCTGGTGAGGCTCAGGAGGAGCGGTTTAGGCACAGAGGGAAGGGAGGGTTACACTGGGTTTGGGTTTCCCCCTTACTCCAGCATGTACTCTGACACTCCTCCTAGAAGATTATTCTGTCCCCAGCCATCATACTCCCATTCACTACACACTACTTCATCATTCTAATGCCAGCCAAATCTAAAAAGATGACTGCAGATGAATAAGAAGTATGCATTCTGGGAATGAGTGAACCACTTGTTATTTGGGTATGAAAGTGCTGGGGGAATGCCTTGGTTTTTGGCTGGGGTAGAGTTAACTTTTTTCACAGCAGCTGCTGTGGCTCTGTGTTTTGGATTTGTGCTGAACAGAGTTGATAACGTAGAGAAGGTTTTGTTATTACTGAGCAGTGCTTCCACGAATCCAAGGCCTTTTCAGTTTTTCATACTGCTTCCTTGGCATGGAAGTTGGGGTGCCTGGGAGCTTGGGAGGAGACACAGCCTGGAGAGGTAACCCCAAGTGACCAGTGGGATACACCATACAATATGGCATCATGCTCAGTATATAAGGTGGGGGCAAGAAGGGGAGACATTTGGAGTGATGGCCTTCATCTTCTGAAGTCACTGTTACTGTGATGGGGCCTTGCTCTCCCGGAGATGGCTGAACATCTGGCTGCTCATGGAAAGAAGTGAATGATTTCCTTGCTTGTGTTCATGGCATTTGCTTTCCCTATTAAACTTTCTTTATCTCAATCCATGAGTTTTCCAGCTTTCACCCTTCCGATTCTCTCCCCAGTCTCTCTGGTGTGGGAGTGAGCGAGCAGCTGCGTGGGGCTTGGCTTCTGGCTGGCCTTAAACCACTACAGGGAAGAAATAGTTGTTACAGAAAGAACTTGGCCTGAAAATATTCTGAAACTAAGAAAAATAAGTGGTTTTAATGGATTCTAACTCTGATCAGCCTGATTTAATTCTGATTTTGAAATAGCACGGATATTTAGAAATTTATCAATAAAACAACCTTTGTAATTTTGAAAAAAAAAAAAACTGTAATATTTTATTGTTTGCAAAACAAAATAATTGACTTCTATCATGCTAAACTATCTCATTATTAAATGCACAATATAGGTTATATTGGTTAAATTTTATACTTCAGGGCCTTACCATAAAGTTCACAGTCAAAATAAAATACCTTTAATGTATTGAACTGGATTTTTTAAACACTTTGTTGTACAAAATATTATGACAGTAAAGAAGTGAAATGAGAAGTATAGTTCATTTCAACTTGTTCTCAGCAACAGAAGATGCTTTCATTGATGTGTTCCTGTGGTATGTAACACTGTTAAACTGTGGGTAGAAATCATTTTTGTCAAACTTCTCTGACTATCTTGGTCACAAGAAGACAGTATCTTTAGCTGCTAAATGCAGTGTTGTCCATCACTTACGAGTCTGTAAAAATCATAATATAAATAAATTTACATTTCAGAGGTAAAATTACATTTCTTCTGAATTTTTTTTAAAATGCAGGCTTAAGATTTTCAAAATGTTGATGAATCAATCACAGGAAAAAACACAGTGCACCAATAAGTAGAAAAATATTTCAGTTTCTCTTTTAACAGGATAGGGACTCTTTGCCCAAAAGTTCAATAAATTTATTTCTCAGCATAGGATGATGATCCAATATCTCAAACATTAGTTAACATGCTTGGCAGGAAGGTTATGTAAATCACCTCCTTTTGTTTTTAGTGCATTTTTGACAGGTTCAAGAAGCGGTGAAAAAATTAATTGCTCAACAGAAGAAATTGTTAAGTGATAAAATCAAAGCACAAGAACACAAATCCTGTCAAATGTGGGAGTACAATCCAGTAGAAAATAAAATCATTTCCCTTTCATAGAAACTGTAATAATTATTTAATGTCATTTAATGTAATAATTATTTACATATATTGAAATGTCTCTTTTCTGGAATTTTCTTAGAAAAAGAGAACACTACAAATAGCCCTGTTGGGTCTCTTTGCACTATTTGTGGAATAAGGCGCTACTCATCTTGGTTAAAAAATCTGAGTTTGGCCTTAAGCCAGCACGGGCCATATTCTGCCATCCTTTCTTGAGCTGAATAGTACCTTAAGCTGGGCCTGATTATGAACCGATTACTCATGTTGTGCTGAGAGGCTTTTTTTGCATGAATGGGGCCATTGTGAATAAACATTTACAAGTGATTCACAATTTTGGCCTATGTGAGTAGCCTCGCTCCCATCAATGCCACTACTCACAGAGTAAAGCACTACTAAATAAAACTGGCAGAATGTGACCCTGTTGTAGTACTTGACATCTAACACGAAGATACTTTTTCATTAGCTAAATGAAACGCTGCAACCAACAGGCTATCATTCATTCTTCGAGACGAGGCTGATGCAAGAGCACGACAAGCTTAATGCAGGCCTGCAACTTATCACACCTCAGGTTTAATGAGGGGTTGAATACTTATTTATTTAATGTATAAAGTTATGCCAACAACAAGTGACAAAAAATTTCCATTGCTAGATTTGAGGATGAAGAATTAATTAGAATTGCATCCCTTTCACTTAATTAAAATCAGCAGGAAGATGACACGGTCTTTTATTTTCCCCTTTGATTTTGGAAGCTTCAAGCATCTAAAATTGTTGTCATATTTTGAAAATGGATATTTACTCTGTAATAAATCTGCAATTGTAATAAATTCCTAGGAATTGTTATATTTTACTCCTGACATGAAAAACCTTGTACAAATTTTTGGGGGGAATTTCAGAAGAAAACAATAGCAAATTCTGTTATGAAAATAAATAAGTAAATTGAAAGAGGTAACAACAAAAATGGATCGGAGATTGCCAGCTAAACTTTTCTTTCTTTGTCCACTAATGAAAACCTAACAAAAAGTTCTGGAAATTGCTTTTGTATGCTCTATATATTACACGTTAAAAAATAATTATGTGGAAACTTAATAAAATATAACAAAAAAAACTAACTGGAATTTGCTAAAAATCCTTTGTATTCTTGTATTTCCACCACTTTCATCTTTCTGCATGTAGCAAAAGTGTCTATTCAAAATTAGTACTTCTACCTGTACCGATAAAATTCTCTTTTTTTTTCCTTTTTTTTTTTTTTTTTGCTTTGAATCATAAGTCTAGTTTTACTGCTGTCTAAACAGACCATAAAAAATGGAAAAGATAACTTCTAGCCAGAATACTCTTTTCCAGCTCCTCAGGCCAAAGTTGAAGCTAATTTTTAGAAGGAGAATCGAATCAGGAAACCACAAATTGGAGTATATGTATGTGTTAAAATTTGAGTTTATTACTAGTGGAAAATAGGACAACCTTCCTTTCAGCTGCATAAAACTGCTGTAAAAATACCATTTTCAGTTGGTCCTCATGGTTTCAAAGTCAAGGTTGTTTATTCCCTGGAAAGGCTACAGAATGAGTCCATCTCCTATGTTTGTTTCAAGTTTAGCCCCCCTGAGTGTGAGAAGAGAAAATCTGGGGATTCCTGTGTATTTGTTTTTGTGAGTACTGGTAGTTCTGCAGTTGCTGTGATGAAATCTGCTTCCCGATCTTCCCTTCTTCCCCCGTGTGCCCTCTGTTCCTAACTAATGGCCAGAGAGAAAAGCAAGAACAAGCAGGGGGTGCCCTGAGAGTTGTATCCTGTTCTAATCACAGCCATGCAAGTCCTTCTTTATTTCAATTAATTTACTTTGCCTTTATGAACCTGAGAGACTGACTGTTGTTTTCAAAGAGGCTGACATTTCACTCATCTGAAGGAGCTTGGAATGTGACAGGGGAAAGGGAGGAGAAGTAAATCAAAGCAGATATCAATTCTCCAGATGTAAAGTATTTTTCTTCTCCTCTATTTTTTTTCCGCCAGAAATGTCAGAAAGTCTGCTGACATTTTAATTCCTTTGTGATAGGCTGGGAGCTGAGAGCCAAATCCTGCTGCCATTGCAGTCAAAAAGATTTTTTTCCTATATACTTTAAAGGTAGCAAACTAGTCTTACACTCTGGAAAGCATATAAGCAAAACTTCAACAAAATGTAACTAAAACTAAATGAACCAATACCATCTTAAGATCAGTTACAAACTGAAACTGACAAGCCTTGTTGGAGTTTTGTTTCAATTTTACCATGGAGTAGCAAAACCCAGTACAATGGACTGTACTGTAAGACCTCAGTGTTGTGTTGTGTTGTTTGGGGTTTTTCCCTAATCTGTATTCTGTTAAAAGTGTAGGAGTACTATTCCATGCTGTCTTTTGGTCACCTAAGCTTCATGACACCCTATCTGTAACCTGTAAGATTTAATTTAAGTACACTAGTTAATACATAATCTGTGCACATCATTGAAAACTCTAGTAAACACTGTGATCCTACATCTAGCATTATATTTGACAAAAGAAATATCTCATTATGTTTAATAGAAATACACTCAACTCCATAAGATAAAGTAGTATCTTCTATTCTTATTACATCAGTTATTCATTGGTATAAATTCAACAAGCTCAACATGCATTTAGCAAAACAGCAGAGCTGGCTTAGAGCAGCAGGGCAGTGCTGAGAGAACTCAGTCTACAAATTCTACCTACAACATGAATGGTCATATATTTCCTTCTTTGCGTGGTGTGCTTAGAGATTTACATCATGGGTTTAGTATAATAAATTTATTATCCTTTACCAAGTTGTTCCTTTACGAAGTATGCATTTGTAAAGCATGGATTTTTTATACAGGACTGCTAAAAACCATGGAGTAGACACATTTGCTTAGTAGTTTTATTTTTCTTCTTTTTTTTTTTTTTTTTTGCAGGTTCTATAATCATATTTCATCAACGGGTACAACAAAACATATATAAAAAGCAAAACAAAGAGGGCTTGTTGAGCTTGATGAATGGTAAATCTATTTGGTTTATTCTTGGTTTATTGTTAAATACTATATTGCATTTCTTTAAGCAGACATCGTGTATATTGTGATTTCTAGCATTCCACACACAGCAGCTTATTGTTGCTCCCTTTAAATATGGGAAATAAAAATGGTTTTCATTTGCTTTAAAAAAAAAAAAAATGAGAGAGGGCACTGCTATATTACATGGCCCAAGAAATATTGGCAGCATGCTCTTTGGCTTTCATCCGTAGAACTGCAATGCTGGAGGACCTCCTTTCAAACTCTGGCTTGGTTTCAAAAGCATGTCCATTGGTTGCCCCAGAAAGCAATGAGTCAGTGAAAAAATTATTGAGGGGCATGTGGCTGAATTGATTCTGGTGGTTTGAGAAGCCTGTGTAGCCAGAATCTGTCCGGGGTGAATGGGAGTAAGGTGTCATACAGGAGGACGTATCTCGTGGCAGCATGCAGGAGGTAACCACAGAACCACTGGCCGCATTCCCTGCCCACAGATTGTTCTGAATCTGGAACATATAAAATGAATACAATTAAACTTAGATAGTTCATCTTTTGTTTTCTGCAATGCTTGGTTTGCTTTACTTCACATATAATTAGTTCTCCTCTGAAACAAGCAACAAGTATTTAACAAGTTCTCTGCAATCGTGTTAGAAAATAGTACGAAGAGATCACACGAGTCAAAATAATAGATTGTTCACTTAAGAGCACGGGCTGATGAGTCATGTTCCTTACTTTGTCATCCATTTGCCCTGTGGATCCATATATGATGTCTAGTGTTGAACCTCAGGATGCCATCAGCCCAGCCAGTCAATAAAATTAGTGGAAACACACAACTGACATTAGAGAAAAGGTGTCAAAAGAGTGTACAAGATCATAGATGCTTTCAACATAAATGCTTCCCCTCATTAGAATTTCCACTGTAATGGTAGGAAAAGGGTGAACAAAACAAACCAATTCATATTTCTCAAGCAACAAAGCCCAACAAGTATTTGAAAAATTTAATAATGAGAAACCTTGCGTAATTACTTTAAAACAAATGAAATCCTAAAGTACAGGAATTACTGATAATACATTCAAGACGTTTTCTTAAATTTGTTTCAAAGATAGATTTGACATAAATTTTCTTTTGATGATTTTTTATGTGAAACTGTACTTTGAGGGCATTTCTGTTTCAGCATTCAGCCTTAACAAGCTGCATTGTGCATCCCTGGAAAACGTTGCATGACAGATACAAACTTTGCAACACAAACTTTGTGGTTGCCAGCTATGTCTGGAGTAACCATGTATTCAAGCTTTGATGTATAATCCTTTCTATACTTGGCAGTCACTTAAAGCTTCATTCTGAGTCTCAGGTCTTCTACCATCCATGTATAGATGCTATTTATGGATAGGTAATTTTCACTTGTTTGTTACTAGATGAACAGGCAGGAAGATTTTTAAGACCTAACATGTCAGCTCTTGTTATCTCAGACTGCATGGTCTTTCATTCCTGCTCTTCCCTTTGATTTGATCAAACTTCACACTCAGCAACTGCCCTTCCGTTGTTCCAAACTCTCTACTCTCTCTCTATCAGTACTACATGAATATGATACAATTTCTGACATACTCAAACTTCCCCAGTCATTCCTCATTTGCACACACCATTATACAATGTACAGTTTTGTATGTCTTCTCCACTTCTACCTATATATCTTTCCTGAATGTTGATTTTTTTAATGTACAAATAACATCAGGCAAGACATTTTTAGCCCCCATTCACAGTACAGTTCTTTTCAGCCAGTAACTATATCCTTTCCTATTTGTTTTCCTTTGCTAAATTTGTCTTCACTCTAAAAATCTGTTGTCTGTTCAGTGTATCCTTGCCCTGATGCACTGTGATAAAGCCCACGTGTCTTTGTTCTCTGAGATACGTTGGAGTAACTCAATTACTCTTCAGTTAGCACTGAAAAGTGAATTCCCACTTCAAACTTAATTTCACATTCAGATTCCAAACCCATAGACAAAGGAATTTTGACTTTAAGATACAAAGGTTATCTCTCTAGCTGAGTGATTTTTTTTCTGTAAATGTAGAGGTCAGGGGAAGTAATGAATTATGACAGACACACACATATGCACACACAGAATGAAAACATGTTTCTAAGGCTGATGAGTTGTGTTTTTTGCCATTGTCCTTTCACTTTGCAACAGCACATACTCACCAAACCACCAACAAGCTAAAGCGATAAATTATGGTTCACTGAACTCATCTAGCTGAGATCTAGTGCAGATAGGAAGGATGAAATAGTCTTATTTTAAAAGTTAGTATTTTAAACAGTTGTATTAGCAAGTTTATCAGGAGCTGAGAAACTAATCTGGGCTCCTTGGGAATTCCAGCAGCACAAAAATAATCTAGTACATGCTCCATTTTGGTTTCCTACACAACCCTGGGGAAAAATCATGGTACCTACTCATCTCCCCAAACTCTGGGTCTGCTCAGCTTGTTTACACAGACGTGCATGAATGCACTTGTAGTTCCATACACACTCATGGACGTGCCTTTCCACACACACACTCCTACACCCACATAGCTGGGCACACCTCAGGCTTCTGCTCCTGCATATTTTAGGTGGTCTGCTGGGAGGCAATGGAGGGAGTAAGGTGTCTGAGGAAGGATATGGAAGATTTTTCCTCCTTCTTTTGGGCCTCCTGAAGTCTAAAAATGACACAAGGAAATCTAAAAATATTTCAGAACTTTCCAGTTGCCTCCTCCCATAATCACTTTTCAGAAGAGTCAAACATCAGCCCATGGGAGGGTCTCTACAGTTTGATGTGATTCCCAGCTGCCTTATTACTCCTTAATTAACCTACCTGAGCCAGTTTTGACTTATAATCAGACAAATTTCCCCAAGGAGAAACATGTTAATCTACGTAGTGTCTAATACACAAGCTATTTCTGAAGGAGCTCGTAATCTCCAAAGCTAACTTACATGCAACAAAGTCTTATTTATCTGACTTCCTGAAATTTATTTCTAAAAAATGCTATGCCAAATTCTGCAGTCACCCAGGCAGCACAAATATAATTATGGGAGGAATTTTCAAAAAAAAAGTTTAAATACAAACATGAACAGGTTTGCCTTTAATACAGTCATGATGGGAAGTCTTCAAAAGGTTCAGAGGCTCAGGTTAGAAATTGCCCAATAACCTATGTGATCTGGAGGAATCACAAAATCACTTTTTCTTTCCTTATTTTGAGTAGTTCGGTTTGCAGTAAACTAAGACTAGTATTGCAATTTTTATTGATATTTTTATCCTGGACAAATCTCTTTCAATTTAGGTTCAGTGAGATTGCACAGGTGTAAATGAGGACAGAATTTAGCTGCTAATCCTAAAATATGCCAATGTCTTTTTTAAGAAATATGTGAACAAGCTATTAATTTCTAAAGCTTTTAAAGGAGTGCCCTAGGTTTCTTCCTTAGAGAAAGGAATTCAAATTATTAAAATTAACTTCAGGAATGCCACAAGATTCTAAGAAAGATTTACATCTTCTCTCATGAGGCAGCTATGCTGTCAAACACAATGTTTCAGTCATATCAATTTTCTATTCATTTTAGTTGGTTGAGTAACTTCAAATTTGGTATTAAATTTTCATTTCTTTACAAGGATTTACAACATAAATATCTTGTAGTGAAATATCTTTAGGTGCAGAAGGTATTCCTGTATTAAAAATAAATACAGTAATGTTGTACAATAAGTCAAAATGATCAGACCTTCTGGTATGTTAGAAGGAAAAGCGACATTATGTACATGAATTTAAAGAAAACATTTTTCTTCTTAAAATCTTGTGTGATCCATGAACTATATAAAAGGCAATTCAGAGACTGTGAATGAGGCCATACATACAACACATCTCTGGTTTCTGTTAACATCACAAACAACTTGAGCTTTGCTCTTGTGGTTACCATGAAATTACCAGAGCCCTTCAATATGTTTACCTACTGTATGTTTTATACACACATACATGCATACAGACCCTCCCTGATAGAAAAAGAAATAGGATTTCATAGCTGTGACAAGAACATAACTAGAGAGTTATGGTTGTTAACATGGTTATGATATAAGTTCCTAGGCACATGACCTTCTGTTAGACACTGCAAAGGAAAATGAGCTGAGGTAATTGGTCATCCTCCTTGGTGTCATTGCTTTTTTTCTGTTAAAGTTTCAAGCTCCCTGAGACTCAGCCTTTCTATGCAGCCCCTGGAGAAATCACACAAATATCAAATTTTTCAGGGAGTTTTACTATCACCTCCCTAGTTTTGTTCTCCCATCACCAAACTCTTGACTCATGTTATTTCAGTCACCTACCTATCCAGACTAGAGACCATCTCCAGAAGGCTTCCCTGTGAGCACACACAGCTTCTATTTGAGTGCACCTGTTTTAGTGCTTCACACAGGAAACAAAATTCTAATCTCTAAAGATCTCTAGATATTAAGAGATGTTATTATTATATAACATAATAAATGTATGTGCTGAATGTTATTATAATTACTCTAGTAAGTAGTTAGAAACTACATATTTACTCTGTGGAAAACAAGAGTGGCAGTAAAAGAAGAGTTAAGAATTTATGTAATTATAGAAAATATATGAATGTCAGACTGATTTGCCAAATTTTTCTCACTCCTCTCCTTGCACTGCCAGAAAATATCAAATCTGTGCTAGCACAAGGAGCTAGTTTCAGGAGATTAAATGCAACAGCTGTTAAACTGCTCAAAACTACTAGTTCACAACTTGTATCTGTTGGTCATTCCTAGTCCATCAACACAATTAATTTATTCTGTAACTTTCCACATTTTTTTTTCTGGGTGCCTCTTTAGAACATCCAAAACACAGGTAGAAATTTGCCTGTACTTCCCAAGCTTGTAGATTCTCAGAAAAATTTAAACTGAAAGTGATGCCTTGGGAAGGCTGACCTGAAACAGACACTGCACAGAACTAGAGAATAAAGTAGATATTTATTGAAAAGCCTTCAGGGTACACCTTGGGCAGGACAAGAGCCTGACCAGGGCTATACCCAAGGTGGACTTAGAATGGTCACAAAATGGCTGGCCGGTCACAAGGCCTTACACTTTTATAAGTTTTGGTCCATTTGTATATTGGGGTTTAATTGTCCAGTTACAGCTTCAGGTTGTGAGGTCTCATCCTTCTTGCTTCTCTCTTTAGTCCACCATTGTTTATGCTTTTTGGGCTGAAAGTTGTACTCGTTGTCCTTGGTCTTCAGCAGGAAAAGGATTTGTTTTGTCTACCAACTCTGGGAAGAGAGCTTACTAGCACTTAATATAAGGCTCAGAACTACACCCCTAGGCAGCACAGAATCTGAAAAACGTGAAAGCTAAAACTTAAGGCATAAAAAAGAGTCTCTGGTATTATTTTTCTAAACCCTTGTTTGCAGCGACTCTTGAATTTTAAGGTTTCTGAAGGCCCATCCAGCCATGTTGTGAGTCGCTACAGCTGCAGGGGTTCCTTAATTTCTATGGACAACTTCTCCCAATGCTTCACCACTCTCATTGTATTTTTACACTTATATCTAGACACAATTTTCAGATATAAATAAAATACTAATTAGTGCATGTTAGTGAGAGGTTTAATGATACAGATTTAAAATATGTGATGGACCCCTTCAGTCCACATTTGGCTTACACATGGTGAACAAAATAAAAATATGACCATTAGATTCCACACTTAAACAAATATGCTAAGCTTCAAAACAATGTAGGATTTGAAAAGTCATCAAGCTTTCATTCTTGTATGGGATGTTTTATAAACTGTAAATTCTCCCTACTGCAATCTCGAGGCCAGTTACAATATGGATTAATTATATTTCAATTCTATTATACAGTTAAAGACCATATTTCATATTTTGAAAAATACCATTAAAAATCTGTGTATTTTAGAAGAAAAAAGAATTTGCCATATAATTAAGCCCCAGTGAAGTCACTCACTCTTAAGGAAATACGTTTCACAAAAAAAATCCACAGAGCAACAAACTGAATGTTGAGACTATGAGAAGGACCACATACAGTGGTGGTTTATTACCAAGAAAAAATAAAAGTGCAGTGCAGTGCATAAGCTACTTTGTGTGGAACAGACACCACCCAGAAAGATTAGAAGTGTCACTTCACTCTTGGGAGATCAGCCACAGCAAGGCAAGTGAGCACACATGCAGCAAGACACAAACCATGCAGGTGGTGGCCCAGCCTGAGCTCCATGCTGTCACAGCTAGACAGCATGAGTGTGTGATAAAACTTCTTTGAAGCTGGCTCAGATATGTCTGCCACATCTACTCCTGCTTAATCAGTGTACCCATAGCCTTAATGAACTATTGTGATTAACTGTCATTTATATGTCTACTACAGTTAAAAGAAATTTTAAGTCATATAACATGTGGCGTCTAATACATTCCATATGAACTTTTAATTGGAGCATGTAACTTTGATTATTGCTAATGAGGATTAGCCATATGTACTAAAGCTAGAGAAAACTATAATGATGATCCAAGGACTTAGTACTTAACACATGTATGCTGATACCACTTCAACACTCTTTGACTGCCAACACATCATGTGATGCCATGCTGTTCAACATATTAATTTGATTTATCATTCTGGTGGATGGAATGCAAACTTCAGCCTCTTCCTTCTATTTCTGACATTTCAACATTTTCCTTTCTTTCTACACCTTCTGTATCACAGGTTTCCACACTTTTGAAAAGCTTTTGTTGTCTTGGGATTCCTGCCTGCACTAGATTGAGTTTTTTCAACTGAAACAAAAAGTTAAATTCTATCCTATCCAAGACTTGCCTGCATTTTCAAGAAAATTAAAAAAAAAAACCAAAACCAAAACCAAAACAACAACAACAAAAAAAGAAAATAAAAAACACTTTACATGTGATATTAAGAGAGTAAGTAGAGTGGTGTGACAAAATTAATCCCTTTAAAAGAACTCAGAGGAAAAATTACAACAAATGAACATGATTCAAAGAACAAGAAGAAGGAAAGACACAAAAAAGGAAAGAGCCTAGAGAAAATGTTGACCTTTTTTATCTGCTTTTCAATTATACAATTTAATGTTTATTTACATATTGATGCACTTATTTATAAAAATAACAGCTTTATCAATTTGATTCACACAGGGGAAACTGGAAGTCTGTGTGATTATAGTATAGGCTCTTGTGTGCGTAAATGAGGGGGTAAAATGAAATTTTGTTTCAGGTTTTCTTGTTAGTTCTCATACGTAATCATTGAATCTGATGAGGTCAAGTACCCTTTGTAACAGGAGCCTTCCCACTAACACAGGGTGGCAGAAGGAGTCAAATAAAGACCAATATGATATGAGAAGAACAAAGCTAAACAGGCTTTTAATTGTTCCTCTTCCAACATACCAATTATACATCTGTATAAGATAACTACAGATGACTGAAGCTGAACCAGGTATCAGAATAAAAAAAAAAAAAATAGAGATCATCTTATCTATTTTACACTTATGTTTTAGGAATAAAAAAGTTAATTGATCAGATTTTTGACAGCTGTGAAGGGAATCCATGTCTAGCGTACAAGTCCTTTTGGTTAAACTTCCTAAACACAAATGTCTAATACTTATCTGACCATGGCTGCCTAAAATGAAGGAAGGAGCCTTCTTTTAAATCGTGTTCATCAAAACTTCAACAGTGTCTCAGATATCCTGAGACATATTTAGTAACACTCTACACTCTGTTTAAGTGACCAAATTAAGTATGGTTTGTTTACTAACATTCACTCTGGTGAAATGAAGTAAACTTCCCCATGAAGGGAATCTGCATTCATTTCCCCACTGATGTTGTGTCATCTTCACTTTCACATCATCCCCAGGATATTGCTAGTTAAGCTAAAACTGTCTAGGATATGTGTTTTCCTGAGTGCACTTAAGATGACTTAGACCACAATGCGTTGCATCTGCAAGAGAACCTTGAAGTTCAAACACTGAAACTAATGAAACTGAAAACTTTTACTAAAATGAATGAAAATCACTGCACATAAAATTTTCCTAGAAAAATCTGATTTTCAGCATAATGTTGTAAAAGCCTTGAAAAAAAACCATCTGAATAACAGATAATTGTTCTAGAATAATGTACAAACTGCCCTCCTCTGTAACACAGGTTTTGACAGTATAATTAATGGAAGATATATGCATGCAGAATTTGGCCAGTTTAGGAGATATTCAATTTCTTGGCAGGTAGATGAGCAATTAAAAAAAAAAACCCAAACAAACAAACAAACAAACAAAACCCAGTCAAACCAACCAACATCTAAAGTCAATATACTGTAAAAATAATTAAGGTTAGACTGAAAGAGCAAAGCGAAGAATTATGATCTACCAAAAAAATCTAAATTGTTATTATTGTGACGATAAAGATGTGGAATTTAATAGCAAAATAACACTGGATTATAGAGACAGGTGTTGGACCAGACCACCTTCAGAGGTCACTTCCAGCCTCAACCTTTCTCTGATTCAGAGTCAACCTACTGTCTGAAATTTGATGAAAGATTAATTTTCTCACAGGAAAAATCTCTCAGGTTTATGAAGTCACAAAATGCATAGCAGCATTATGTTTTTAATTTGTATTTGATGAAGATAATTGGTGAAGAGACTAAGCAGAAGTCTCCACGACACCCTCTGTTGACTGCAAGAGACTGATGCTTCTGCTGGAATGCAGCCAAGATGTGTTTTCTCAACGTATCCATGGTTGGACTCAAAACAGAAAATCTGCAGGCTGCAAATCCTTATAATGCACACCAGAAATTCATATTTGTTCCTGCTCTTTCTGCCATAAAGCTGTAAATTTCTCAGCTTGATTTCATCCTTTTTCAACATTCAACCTACATTTTTTTCAGCAACAAGGAGTCTGTTTTTCTCCATGTTGATTTGTAAATAAACTCCAGTGATCTGTTCCAAAATCCACAAGAAAAACCATTTATTTAAAAGTATTGTAAAGCTTGTCTAATATTTGCTTATTTCATTGTCACAAGAGAAGTGCCTGTGGTGATGTGGTATGGGAATAAAAGTAAAGGTAAAAAGATATTTGTTTTCTTTTCTTACATTAACTACAATGAAATAAAGGAATTTTGGGGAAAACAATTTTTAATATTACAATGAAACAATTTTAAATACCTTTTCTGCCTGAGTTGTGGGGTAGATTGATGAATTTATAACAAACCAGGTGCTGTATATTTATTTTCCGTAAGTGAAACACTTGATAATGGACATCTAGTTCAAAAGATTTGAATGCAGTAATGGTAGTAGTCATGTTTTTAAAAGAGATTTTCATTCTCTCAGACATTGTCACTGGAGATGTTATATATATGATAGAAATGTGGTTCTACTGAAGGAGAGGATTTAAGAAAGTGATAACTATGAAGAATTGCCACCAGGTTAGCAAGAACAGGATTTTTTATCAAATGTTCTGTGATAATTGTCTGGATACCTACTAATACACAGAAAAGTAGCCAACTTTTTCTCTGAGGAGTGGGCTACCTTGTTCTTATCATGTAGCCAAGCTATTCGTGCAAGCACTCAGCTGAAACAGCCAATGTAAAGTGCAGTCACACCTTCATTTAGCTCCTTGTCCCTGTTCCTTAAGTACAGAAGAGCACAATGCAGCATTCTCATGCAGGTGACCAGACTCGATTACACATTTGTGCCTCTCTGTTTACCTGCAGTCTGTTAGTCTCTGGTTGTAGGTGAGCATGTCACATTAGTGTTTGTGAATGAGTGTATATTTTGTATTTCTACACATTTTAGAGATGCTTGATCTAAGAGTACGGGACCAACATTTGCATTTCCATCTTCTGTTTCTAAGAATCTATTAATTAGTAATGGAAATATTTGTCAGGCTGGAGCTTAGTGGTGTCATCTCTCTAGCATATTTTTGACAAAAATATAAACAGAAATGAAGTGAATTAATCTTTTTAACAATCTGAAAGTACAAAATAGGTATTTTATTGGGTTAGAATTTTAGAGATGATATTATCATATAGTTTAAAAATGTGGGATTTTTGAAAGACATTAATTTTAGGGCAATTATTTTAAGTGCTTACCAATGACTTATGTTATTCAATTATCTTATATTAATGAAACTTTGATCATTTAGGAAAATGTGTAGATGGAATCCTACTAAAAATACGAGATAAGCTCACAGACACAAATTTAGTCTAGAAATCCCAAAGTTTCAGCACTGATCCTTGTATCACTTGTTGGGATGCTATAGGTAAGTCAGAAAAACCCTCAAAGGAGAGTTGAATGCCTTGAATGAGATCTGTGGGTGAATGCATATCTATGTCTTTGTGAATCTACCTGAGGCTACCTAAGATCATGTCCACCTACCTAAACACAGAGTCATGCAGTGGTTGTTAATGCAATTTGGGTTATTGCCCTGCTACATTTTAAAATAAAACCAGACAGGCTTACAAGTGCCAGCACAGCTGAAATGGTTGTGTCCATGCTCTGAGCTGCTGGAACACAAGCCAGCTCTGGCCCAAGCACCAAACATAGAAATATGCAACCTCTTTGGAGGTAAAGCACATTAAACTGAGTAGATGACACATGAGCTGAAGACCCCTGGTTCGTAGCTAATCACATTCATAGAATCATAGAATCATTAAGGTTGGAAAAGACCTTCAAGATCATCAGGTCCAACATTTGACACTACTATGTCAACTAAAGCATAGTACTAATTGCCATTTCCAGTCAATTCCTGAACGCTTCCAGGGATGATGACTCCACCACTCCAAAGCTTAACCACCATTTCAGTGAAAAAATTCTTCCTGGTATCTGACCTGAACCTCCTCCAGCCCAGCTTGAGCTTATGTCCTCTTGACATGTCACGTGTTCCCTGGGAGAAGAGTCCAGGGCCCATCTTGCTGCAATCTCATTTCATGCAGTTGTAGAGAGTGATTAGGTCTCCCCTGCACCTTCTTTTCTCCAGGCAGAAAAGCCCAGCTCCCTCAGTTGCTCCTCGTAGTACTTGTGCTCTAGACCCTTCACTAGCTCTGTTGCCCTTCTCTGAACATGCTCCAGCCCCACAATGGCCTTCTCTTAGTGAGGGGCCCAGAACTGGACACAGGATTGGAGGTGTGGCCTCACCACTGCCAAGCACAGGAGGACAATCCCTGTCCTGGTCCTGCATTACAGGCCAGGATTCCATTTGGCTTCTTGGCCACCTGGACACACGCTGGCTTGTGTTCAGCTGCTGTCAACCAGCACCCACAGGCCCTTCTCTGCTGGGTCAATTTCCAGCCACTCTTCCCTGACCTCGAGGAGCTCTTCATTCAGCCAATTTAGAGCATGACCAAAGCCAGCTCACATAGAATATGGACATATTCTTAAGGTTGGCAGAGACCTCGTTACCTAATGAAGCTGAAGAGCACCACAACACCAGTAGTAGAAGGGAAGTATGCAGGATTTTTTGCTTTGCATGGTGCTTTTTTAATTAATTATGTGGTAAAGGCAATGTGAAGCCAGAGATATGAAAAACAAACAAAAAAAAAAGGCTCCAGAATAAAAATATTCAATGTGCTAAAACAAGTAAGGAGACAAACAAAAGCAGAGAGTGAGGCAAAGCAATAAACCAAAGGTCTGGAGAACAGAGACAGAAGATTATGACCTTATTATGCAGTATACCTTACTAACAGGGAACTGAAAAGAAAAAAAAAAAATAAACCAACTACAATCGTCTGAGAGAGCTGTCCTGTTCCTCTGCCCCTCTCCCCTAGTGATACACAGTCAGTTCTGATTCCTCGTGGTTATATTGTGGTTTCATGCTGGTAGGAGACTTGTTCTATTTAAAGGTCTATTGAGGTCCATAAAGAAATGGTGCATATTTAACACATCAAAAGGAATCTGTCTAGAGAGAGATCAGACAGTTTATACCTCAGCTTAGCAAAGTATACAGAACCAGAGCTATTAAGATGGCTGCCAAGTGTAGAACCAGAGTACAAACCAAAGTGCTTGGCCTTTACCATACCTGAGGGTAGCTGTCAGTCCTTGGAAGAACAGATATATCATAGGTGGCAGCAAAGTGGCTCTTAGCTTGCTGGATCTGACCATAGCGTTCTCTTTTTCTCCATTTAGCTCTTCGATTCTGGAACCAAACCTGAGGTATACAAGGAAAGAATCAGGGTAAACAAAATTATATACTGTGCAAAGGGTTTTAGGAAAACAACATATTTTGGACAGTGGCTTTGAAATTTTCTGTTTATCTACAAAAGAGAAGTTCTCCACCTGAAAATTAATTTTTTACTGTTTCAATCTTGTAAATATCACACCCGCTCAACTTATTGCTGGCTATTTGAAACATACATACTGCTTCATTTATATTATCTCAAAAAAAAAAACAGCCGAAAACAAACAAAAAAAACAGCCTGAGAAAGATCAGTCAGAAGCAAGAATAGAAACATTCCCTTAAATTCCCATGCCCATTGACTTGCTATGATTACCCATAATCTGCCTCCTAGAGGTGTCCATAATCTTTATCAAGTGCAGTAATAAAAAAGCAGGAAAAAAATGGCACACGAACAGTAGTCTGCACAGCAGGAAAGGTTCCTAAAAGAAGGCTAAAACACCAGGAAGATAATAAAAAGTCACTATGTCACGGACAGTTTTTGAACTATTGTGATTTTTTTTTTCACATTGGTGTTAGGTGACATCTGTTTCTTATAACGGAAGACAAAAGAACTGCACTTTAGACTATGTAATAATTTCGATTTTATGCTTAAATTTCTTTATACTTCTTGGTCTGTTCTGTAATATTTTGAGTGTCAAGTATTATATAAAAAAACCCATTTTGTGCTCATTTAATTCTGTTACTGATAATTGTCATTGTCCCGTGGTCTTAATAATTTTCTTTTGTCTTTCAGACAGTTTTTAGTTTGGACTGGTTAGGAATTATCCTGATGAATAAAGGGGATTGCTAAGAAAATCAACACTGTATAAGAGTAATATCCAACTAGTCATTATTGCTCTAGTGTAAGCAAGCTCACTGAGACGTTTTTAAAAAGTCACACTTTTAACTGAACCATTTATTTTTTTAAAGGAAACAATGGCCTTGGTTAGTCATCCTGCTAAATTGATCATTAATTCATTTTGATATATACATACATGAATGGTGGGTATTTATAGATACTTCCCATATTTTGAGAGATATTTTCTGATTCCATATTGTGGGATATTTAAAATAACACTGGTTTATAATTCCATTCTTGCCTTGATCTTTGGAGAACTCTATGGTCTTTTAATACTGCTTAAGCAACCAGGGTATAATTTTGCTCATTTTGATTCCCAAGGACTTGTGACAGGTGTAGTATGTGCAATCTTTTAAAAGATTCAGCAATCAAAGCAAGGCTCATGCATGTAAGTCCTGAGTATATATTGTTTGGAACCTTGGTGGTAAATTTGTATTATTTATGATGCCTGAGGTACAGCAAAAAGAAAGGGAAGGCAAAAAAAAAAAAATCTCCTGTTTTCACAGGATTCACAGGAGGCATCAAGGGCATGATAAGGAAATTCAGTCATGAAGTTCTTTCCTTTAAAAAAGACCTTGACAATCTTCTTAAAATGGGTACCAATTACTGGACTGACATGCAGCAGGAAAGAGAACAACTTAGATAAATTATGTTCAGGTTGGCTCTCTCTGCATGTGTGCAGGACGAATATTAAATTGGATGTTGATTAAATGGTGGTGAAGGGAACTGTGGGTAAGGTATCCAGCTGATCACTCTGCTGCAATAAATCAAACAATTTGCTTGAATTCATAGAAGTAAATGAGAAAAAGCACATATTTTTTTCTTTTGACAATCCCTCAAAATGTTTCTGTTTACACTACTTTACTAGAAATTTACTCTTGGCAGAGATAAAGTAACCATTTGCCTCCACAAAGCAATGTAGAAATCTGCTGCTTGTTATCCTTGAATTGCCAGATGCTTGCCTTTAATGACGTAAGGCCTTGCAAATTGCTTAATCTTGTGATGGAATACTCTTGCTACTCTGGATAGAAATTATCAACATGTCCTTTCCTATTTAGCATATGAGAAATGCAAAGATCAGTTATCTTTTAAGAAAGGTAAGAACATGTTCAAATAAAGTAGAAATAGATACTCTGTGAAAATCTGGTATAGACATATATTTTTCATTTACTGTCTTCTTTTTAATATGCTTACCTTGCAAACTCTCTAAATCTTAGAAAAAAATGTGATAAAAAGTCAGATGACACACTTTAGTTCAATTTTCCCCTCCCAGTTCTCACTGTTACTTTGTTCTTGAAGTAGTTCTCCCTATTCCAGAATTATGCATTTGTTAGAACAGCATTTTAACATTATGCTATCTTCTCTTTAAGTCAGGATTAAATCCCAATGAACAGAAGTCATACTTGGACAGCTGTACCAAATTCAGGAGAGGGATTGTGCAGAGTCTAAAGAGTTAAAAGCCACTGAAATTCCATCAGCATTGCTGATATCACATTGGCATAACTGAACACACGGTTTTGGACTCTGTTTTCTGATGACAACAGCAAACACGATGCCTGCTTGAATAGACAGGAAAAAACACTTCTTTATAAAATTAATTAGCTGACTTTCTTTCTGAAAGTGTTTCTGATTTAATTTCAGTTTGTATGCATGTGCACTGATGTCTATTTCTCTATACGCATGTGTGAGTATGTGTTTAATTACAAGTTGTGAAGTTGTTATCATATTCATGTCACTAAATTAAAAAAATTAATCCCAGTCTGTAAGAATCAACAGGACTATTATCCTCTAAATTGAGATAATGATTATTACCAGAACAGGGAAGATACCTAAAATTAAGATAAACTTGCAAAATGTGGCTCACACTCGTTTCTAACAGAAGACCTCTAAACAAGGGAAAGGCTGAATTTCCTGGATATTTAGCTTATTTTCTCACCATTGCACATCAAAAGCCATAAATATTATTGAGATTACTATATGAGCATATACGGAATGAATCACATTTGTACACAGTTACAATACTCAAATAATGTACTATGTGGTCACCAGTATGTTATGTTCCACAAACTAGAATAACATTATCCATCAGTTATAAAAGTTTAAAAACCAGAAACTGTACCTCCTAATTTTGGGATTTCTAAGATCATTCCATAAAGAAAATATGAAAGGATTATGGTCTTTTATACAGGTACGAAACACACACACACACATATCTATGTAAATATAGGTATATAGATATATAGATATTTATATACATTTATGTCTGTGAAGTTTCACTGCACACTCTTTGGATAGGAAGAACGAATTTTTAGACTGCAATGTTCATGCCGTAATACACAGAGAATCCTCTGCATCTGAGTTCTGCACTGTCATCAGTCTGAACTACAAGTCTTTAGTGGGATCTTTACACGTAACAATTTATGTTTTCACTGCCTGGAATTCTACAAGAGATCAAGACAGCTTTACTACTGATGTTGTTTTCTCATCTTTTAAGCAAGTGTTCAGAACTACAACACAAGCTATTTTAAAAAATAACAAGTTATTGTAGCACTACAGCATAACAGCTCACGTCCGTATAGAAATGAGGCAAAACGAGCTGTTTACTTTAGCTTTACGGGCTTTTGTACAATCCCCAAGAGTGTCATTTACTCATTCCTACAATGCACAATTTGTCATAGAAATGCTGAAATCTGGTTCCTACCTGGACTCTGGCCTCAGTGAGCTCTGTTCTCAGAGCTAGCTGCTCTCTTACATAGACATCAGGGTAGTGAGTTTTCTGGAATACTTTCTCCAGTTCCTCCAGCTGCAAACTGGTGAAAGTTGTTCTGTGCCTCCTCTTCTTACTGCTGGAAACATTGCTGTCACACTTATCACCAAGTTCATCCAGGTCCCCCTTCTCCTGCAGCCCTTTCACTGGAGACATCCTGAGATTGTTGCAATTATCCATGGGCCTGCTCAGCTCTGTGTGAAGAGGCTGTCCTTCCACTTTAGTAATCCCGTAGTTCACTGCGTACAAAGCGGGTTAACAGCTGGTTAATAAATGATCAAGGGGGAAGGAGAGGTGTTTAGATTCAGGAGTTCATATAAAACAGTTTCTCAAGGAACAAGATTCCACCGTGGCGGTGTCATTTCTACGTGAGATCATGGAAGAGGAATTTGTAATACCAACTCAGATAGAATAAAAGTGCTCAATCACATTGGATTTTAACTGAGCATTGTATCTGAAAATATCATCTGAAAACTTACAGAGTAAGGAGACTGTGCAAGAGACTTGGATATTTTCACTCTGCCTCTACTGCCGTTAAAGTAGTTAACAATCCATGAAATCAGCATCAGCTAGAGTTGTACAGATAAGGAATCTTAGCCCAAAACAGATTTTCATAGAAGAGGCACAAAGCTATTGACAAATGTGCCTCTAAATTTGTAAGCAAATGTAAAAACATCTATTTCTATGAAAATACAAACTAACAGTGAAGTAAACTTGATAGATGTAAACTGACAAATCAAGAAGCAAATGAAACCAAAATTTAAATTCACTTTTAAAATTCAATAAATTCCATATACCTTTTTTGGATTTGTGAAGTGGAATTGTTTCCAATGAGGTTTGTTACGGTTACAAAATATAGGGTATTTCTGCAAAATATTAACTTATTAAAAGAGATTGTTTCTTGTATTTTGTAAAAGGATAGCAGGAACTATTTGTCTTTAGGTAAAACTTGAGTGGTAGAGATAAGAAATATTTTGCAGTAGCTTCTTAATGAGAAATTAAAAAGTCCTACTTTTCAATGTTTTTTACTTATTGCACATCACTGGAAAAGTAATGAGATAAATTAAAGATTTCAAAAAAAGCTTTTTTTTTTTTCTAAGAAAAAGGTAGGAAAAAAGAGTCAAACTCTATAGAAATTAAAACTTACAAAGATTATATGTAACATAATAAGCTTGCTTTGAGATTTTCTCACATTCTCAGTAATTTCTTTTCTTTCAATTCGAGCTGATTGTAATGAAACACAATTTTTAGATACTTACCGTCAACACATACATAGATAGGAAATGCCCCAAAGCCCTCGAGGCACAAAATAAATTAGCTAATTAAGAAAAACTCCAATGTATAAATCAAATTTCTAAAGGTTTTTCTTTTTTAAATTACACTTGAAGAAATCTATCAATATTTCTTACTCTTTTTTTGTACAAATAAAAGAACTTTCTCAAAATATATATATATACTTCAATGACTATATGAAGTCAAAAAGCATATATTTTAGTCTTCTTATTGCAGCTGATCTTAACCACGTTTTCCAATTTTTCTAGTATTTTTTTAATTCTTTTTTTGTATAGCGATTTTCATCATGTCGGAATAATGAGAAAGATTTAAAATGTTTTAAAAAGAAATTATTCCATATTCTCCTTGCCTATAAGCTAGAAAATTTTAATACTTGATAAAACGTTTAACACCACTCTTTGGATGACCGGCGTGGTTTTCGGAAGAATCACCTTTACTCATCATTTGGTAACACGGCAGAGAACCCCGCCGCCGTCGCAGGACGATATTTGAAGGAAGCAAAGATGCCCAAAGGACCTTCCGTTCCCTCCCTGGCTCGGCACGGCAGAGCCGGCCGTGTCCGCGCTCCCTCCGACACCGACATCCGGCGATGCTTCCCCGGGACTTCGCTGGGTGCGAACGCCGCGGCTCGCAGCGGGGGCGGGGGTGGCCGCCGAGCGGTCGGAGAGGGACCAGGGGCCGATCAGGGGGTGCCGGGGGTGGCCAGGGTGTGCCGGGAAGTCCCGGGGGTCTGCCGTGTCCCGCAGCACCCTCCGGGACCCGCCGGCCCGTCGGTTCCCCGGGCGGGCTGCCCCGGGGACGGGCGGGCTGTGCCGGCGTGCCCGGAGCTGTGCTCTCGGCCAGCTGGGAGACGCGAGCTGAAGGACTCCACTGAAATGAAAAGAGCTCTTCAAAGTAGGCGTTTGCCTTCTCCCGATTTTTTTTTTTTTTTAATAGTAGTGGTAGTAGTATTGTTACTGTTATTGTTATTTTACTACGACCTGACAGCCCCTCGCATGCCCAGATCCGAAAGCTGCACAGCTGCTTTTGGTCGCTCTGTGCGGGAGAATCCCTGCCCTCCCCCATACATCTCCAGGAGGGAGAATAACCCTGGGTTGACGACTCACCGCTGTTGTCCTGGCAGGGTGATGTCCTCTCCAGCCTCACATGATGCTCAGCTCTTTGCAGAGGGTTGAAGGCCTGTACGCATTTGCTGCCTGACGTTTTGCTATAAAAGGACTCATTGTCCAAAGTTTCCATAACGTGCTCCAAACTGCCTCCTGCTCCCATATAAAAGTCACTGTTCTTGCTCGGCTGGCTCTTCAGGGCAAACTTCTCGCTCAGAAAATCCATAATCATCTAAGGCTGTTTGAGAGACTCTTCCCTAGACAGAGGCTGAACTGTGAGCAAGGGAGGGAGAGCGAGTGGATGGGAGGGAAGGACAGAGAGAGGAAGAGGCGTTCAGTGCTTAGGGAGCTGTTTTGCCTCTGAGCCTTTGATTTGTCTTGTCTTGAAAGGGGAACCCGAAGTTGCTCTTATATCTTGAAGCTCAGCAGGACTTCTTGTGCAACCTCCCATTTCTAATGAATATGAAAATAAGCAAGCAGTGTAACTCCACCCCAGGTCCCCCAAGACCTAATCCCAACACAGGAGGGAGTTCCAGGCCCGTTTTCGACAGACAAATCTGTTTCAGACAGACACAAGCATTCGGGGAGGGTGAGGGGAGAATGGGAGGGAGGGGAGGGAGGGCAAACAGAAAGGACATTTCCCCTCTGCAACCTATTCTCATTTCTCCAGGGATCCTGGAAAGAGTAATCCCTCGCTTCCCTCCCTCTCCCCCCCGGCTCCCTGAGAGTTTAGAGTGAGGTAATTTCAGGGGCACATACCCTCAAGTAAAGGATCTCCTTTAATCGATTTGACTGATCCGTCGGTAGCTGCAGTCCTGTTCTCTGAAGCTGTAAAATTAAGAACCGGCGTTCCTTCTCTATTAAACAGCTCAGAAGTTTTGTTCTAGAGTTAGACAGAGAAAGAAATATTTATAGACAGTTGTTTGTGTAGAGGGGATGGAAAAGAGGGAAACTTAAAACTAGAACTCTATTACATCAGAAACTGGCCTAAAAGAGAATTTGTTTGCTATGAAACAGATCTCCACCAGCCTGCCTCTGTGTGTGTATTTGGGGTTGGGTGCGTGTGTGTCTGTGCAAAGTGGTTAAAACGGACCTTTATTCTAAATCTCCTGAAGTATTATCATTGGAAAACAATACTGTTTCTAAAAGAAAGTATTTTTTTAAGTCTTAGGTAATAAAAAGAAAAAGAAATGAGCCATATATGCATGCATTCCTATGGATATTGGGAAAGCTGGCGGTTTTCACCCAAAGTGTGAGCTTTGAAGTGTTGAATTCCTTGGTCCTTTCGCACATTGATAGGATTTAAAACACAGGCGATAGAGACAGTGGACTGTATCGAAAAGGCTCGAATTACAGAAAAGATCTTCCGTGCTTCCTCGTGAAAGGAATACCCGATGAAGTAAACCTGTGATTGCAATTACTTCAGACGTAGATTTCAGCATCGTGGGCCCGTGCTTGTCTTTCCTACTGAGGCTATTTTAGAACCCAATTCTGTGGGCCCTTCCCCCGCTGGGGCGGGGAGGGGAGAAGAAGAGAGGCTTTAATGAGTGGCTGAAGTACCGGTGCAACACTGGACAGCCGGGGCTGTGGAGCGGCTTAGAGCCCTTTCCTGTGAGCCCAGTCAAAGGTGAAGGGAAGGCCAGTTCGGATCCGGTGTATTTCCCGGCAGGCAGCTTCCCTTCCTTCTTCAGCCGGTCTCTAATTTGATACATTCCCGGAGAAAGGGGTAGAGATATTTTTTTTTCAGGTACCACTGTCGAGTAGCTGTGGGCATCATCGGCCCCAAGCACAATCGGCCCTTCCTTGTCATCTGTCAGGAGCGGGCTGCTATCCCCACATCTCCGTCCCAGCTCCCAGAGTTACCTGCCCTCATCACCGAGCTGGGGCTGCGACAGGCGCGGAGCCCCGTCGTGACAGAGCGCAGAAGTGGTGCTCGGGGACTTGGGCTGGGACGGGTTGGTGTTTTTTGTTTGTTTTTTGGGGGGGGGTTTTGTGGTGTAGAGGTGTCTCTTTGGCGGGGACGGAGAGGTGGAAGCGGTTTTCGTAAGCCCCCGGGAGAAGAGGAATTGAAGTGCCCGCGGTGAGCGGCCAGGTGCGGCGGAGGCCAGCTCGCTGCCTGCCCCGGGAGAGAGGCCGGGGCCTGCCCCAGGGGCCGCTCCGAGGGCAGCTCCCGTCCCCGGATTTCTCATGAAAAACGACACGTTTCGTCCTTGCACCTTCTGGAACAACGCCGGCTCCGGACCCGGGGAAACAGATCCTCTCCCTGCCCCCGCATCTCCGAGTGCTGGCACTTCGGCAGCGTTTTTATAACTGTGCCTTAAAAGCACTAAATGCCTTGGGGAAGGGGGAAAAATAAAGGGGCGGGGGGGGGGGGGGGGGTGGCAGGGGAGGAAGAGAGATAGAGAGAGGGAGAGAGAGGGAGAGAGAGGGAGAGAGAAAAAACGGAGCTCTGGATGTCTTTTAAATGAAAGACATATGCAAAGTTTTTGCAGCCTGCGATCCATTTTTATCCCAATAAATGTCCCTCTTTAAAGACAACTATTAAACTCCAGGAAAGCCGAGGATAAGGAGCATCTCCTATGACCCCCCAAGAGCTGCCAGCAGCAGCAGGGCTCTTTGTAGGGAGGCTGGAGGGAGCGCGGTTGCCTCCGCGGGGCTGCGCGTGTCCCGCTGGCGGCGAGGAGCCCCCTGGGCGGCGGCAGCCCTGCTCCTCACCGAGCTGCTCCGCACCCCGGCAGCCCTGCTCCTCACCGAGCTGCTCCGCACCCCGGCAGCCCTGCTCCTCACCGAGCTGCTCCGCACCCCGGCAGCCCTGCTCCTCACCGAGCTGCTCCGCACCCCGGCAGCCCCGGCACCCCTTCCCTCCCGGGAGGATCGGGCCACCCCGGCGGCGGCGGCTGACCCGCGGGGCCTTGGGAGCGCCGGCCTCGTCTGGGGACCGAGCTGGGGACGGGCTGCGGCGTCCTCTGTGCCCTTCAGCCCTGCTCCTCTGAGAAAACACCACCCTCCTGCAGCATCTTCCCCCCAGCGGGGGCTTATCGCCCCGTCTTGCCGAAGCTCTCCCCGCCGAGATCAGCGCCGACATTTATATATACGAATCTATGTATTTACAATATCTGAGTATTAAATATAGAGCGCGGTATCAACTCTAACCGGGTCTCAAAGTCCGTCCTTCCTCAACAGGAAATACTAAATAAATAAATAAAAATCAGAGTGATTCCACATCACTGTTAGCTCCAGGGACCAAATTCTACTCTCATTTACCTCCGTGCAACCCAGCGGACTTCAAAGGGAAGGAGAGATCTAACCTAGGGGAGAATTGGCGCCACGTATGGCATTCGTTCTCCTCAAAAGCTTGAAAACAGAAAGCTGACTTCAGCGGGCTAAAACCATTTGAGAGGGGTTGGACAGATCCCGGGGGAAAAGGCGGCAAAGGGGAAAAAAAATTCTGTGCTGAGGTGAGACAGCTTTGAAAAGCATCTTTCTTCAGGGACCTACTCCCTCCGCCAGGCTCCCCGTTATTAAGAGCTGCGCGCAGATGTGCCGCTGTGTTTCCAGAGATGGAGTATCTCCCAAACCTTCTGTGAAAGGGTGTTATGTGTGACGGAGAGACGTTTCGTGACCGGAGGTGGTGTGAAGGAGCTCGCCCCCGCAGTGCATCGGAGCTCCTTGGGGGAAGCCCGTCCGCTGGGACGCGCCGGGCGCGCACACGGCGGGACCGCCGGGCTCTCCTGCGGGGACGGCAGGGCTGCCTCACCCCCGCCGTCCTGGCATTCCTTCCCTTCCTGAGATCACAAGTTACAGACCAAGCGTAGCAACGAGGATCCCGTATAAATTTCAAATGTCTCGCTGCTGAACAGTCAGAGAATCTGTGAAGAGAAAAGTGCGACTGCTGCTGTTCGCACCTCCGTTTCTGGGTCCGCAGCCGCTGCTGCTCGCGATGGCAGGGTCCAGCCGAAACAGGGCTGCTGCATATTGAGGCATCTCCCCACACCCTTGCGTTTGTTTAAATAAAGTGAGAGCGGCAGCAGTACGGGAGATGATCTCCCTTTCAAATGTCCAGGAATCTCTATCCCCTCCCGTCCCTCCTCCCCATTTCTAATACCGGGTTTTAATATGGGTGGTAGCACAGAAAGAAAATTTTTTTTTTTTTTTACACCAACACTTCTCTTCCCTCCAGAGAGGTTGAAGCACTAACTTTATTTAAGGATTGAATGGGAGGAAATTCGCGCTACCTGTGACTCAGCTAAACGAATTTTGGGGGTACTCTTCAATTCCTTCCACATACGCAGACTCCAGTTGCCTGGGAAAATGGAAGGTGAAGCCGTGAAGATGAGGGCTGGGTGTTTCCGCGGGAGGGCTGGCCCCGCAGTGAGGGGAGGCTAAGGGATGGTTATAGGGGAAGAAGGAAAGCGTGTATGTTTTCTTGAATGGGATCAAGCACCCCAATACACGCCGGTGGGGGGGGGGGGGGGGGGAAGGGTGTGTGAAACACGAAGAGAATTGTCTATCTTGAAAAACAGGTGCTCAAATGGTTCAGTATTTTCTCAAGCCTTCTGCTTTCTTTGCTGAGGCTTTATCTAGGAGCTCATTTCATGTTCAGACACGGAGATTTTATTGCATGAGATGGGCGTAGGCTCTGGAGAGACCCTCTGAGAAATTAGCCTCTCGGTCTCTGCCACTCGGCCCTGGGAACCAACCCGATGTGCGGAAGCAAAAAAAGATGTAAAAAGACATTCTGCGACTCGCTCCATATCTCTCTCCCAGTGGAATGTGGCGAATTGCAAGTTACAATCCAAACCCTAGCTTGGCTGAGCAATAATTTTCCAGACATCCTGTTTGTGAGAAGAATCATGTGAAATATTCTTATTGCCAGCAAAAAGAAGTGCATCGCCTCTCAAAGAACACTGAAAGAAGTAGAGTTTTGGGGACTGTTGGATTTCCTCTTTTTTTTTTTTTTGGGGGGGGGGGGGTTGAGGCGGTGTGGTGCGGGGGGGTTGGGGTAAGTGAAGAATCACTATTTTAATCCCTGAAAATAAAGATTATGTTTCGGATTTCCGCAGCCAGGCTGCAAAAGGTCCCAGTCCAAGCCCCCTTTAACAAACTTTCTTCCTAACAGGCAGGTTTTGTTCACCTGAGCAAACACAAATCGGTTCTGGCGTACGTGGATAGCTTTAAGATTTTCCGTTCGGAGAGGAAATGTTTAATTGACACTGTTTGGAGTGACTTTACCAGAAACCTGGGATCTGTAGGTTCAGAGATCAGTGACAGTGTAGGAGCAAATCGACTACACTTCTACTCGGTAACTTCATGTTAATTCTGCGTGGGCAGCGGACGGTTCTTCTGAGCCCCGCTCACCTCGCACAGGGAAAGTGGTGTCACCTCTCGTTAGGCTGCCCCGAGCCTGGAGCCTTTCCCACTTTCCCAGCCAGGCTCGAGGTTCAGACATTTCCAGGTCTAGTCCACAAAACAGCCCGAACGTAACGACAGCAACCATTTCACGGTTCCTGCAGTTTGGCGCTTTAACAGTAGTACCTCAGCTGCTCGGGAGACATCCTGAATGACACCTGCACAGATAAAATGAAGATTCCATGTACCTCAAAGGCATATTCAGGGGACAGGCAAGAAATTTGGTGAATGTGAAAGTTATCCCGTTAGGAAAGAAGGATTGCTGTCAGGGCTGGACAAACCTCGACAATTTTCTTCTTGCAACAGGTAGTGACGCTACTGAAACTTTTCTTTTTTTTTTTTTTTTTTTTTTTTTTTTTACTCAAAATGGAATGAGATAATATTTAGTGTGTTGATTTAATCTCAACCTCATAGGAAATCTCAGCAGAGATGCTCTATAAAAGCATTAATCTCTTATCTTGATCTAGTTCAAATTATAATGAATCCCACTTACATATGTGTTACAAAAACAAATCCTACACGAATTTAATCTATGCTTCATCGGACAGCTATTGTAGCCCTTTATCAAGTTTAGAAAGGATTTGAAAGTTGGGTCGTGGGACTCAAAGCCCCGTGCATTTTAGCACCACCAGAAGAGATTTACTCCTAAAGATGCTTCTCAGGTCCAACAGGCATATTTATTCCCCTCCACGCCCCCCGCGCCGCCGCACTTGGACTAAGAGTAGGATCTGACTTCTCCTCGGGATGTTAGGTAAGGCAAGCTCTGTCTGCAGCCCCGGGAGGCGGCTGCCCCCCGCCCTTACCGGGGGACAAAGCTGCTGGCGGCTTCGGCCGAGCCGGGCTCCAGCAGCCGGAGCGGCTCTTCAGGAGCCAAATCCTCTCCCTCTCTGCCAAGCTTTCCAACAAATTACAGACATATTCGCAAGGCAAAAGACAAACACCGTTCCTCATATCGCAGAAACAGACGCCTTAAAAGAAAAATCTAGTCGTGAAAAAGCAGGCTATTAGGTTTTTACGGGTGAACATTTGCTTCTCCTCCCACCCTTACCCCTGGAATTTTTTTCCAAGGAGTGGGCCGCCCCCCAAAGGAGCCGATAGCGAGTTTTTAGTGAACGATTCTGTCTAAATTATCCCTTTCGCTCTCCCATCGCGAACTGACACTGGGCTGTCGGGCACTGAGCATTAGCGTACCTATGCAAGGGAGCGAACTAAAAGCAAAGCCTTCCTTTGCGAGCTACCCAGCCTTCCCTGATGGCAGTTTGATTGGTACTGGGACGATTCCGAAAATATAAGGGCTACATTACCGGAGCGACCCGAGGCTCTGAATTTATCGAGAGGCCTGGAAAGTGTGTGGGGGGCTGCCTTGTCATCTCAGATGAATTGATTTCTTCTAAGGCATGAAATATGGGTCGACATTGTGGTTTCTAAGCACGAAGGTAAAGGAAGGTGTGAGACAGAAGGGGCAGGGTCTAAGAAATAGATCCCTGTTCAAGTTGGAGGTACTAACAAATGGATGCATTGAGCTGCTTTGACAAGGACTGCCGGTTTTCAAGGCTACCTCGTTTGAAAGAACCCTTGCTCTTTTTTTTTGCGTTTTCCCCCCAATGCGATGTGTGCTAGATGAGATTAAAAATGTGTAATTCAGCAATGCTGAAAGCCACAGAGCAATTTTATTCTGGTCTTTCAGCACCACCTCTGTACAGTCTCAGCCTTATTTTGTCATTTGCTGAGAGCTGCCTGTATCTTTTGAAACGCTAGCCCGCATTAAGGAGCATCTATACCCGAGCCTTTAGACTCTCTGCCCTTCTTACCAGAAACAGCTAGATGGATACAAAAAAGAACTTAGTGGTTAACCGATATGCTGCTAATATTTCATCCACGGGCCTCCTTCTCCTCCTTCCCCCCCCCCCCCCCGCCCCCCCGCCTTAAAACTTCAGCTCTTGGAAAAACAACATATTTTAAGCTTTCCACACAAATATTGATATTGGCAAATAAAGCCAGCCCCCAGCCTTTGGTTAGAGACAGTCTTCTTTTTGTTTCTACCCTGGGCAATCCAAATTAATCCACTGTATTACAAATTGCTTCGAAATATTTCGCTTTTCCTGACAAATCCCATACCCGGCATATGTCACCATGAGACATTTTTCCTAGTCCGTTTGTGTGCTGGCTTTTTCTAGAGTGTATCAGGCAGCGATGGGCAGTGAGGAGATGGCGTGACCCAGCAGGAAATTCTCTTATTTCTGTTTGCATTTGTGCTGTGGCAAGGCACAAAATATTTCATGCTATCAAGGAATCAGGTAGAGCACAACTGCGCAAGCTTGAATCTTTGCCTCGCCTCCTGTTCGCGGGGCGAGAGGTGCCCACCAGGTGCCAGCGCATCTCCCCCGAGCAGGGACAAGTCGTTCCCGCATCGCCCTGGCCGAGGCTCTGAGCTTAACCCGGCACACGGCCAGACTGCGCATTACATGAAAGGCAGCAACTTCCCGAGTCATTACCTGAAATTAAATGCGAATGAAAACGGCACGAACGTGAAGGGGCTGAGCAAAATGCAGATTTTTGCTATCGTTTTTGTTTTGTTTGGTGATTTAAAAAAAAAAATATTTTCGGTCAAATGTCGCATAGAAATCCATAAGGCTGGACCCGCAGTGGAGAACGAAGCTGTCGCTGGCGGAATGGAAGTCAGGGTCTGTGCCGGTTTGCGGACACAGCCCCCCGGTGTCGCTCCGGAGAGGGACGCGCGCAGCCGCTCCGAGCTGGCACCGGCCGCGGCCGCACCTCTCACAGAACCTGCAAATTAAAAAGTAAACTGCGAGGCAAGAGGAAAAGCCACCAGAAACTGCCACTTCTGGAGACTGTCGGGTCGATATTTTTACTCTCTTACCGCCTAGCCGCGTTTTTCTAATCCCGCAACAATCCTTTTTTCACGTACAGGACACCATCGTTTAAAGAAAAAACTGCTGGAGAACTGTGTTCAATCACACAAATAGCAATGCATTAGACAAACGAGCCAAGCTTACGGCTGACCTGTGTTCTTGCAATGAATAACCTCTAGAACATCCCCTACCCGGTAATGGTGACAAATCTCACAATATTTGGACAGAACAGTTCTCATCTCATGATCGGAATGTAGCAGGAATATACAGCCCATTTTATCTGTGGACGTTCCTCTCTCTCTCTCTCTTTTTTTTTTTTTTTTTTTTTTTTTTTTTTTTTTTTCAAATCACGGCTCACAAGCACAGAAAATTGTGCCGATTTGAAATAGAAGCATTTATCCTTTATTAGAATTTAATTAATTACAGCACTCTCTCCTAAAAAGCTGTCTTCCATCTCAGGATATATGCGGAACACCTTGGCTGTGGCTCAACTACTTGGTGGTGCTTATTTGCATTCAGAATTGAGGTAGCGCCTCGCAAAAAGAAAATTTGCTAACATCTGGATTCCTCGAATAAGCGTAATTTAACAAATGAATAAGATGGGAATAGAGAAACTCCGACCCTTAGCTATTAACAAACGTGGTTTTATCACTTTTTAACTTTGCGAAATCGGTATTTATTGTTACCCACATAAAATGCTCTTACCTGCTTTATTGTTAAAGAGCTATCAATTGCATCTCAGTCAGAAGTAATTTTACATATTCCTAGGTATTTGGCTTATTTAATGTTTTACGGAAAACCAATCAAACAAACAAACAGCTATATAAGTAGCAATCAATCAACTAAGAAAAGGTTACTAACTCCAAACAAATCTATTTAACATTTGAATGAAGACCAGGGGAGGAATAAACACTAGTCCTTGGCAGCTAGTTAGGTACTAACCTGTTGTGTCAGCATCTGTCACCAAAATGACTGGAGGAAGTGCTCATAAAGGACAATCCACTTGTCTAAATGACCTGTAAATAACAGTGTCCCTAATAGTGTCATTAATTTCAATTTCTAGTCTTTGTAAGGGTGGTCAGTCTGGGGATGTTAGACTAAAAATCTCTTTGGAAATCCAGTCCCTGTTCATTTGGCACCACGGAACTTTATGAACACCTCTCCCATAGGTATTTAATTGCTAACAAACCTTCAGCACAACTCGGCACCAGAAGGCACCAGAATGTAGCCAAGGGCATGTGGTCAGCATTTTCCTGTCCATCATCTACCTTGAAAACCAGGAGAGCAGTTCTCAAGACTCAACTCTATGTATACTGTTACTTGCAGGCCATACCTGTCTCCTTCCCTGCACTTGGCTTATTCTTCTGATTTTGTGTGAGAAGAGAGATGTCCCATTCCTACTGAACCACACTGACATTCATGACTAGTTGACATCCCAATCTCATATCTATGTAGATATATATGAGAGGATATACAAAAGTATGTATGAAAGTGTATATGAATGTATAGATATACATTTCCCACACAGGCTCTAAAAACTGCAGTGACTGACACAGATTAATATTCAAACACAACTATGTCACAACTGCTACAATAGTTAATTCGTTTTTCACTCATGACTGTAGAAAGAAATAAACAAAACATTTAAACCTCAAGTTGCTGGGGGTTGGTTTGTTTGATTGCATTTTTTTTTTTCTAGCTAGTACAGCTAAGTACAAACTGCTCGGAACTCAGATGTAACATCAGGCAATTCAATCTTTTATAATATAATTAAGAGTTTTTGGGGCCATGTGGTAATAACTTCTTTGCATATGTGTTTTTCTGACAAAAGAAAAGCATATTAAGACTGCACAGTATCCCAGAATATTAGTCTGGCTTCAATGAATGCTAATAGAAGGAATTGCAGTATGTACCAAGGAAAGACTGTAGCTTCACAAATATACATTGCTGTTATCATGAGACTGCAAAATTAAAATCAAAGAGATATTAATCCAATATATTCCTCATAGTGCTTTTAACAATTGTAATGGAAGACCAAGGAACAGTTTTGCACCATGTGTCTGAGGCCAGATTTGGATGCCACCTGTGGCAAGCTTTTTAAAAATGTAAACACTATGTACAGTGGACATGCCTTTAATGAATGCATGTTCGAATAATAGGATTATTAATAATCAAAGACAATGATTTACTAAGTCAAAATGCAACACCAATTCACCCTGCAGCAAAGCAATGTTTATGCTATATATTGGCTATTTACACATCTGTTAAACCACAAAATACCTTTGAGCAATCTTTTGGGTCAGCATGGGTACTGTGTCTGAAGAAGGTAAATCTGCAATTCATTCAGCGAGAAACATTTCCTCACAGACTTTTGTCACAGACTTCAGGTGTGGGTGATCTGACATTAGCACCTCGTTAACATGCAGACTATGCCTTTGGGGAAGTTTTGTTGTTTTAGTTCTTTGTTATTTGGGTGTTTTTTTTTTTTTTTTTTTTTTTTTTTTTTTTTTTTTTTTTTTTTTTCCCCTGTTGCTGCAGGTGTTTTTCCTGATGCCCGGGTTGAAACAACAGCGGGTTTAAAGAACTACTGATCACACCTCCAAGGTAGGTTGCACAGGAAAGGACAGTCCAGGGTTCTGTTCAGGAGAGCTCCTAGAAAGCTCTTCAATTTGCTTTGGCAAGTAACACCCATAAACGGTTCAACACATAAATGCACCTTGCTGTTTTCTTCTTTGTTTCAAATGAATGCTTTTCTGCATTCCTGAGTCTCAAGCTTCATACATACAGGGGAGATTTTTTAAAAGACCTCATTCATATGAAGTCCTTCCTCCTTAATGTTAAAGGATCTTCAGGGAACAGAAAAAAGGGTCGAGGATATGATGCTAGCAAGCCTGGGAGAAGTCTGAAGCACTGCAAAGGCTGCAGCATATCCAGGAATGCAGTTCCAGGGTTCTGTGATGTAAGTTTTGCTGGATTGTCACTGACTCACAGCCCCTCCAACATCAGAACAGATTAACAGAGAAACTTATTCTTAAGAATATGTTCTTGTCCTAAATGGGAATTACTGTATCGGGGATAGGTGTGGAAGGGACAAAGAAAAGTGGAAAAAACCTAATGAAACGAAAAAGAGCTAACTAAAATAAAATCCTCAAAAGACCCATAAAACTGCTCGTGGAGTAGGGCTTGAAAAATTAATGTCATAAATATCCACCATGTGTATTATCTGTGATACCTTTAGGATACCTTAGGTACCCTAAGATGTGACTATAAACACCAAAGCACGTTGGTTGCTCCACCTTATCTCTGAATGCAATAATATTTCTGCTAGTCTGAACAGAAGTTGCACCTTGCACATTTTTCTGTATTTGATCAGAGATACTGTACTTTGAACACTATGATTCTGAGAAAAATGTGTTGGATACAATAAAACCTCATCTTATTACACACTGCAATGTTATATAATGAAAACAGCAACATGTTTTGGCATATTTTATACCTTAATTCACGCTGAGTATATTACTTAACTTATGCAGACTAAGCATATTATGAACCTAAAAGACTTGTCAGTGAATATTGTCACTCCAATTTATAATTTAGTGAACAGTATATTAAAAAGCTACCATTCATCTTTGCAAAATAAAAGGCCTCAAAAAATGTTGCCAAACCACTTTATTTAGGCTGGGAGATATTTCTCATTCAGAAATACCCTGAAAACAAAGAGATTAGGTATGATAATTTTTATACAGCAGGTATTTTTTGATATAGATGCAGATACAGATATAGATGATACAGATATAGAAAGAAGCATAAAATCTGAAATATCCCTTATTTACAGCTTTGGTGGTGTGCAGTATATTATGGATACTCCTGACAAATAGAAGGCACAATCTGTGGGAAGTGTTAAGCTATGAACCTCTTGATTTTGTATTTTGATTTCTAGTTAATACCTGCAACAGTGGCTACACACACTGCCAGGCGTAGCAGCAGACATCTTGAAATAACAGTTTTTCCTAGACTTATAATCTTGGTGTTAAAAGCAAAATCACAAAAGCTCCAGTATTTGTTGGTGACATTTAAAAGTCATTATAAAGTAGACCCTGAAATCAAGCTGAACTAACTTTGTACATTTGGAAAATAACTAGGTAAGATAAACATCTACTGACATTTTATACCCTGTTGACAACCAGAGCATTTCTATAGTCAGGTTAAGCATAATTCCCCAGAAAGGCAAATAAATCTTTTATGAAATAGGGTGCAGTGACTTTTCAAAAACAAAGTGATAGTAAGAACAGGACAGCGGTTCAAACAAGCAAAATTATTTACTGGAGGTTTTCCATGAGATCAGCCATCTTTTTATCTGAAAATGAATGCAAGTATTCACAAAAATGGAGATAAATGCTTTTAACCCATAGTTAGATACGTATGTTAGCATAAAAAATATTTTACAAAATAACATCACATGTTAATTTAAGTACATTTTAAAAACAGCCACAATGCAAGAATTTATGTTCTTTACTGACTGAAGTTTCAAGCCCCATTACCCTTTCCACCTCTTTCTCCAGCTACAAGGGGTTGCTGCTTACAAAAACAGACAAGGAAATACCAAAGACAGCCTTTTTCTACATCCAATTAGTAACTTACACCCTCAAAGTGGAAAATATTAAAATAATGTTGGGCTTTGAAATCAAGGAACATTTTCTGTCTTGTATGGTCATGGACAAAGCATTGACTGGAAGTAATGAGTTAGTTACCCATGAACAGTTGAAACAGTATTTCTTCTTCTCTAGATTTCCTTGAACCACAAAACATTTACAGGTGAGTCTGAAGGAGCCTGTCTAAGCGGAACAATTAAGTTGGGTTAACAGTTACATGTAGATCTAATTTTACATTACCCCAAAACAAAATGAGAAGTTGTTTTTTTTTTGTTTTTTTTTAAATCTTCTAGGAAACAGAAGTATTTGAAAGTACAAATCCATAACAGGTTGCTTTCTCATATTATGACAATAATTTATGATGAAAGATTTAGAGGACTACTCATATTCCTAATAAAAGAAAAGTGCATGCTTATCATTTGTATACTGGTTCAGTAAAATATTCTAAACAGACTTCTCTAAGAATGGCATTGCTGGCTGTTATAGCTCACAACACAGTTGGCAAGCATGTATTTTATTTTGTGAGAAAACGAGAATTCAGTGTTTCAATATGTGATGTACATCCCATGAACATGAACCCTTATTACTTTGGACTTCTCATCCAGTTGTTATAAGCAAGCCTAAACTTAGTCACTGTACAACAAACCTTGTTGACTTAATCAGTTCTGCATTCTATACCACATGAACATATAAGCAATTGAAAACACAAACTATGATAACTTACTGACAGGTATAAAATACTTTGACCAAAAAATCCCACAATACCCAAACCACTGTAACCATGTATAATAAAATAAGTCAAAAGTAGTTAACTGAAACTGGTTTATTGGTAATAAAAGAAAATCCAACAATTGATATTCAGAGGCTTAAAAATAAGCAGCTTTTCATATGCTCTGCATGTTTGATTAAATCAATTAGTTATCTCCAATATTCAGCTAATATTTTTAAACTTTTGCCTTTTTTTGCCTGCTCCCCATCCTCCGCTTAGCTGCACTGCATGGTCTCGAAATGATATCCGCTCTCTATGAGATGGGCCCAAACATGATTTTTCTGGAGTAGAAATACTCTTTTCTAAACAACAAAACAGACATGAAATTAAAGACCAACCAACCAAAACTCTCTAAATTTCACTGTACCATATCCTTTTCAAGACAATATTTCTAGGTCTAATTTGACAGGACAAAATTTTTATGTACGGCTCACCATTTAAAAGTAATACAAGCATTTTCACAAGGTAGTACTTTAAAAAAATAAACTCCTTATCCAAAAAGATAGTAAAATTACTAAACAAAATTATCAACTTTTTAGCCATTACCTGTCCATTTTGAACTTAAACACTTACAGAGATATTCAATGCTTCTGACACTGAAACTCATCCTTCAAGTGGATGAAGAACTAGTTCAGAAGATGTACCTAATTAACAAGTTTTTGTGGTTATATTAGACCAAATAAAAGAGAGACTTCTTTTCTTCAAAGCTCAGGCATACCTAAACTTAGATGCTGGATGGTGCCACAGTAAAATTTAAGAACACACAGGAATATGTGAAAAAATCACTTTCATTGTCATGCATACAGATGCTTGAGTAATTCAGACAACAGTTTCTAAAAAACTCTTCAGAAAATTATTTAAATAAAATAACCAGTAGGCATCACCCAAGATATAATATTTATTTAACATAAATTAACACTTTACACCTTATAATATCTTTCTTTGACATCTGTAAGAAAGAAAATATCTGTGGAAGACAACCCAAAATTTGCAAGAGAATTATATGATGTTCACAATACAGCAGTTCATATATATATGAACTGTGAGTATATATATATAAAATCAACATGCTAGCTTATCAAATAATATTTTATGAACAACTTTTTGCCACTTACCAAAGGAAAATACTATTACCTACATAGTTTCAATATTTTTGATATTTTTAATTTTTAGTACTTCTCAATAGAAAATAACATTTCTCACAATACATAGTGACAAAATAGTAGAACATCATTCTATCTACCAATATATAAAACATAACTATACATTTCAAAGAGTAAGAGTTTCATTTTTTTGTCATTAATGCTTTCCTGTAGCCTGCTTGATCAAAATATCAGGAGGTTTTCCCAGCCTACAGTGCCGTTTCTTATGAATTCTTAATTATTGCAAATGTATCTTATAAACAGTTCTCTCTTTTGGCAACTAAGAGCTTTCAAGTATTTTTAACATTATCTCCATTCATCTTCTTATGGCTCTACAGATGTAGTCAATTGTTTTTTTTTTTCTTAAAATATGTAATTTACTCTAGATGTATCTCCTAAAGATTTAAAATTCTGATATTTTGCCTTTACACCATTTCCAGTTTCCTTGCCTTTGGATTGTTTTATTTAACACCTCAAATGGTAGAGGATCTCTAGTACAGAAAGGCTTTTGTAAAAGAGCAAAGAAAATATTTAATCAAGCAGTAAACTTTCCATTAATTATTTAGCCTGGGAACCATAACAAACTCACTGAAGACTGAAACCCTCAAATCAGTGAATTAAGTGGTTAATTAGTGAAACTTCAAAATAAATCTAACATGGTAATAATATATTTTTTAATTGCATGCCTTTAATTTAAAGAAATATTTTATGAAATTGAAAACATTGTTAAACAACAAAAATAAGACTGGAATTTTGTTAAAATAAAAACAAAAAGGAAATAGCTATTGCATATTTAAAACTGGGCCTAACATGCTTTTTCTGTGCACTCATCTTCAACATGGTATCCACAATAGAGGTAAACAGGACATACCATTTTTTTTTTCTATATTTTGACAAAAAATACATTTTATTACATTATTTTTAAAACAGAATAAAAACAGATGCTAGAAAGAGCCTATTAATAATGAATTTGAAAACTAGTCTAGTAGTGATAGAATCAATATAGGAAGACAGTCAGTCAATCTAATCCTAACTGCCTGATCTGGATTATTTCTGGACTAACAACCTCACTTGTTTATGAACCTATGTGCACTACTAAATAGTATTTTCATGGATTTCAGTAATCTGTAAATGTAGGGTTTTTTCCTCTCCACTTGTAATTATATACAATGCATTGGAAGAAATATATTGTCCTTACATGAGTATGAAATATGTATTATGATTCCATTAACAAATCCCAAAGACTTGATGTATGCAGGTTTAACAAACCAGAGGCTTTCCCAAAGTCTGACAGTCATGGTGGTTTTTTTTTTGTTTTGTTTTGGTTTTTTTTGTGGTTTTTTTTTTTTTTTTTTAATTTAGTCTCGTTAGACCTCATAGCATCTACTTTAAACTTTATTATACAATTGTGACCTAGAAAAAATGAATTGAAGCATAGACTAACTCTGTATTCTTTCTTTCCACCCTTTATGCAGTTCTCAGCACTATTCAGCCAAAGAAAATAAAGCCATTGTAGAGAATGATCAACTAATTTGGAATGAAATATCTGCAGAGGAGTTTGTTGTAAATCGCTGCAAATCATTCACTTTTTATGTCCCATCTTTCCATCTTTGAAATGGGCAGAATGATGTTTGCACTTCTGATAAAGCACTTTTGATATCTACTAAATAGTACTAAGAGATGGGTATTATTATCAACGCTGCTGTTGCAGTTATCAGTCTAACTGGAGTGATGAAAGACAGAGCTGGCATGGAGAACCAACAGCCTATTCCCTGAAGAAGAATTCTCAAGGAGAGATAAATCACACCAGCATAGTGCAGTTTGCTCCTATTTAAATCACAGCTATTTCTCAGATGTTACACTAGTGGCTACTGTAACTGCTAGTGGCTTAAATATTATTTATGTTTGAAAAATTGTGTCCTAAAGCAAAGAAACCTCATTTATAATGAAGGTATTAGTTGGATATGAGAAATGGTTTTGCTGCAGTTCTTTCTCCTACAGTTTAATGCAAGACCAAACAGAAAGATTAATGAAAACATAAGAACAGAATCAGATTCATGAAGGTTGGAAAGGACCTCTGAGATCATGGAGTGCAATCGCTAACTCATCACTACCAAGTCCACTACCAAACCATGCCACCAAACATCACACCCACATGTTTTTTGAACATTTTCAGGGATGGCGATTCCACCACTTCTCTGGTCAGCCTGTTCTAATGCTTGACCACTTCTTCAGTGAAAAAAATTTTCCTAATATCCAATCCAATAATGATAATCCAATAATGAATGGAATGTGTTGCAATTATAGGACGTACCTGATTGATCATACATATGCCCACAAATTACTAAGCTTACTTTTACTTCAATTCTTTTGCTATTCCAGTGAAAATCTAGGTATGAATATTTCACATGTGCTCAAGTAAGAACAGCTTTGCACTTAAGTGTAAAGTAAGCATCCAGGTAGAATCTTGCAAGAAGTAAAAAAAAATGGCTATAAGCCATAAAAACTCAGTGACTTTGTTGTCAATACCTGTGTTTACAACAGATTTTTGTATTCTGATTTTCAAACAGGCAACTTTTTTTCTTCAGAAATATTCAATAGACACCTTCCTTAGGAAATGGTTAGAATTTTGTCTAGATCAAGGGACTGAGAGAAGACAACAGTCTGGTAAGGGATGACAATGGCACTTCGAATTAATAGACTGAACCTAGAAATGTTCCTTAAAAACATAATCTTGTTTAAAAAAAAAAAAAAAAAGCCACAAACCAGAAAACAAATCCAACTTTCCGAAAATCCCCAAAACATATACAAATGAATCCTTAATATTTTTCTTATATTTATGGATTTGGGGTTTTCTTTGAGGGACCTTACATGTTTCTCTTACAGCATTAGTAACGACGTGAACAGTTTTTACAGAATGCTCAGATTTGCAATATCTCCATTTCCCCCTAAACTGCGATGTGTCCTGCAAATGAATGGTTCATATACTAGCATATGACTGGATCAAATTACTACTAGCATAATTTCTTAATTGGTAAAATAAAGGTGACATTTACAGTCATATTTTGCTATAAAGAGGCAAATATTTCATTAATATGCATACATACACATACAGGTATGCACATGTGCACTTATGATTTAGGAATAATTGTAAGTATAATCACAATAACCTTATTCCATATTATGTTCTTCAAGTGTATTTGTAGTGGGCCTTGCCCAAAGGCAACAATGGAAAGATTCACACTGTTTCAAGATACTATCTACTATTTATCTTTACTAAATAGAATTAGGTATATATTAAATGTAAACTAACATGTTTCCTAAACATAAATTAGAAAATTACATTTGGTTTACTATATACAGTACTGATATTTTTGACAACAATTATTATTATTATTGCCATTACTTGTACCAGAATTAAATAGAATCTGGCAAGTATATTAAGTATAATTTAACATGGTACATGGTTATTCTAATACCCACTGATGTGGGAACAAATCTTAGCCAAGAAAAGCAATTTAATTTCTCCTAAACTAAAGGAGCCTTTAGAAGACAGGCTCTAACACTTATTTACTATACATAAATTTACTTCTAACAATTTAATATATGAAGCTGCAGTATGGTCTGAGAGACTTTCAGATGCCTGTATATATCAAAAAACTATTTTGAGTATGTGCTGAAAGCTTGTCTTGGGGTAACGTCACATGCTTCTATTTCTAAGCAGTCACTTTTTGGTTGTTTAATCTGTTTTCTGCTATCGATTTGTTCTGGTCTTTTTTTTGTTAAAGCCTGGGTCTTTTAACAAATGTCAAGGTTTATATACCCACTGTTTTGATAAGTAATGCAATATGTAAAATGCTTTGAATGAAATTCTTGGTGTCCAAGAAGAAAAGCTTTGTTAAAAAGGTTATGATAGAAATTTTGTGATGCATAGTAGACGTCATAGGACATTTATCGATCCACCTAACATTGTGTGTCTGGAGATATAATTTATTTCAAAGTCCTTACCATATTGTATTACTTAAAAGCAAATACAGCATAAGAAGGCATGGAGAAAAAAACTTCAACATTTTAATGAAAGTGACCAGAACGAATTCTTAGCAGCAAAGGATTTACATCAATTTAAGCTCTGAAAAGAAGGTAGGTTCAGCAGGTCTGTGAAAAAGGTAAATGCTACAATACCAGAAAACTTAGCTTTTTAAAAATGTTACTTTTGGCTATCTTGAAGTTTTTTGTTGGTTTGTTTTTTTGGTTTTTTTTTTTTTTTTTAGTTACATTGTTTGCATAAAAATATTTATTTTGCTGCAATTTTACATTATATTTTTAAATTTCTAAATTATATTTAAATAGCATTGAAAAGTCTGGAGATCAATTGATATGAAATACTGCACGATCTGTAAAGATATATCTCCTTTTTGTATGGAGATCTGAAGAAAGAATATACTCATGATTAATATTTTTTTAAGTAAATAGTGATTTTTTTTAGTAAATAGTGAATTTGTAAATCTGCACGACTTCATGTTGGTAGGACTAGAGACTAGTTCTAAAATTTTATAGAAACAAGGAACTTAAATTTCTTTGTTTATCAAACATTGATGCTCTTCTAACTAGATCATGCTGACAATTCCATACTTGAATAATCTGAACTCTAAAATGTGTCTTAGTCACATGGAGTTGAAAGAGATAACCATTTACATGAATGTATTATAAACATTTATTAAGTACAGTTAAAATAAACATAATAAACATAGTGCTCCAAATACATTCCTGTAAAATACAACTCTTTTATAACTACAAAAAAGACTTTCAGCACCAGCTCATTAAAGCTCAATATTTATTTTGTGTTTCAGCTCCGTATCTATTTCCCCAATTCTGACCATTTAGGGTGAAATTGAGTGTCTGCTGAAATTTTCTGAAAGGTTGGTCACTTCTAAGAAAGTATGTAAAATATGTATGCTGCCCTTCGCAGAGGTGACCTGAAATCTACCAAATAACAGAGCCTTCCTTTTAGGATATGTCCAAATTTGGACCATGTATATACGAATTGAAGCTTTTCCATGATCAGAGAAGGAATTCTAGATCTTTTGGGCTATATTCACTAAAATACCAGTCAGTATGAAACATGCTTTACCATGATATTACATGGAGTTAAGCAAGGCTGTTCCTAAAGATAATGTTAAAGATCATGCTAAGTCAGGGAACTTAAAAGGCTGCTTGTTTCATGCTGTCTGTGGCAGATGGAGAATAGCTACAGGAACCAAGAAAAGGGTAAGAACCAAAATTCCTACAAGAAGACTGAGAGAAGAGGCAAAGGGCTGCAACTAAAATCCAAGAGAGAAATGAGACTGACTCAGAATCAAGGTGAGAGAAACTAAAGCTAACTTGGTAAACAATGCCGTGGCACAGCTGGCACAAGGGAGTAGAATGACTTGACGAAGAGACTGACACAGAGTATGGAGAAAAACACGGGAAAGAAGAAAACTGTGAATTGGCAAAGGGGAACTGTTTAAGAATAAAGAAGATGAACGATGGGGCAATAGAGGGCTCCTAACTCTCAGCACTACCATAATTAAAAGAAGGTAATAATAAGGAAGAACACAAAGAATAAGTACATTAAGAGACTGGACTCAGGATCTGCCTAAACAGTATACTAAACCAGGCCATATATGGAGGAGGTCTAAACTAGATGATGAATCTGAAGAATACTGTCAGGAATAATCTGGATTCAAAAAGAATCAGAAACTGAGAGGAAGAAAGTAATCAGATCTGTAGAAACAAACAGAAGACTTGATGGTGTACGAGGGAAGGAAGGACGAGGGGATGGGAGAGGAAGCTTATGCTACAATAAATTGGAGGACAAAAACAAGAACCACTCATAGTAAAAGAAAGGATTATGGAATACCAGTGTGGAAAAAACAGCAATGAAAAGAGACAAATTAGAAGGAAAAAAACAAGGAAAGAAAGACTGCCTTGGGAAAGAAGATCTTACAGATACATCTTTACCATCCAGTGCAACAATCTGAAGTAGCCCGACATAAATTACTGAACCTTTCAATGCACTGATTTGAGAAATATTTTTGAATCTACTTAACAAATATTCCACTGCAAATGAAACACAAAACTGTTATTATCTACCCAAATCATAAGACAGAAATCCTTATCATTGGTCTAATGGTTCCGTGGTTCCAAGTGGATATCTAAGTGAACCATAAGCCAGTATCTCAAAATGTGTTTTTTTTTTTTTTTTTTTTTTTTAACCTGGTTTCTCTTCAAAAAACCCCACACTGAAGAACTCCTAAACCCTAGTAGAAGAACATGAAGCTGTAAAATTAAGCACTTAAAATTTAGAATATGCCTCTGTGTATCTGTTCTTGAATTAGTTTCATAATTGGAAACACAGATGATGAAATTACATGAGATCATGTATCATTTTTTCTCCCTAGCCTGTTAAATTCCATGAAAGCAAGTTCTACATTACTTTTAAAATCCGCATTTAGGTATTTTTTAAATATACAACCTCAAAGTGAATTAAGCAGCATCTTGTATGATGTCATTCTGTAGTCTGTTCAAAAAGATTAGATATATGTTGTTTGATAGTTAACAAATACACAGAAAAATATGTATGTATGAAAGAAATATGCACAAGAAACCCCTCGATAAAATATGAGCAAATTCATAGAGAACTTAAAAATGAGATGCTTATTACACAGAGAGAGTTTACAAATCCTAAATGAAAGACAGCAGTCCTTGAAGTAGAATATATAGACAATACTGATGCTCAGAAGAAAGAAACAGGAAAGCAGGGATTTTTTGAAGTGAAGCTGTACCATAGACGGTTTATAACAAAGTTGAAGGATTTCTAACAACTCTCATGAAAGAAAAGGAGGCAAAAAAATCAAGGTGGGGGTCCTGTCAAAAGCAAAAAGAAATGAGGAAGATTTAAAAAGAAAGTGAAATAAAAGTTACTGTGTCTTTTTCTGACTTGGAAGACTTTTCACTGTAAGAAAGGCATAATTAATTTATTTTCACTATCTAGCAGAATATAAATTTACTGAGAATTTACTGAAGAACTAGAACTGATAAATATTTCCTAGTGGAGATATACATGGGTCCATGTTTTGAACTAAGGGTAATAAAAAAATGACAAGGTTCAGGTTCTATTTTTTTTTTTCCTGGAAAGCAGTTTTACTGATAATCAGTGGCTTCCAGAAAAGCTAGAATTCAGGGAGGAGAAGAATTAAGAATTCTGGGCAGTATTTTAAATAACAATTAGAGGCACAGGTCCCATTTTCACTTTCAAATTTTGGTCAGGAGATTGCAGTTCCCAAGGCAAATATAATGAAAATAAAGTTTAAATTTGCAGAGAAAAGAAAACCACAAAATTGTGATGACAGTTAGACAATGTAAATATGTGGAAGACTCATCTATATGTCCAACATTGGTTGGCCAGAAACAGACTAGAATGATAGAAGGTAGTTGATTGTCATAGTCTACTCACAAATTGGATATTAGGATATACAAAAAACCCCATACTTTCTAGCTAGGTATAAAAAAATGCTAAACTTCTAATTCTGGGAAAATATTTCTATATAACTTAATGCTGACTACAGTACTAGTGTTCAGGAAAGTATTAAAACAAAAAATACAACCAGAAATTCACACCAATGTTTATGAAGTTAATAAAATTTATTAAGAATGGTCAGCTCCCCCTGCCCCTCAACCAGCCCCACCCAAAAAATAACCTCAAGAAAAAGAAAAGAAAAAATAGTTACTAGAGAGCAAAAAGCTATAACTACAAAGGAATATTATATTCCTTCTAGAACATAATGTAAGTATGTTCTTAGATCATAACATACTGGCCATTATCAGAAGCAAAGTCCTAAATCAGACAGATAACTATTTATTGCAGCTGAACAATGGCTATTCTTTCTTAAGGTTACACATTTTAACATTTGTTCAATTTAATGAACAGTTAGTTTTCCCTTTGAACATGTAACAGGGAAGCAAATCAAATACTTTTAACAAATGCTTTCCTTAAACTGAGCTATACTATGTTAAAAGCATTCCTTTTATTACTTAATTAATTTAGCTTTGTCAAGGAACAGAATTAAGTTAGTTTTGGATTAATCTATCCCATCCAAATTTTTCAGGAAAAATAGGAAATCTGGCTTCTAAAAAACCTTAAAATTGTTTAATCCAGAATTCAAAGAACCTGCCTTTGGAAAAAAAAAAATCTATATAAAGAACATAAAAGTTGGAAAGTTCACAAAAATATTTCTTAAAATCTTGACTTAGCCTTTCTAAAATCCCCTGTGAATTAAAAGATAACTTTGAAGTGTTGTATGTTCTTTCTTAACAAAGACATGATAATTCATACATTTCCCTATATATACATAAGGTATTTTATTTCAGTATCACATGAATTTGAGAGGAGGTTTTTTTAGTAAATATATTAAAGAATCCATTAGTTTGCATTTCAACTTTACTTTTTAGCCTGTGAGAGCTCAGCAATTTATTGGTACAATTTCCAAGTTACAAGTTGTATATAAGGAGCATGTATGATTCTCCCAAATAACAGCACTTGATTCCTAACAAAAATTGAATTCTGAGGAACAACCACAACTATGGATGTTGGAAAGTGAACTAAGTAACATTTTATTAATTAAAGCTTATCAAATCATTGAGGTTGAGATCTCCTGAAAAAATGGTACAAGAACTTGATTTAAGAATTTATTGAAATGACTGCACCGCTAAGGTTACAGTATCTTTATAATAATCTGTAACACAACTGCAGGTTAACTCAAAGGGAATACACCTATAAAATCGAAACAGCTCCTAGGTATCTTCATTTAGTACTTCAGAAGGCAAAACCAAGAGAGACAATAGAACAAGAAAGCATTTTATAACAAATACATTCTCAGTAGAAGCGAATTTATGTTTTCAGATTAAGGATATCATGGGGCTAATGATTTATTCTGGTCATTGAAAAGCAACTGTCTTTGCCAAACAGAAATAATGTAATAAGCATGTTTCTATACTGCATATGAAATGTACAAAGGTGACAGTAATGTTTGGTTTTATATATCATAAGTGATACAATTGAATGTATCATCACTGTTTAATTTCCTAAATCCATATGATAAAATTTATGTAGATACATATGCAGAAACATATTTAAAAAGACATAAGACCTGGGCTTTTTTTTTTTTTTTCCTTAATTCCTGGACTACTGAAATAAGAATGAATATGAAGGTATGGTGTAGTAGATGTGCATTTTTTGAAACTATACATATATTAGCAGGCATTGTAAACTCTGTCCCCCTGCCCCTCACATTTATGACTCTGCCAGTTGGTTGTTCTTTCCTGCTCCTTTCCTACTCTCTCCTTCTTGAAAGTATAATGCAATGACACCTTTTTCTTTTCCAAAGAAAAATCTGTTCCCAAGGTCCACACAGGCAAATTCTGCATGTCAAAAGAGTTCATCTTAATCTATTTTTGGATGGAGTTACAATATTGTTACAGTCTAAACAATGGTTATACACTAATATGAATGCAGTGTATGCTATTTAACTCAATTATTCAAGTTATGGACACATTCTATTCTGAATATATGAATATAATGATAATTTTGTCATTGACATCAGTAGTTTAGTGTCATCTCACCTAAATTCAGGATCTTAACAGTTAGGAGTCTTATCCAATTTAAATGGTGTGGCTTTATCACTAGCCAATGGAGAGAAACAAGAGAACTAAGGACACAATTTGTTCTTTTCTAAGATGGCAGGCACAAAAACCAGAATTATATTCTTTCTCCATTGGTACAATTAACTTAGTCTATGATGATAAATTTTATGTAATCTGTTTAATTTTAAGAATGTAAATCAAATGAATAAGCACAAACATATTGAGTGACTATTATTTTTTGCTTTTGGTAAAGTAATGTAAATAAATCATTTTTTCTAAAGCTTTTACGAAATATATTAGAAAAATAGAAATTTCAAGTATTTTTACATGTTTTTCTTAAATTTTAGGGTTTTTTTATTGAAAGCAGAAATTCAGCATATATGAAAACATAATCAAGAAGTAAATCCAGGAATTTATATACATAAATTATATGAAATACCTGATTCCTATTTTGACAACATTTCAAGTAACTTCACTTCTTAAAAAGTTTCAGGAATTTTGATAATTTTGCCAAAGTTCTTTAATACAGTTTATATTTTCTGTAATGTGCTTTTGGGGACTTTAGGTTTTTATTTATTTGAAAAAAAAACATTGTACCCAAACAGAAAAATATAGTATGTCATATGTTAATATATTAACATTTCCTCAGTTTTATTACAGAAAATAAGATGTGAAACTTAAAAGTCTATAATTTTATGACATTCAAGATTTTTTTGTACATATAGATTCTTTTGTTACCTTCTATGGTATTAGAGTGGCAAAAATATAAGGCTTTAAAAGGATTCTCTACTATTGAGCTCTAATAAGTTCAGTGGGATCATATACTACCGCATTCTGTCACTTTAATTACAACTGATAATTAGCATGACAGAAATCTGCCTTGATTTGTGATATGTGTTCAGGTGCTCAGGTAACAAAACATGCATTTTTCAAAGCTCTTTTGGAAAAAAATAAGAGGAAGATGAAAAAAAAATATTTTTCATACTTTAGGGAAAAGAAAATATTCTCAAGACTTAGACATGAGAAGACCAACAATACATACAGGGAACTTCCCACTAAAATCACTAGAGGAAAGTCTATTGATACAAAGTTTTTAAACAGAACTGTAGTAAATGTATGAAAAGGCTTTAGATAAAAAAGAAGCAGAAAGATAAGCAGCATGTGTTATTAAGGATTCCAAGCATGCTCAGTTCTACCTAGCATTTTAAATGATATTTAGAAGAACCATAACTTACTTGGGGATGTTGCTGAGTGTCTGTGTGGCGGCTTATTTTTTTCTCTGTTCTCAGTCAAAGCATTTCCACCAGCCATGGAAACAAGGTCTAAATCCATGTCTTCTCTGCTTACAGGGCTTGCCTGGAAGCAGTGGGAGAGAATGTACACAATCATGAAACAAAATATAACATTTTCTGAATGTAGCTCACATTACTCCAAATAAACAAACAGGGTCTGTCAAACAACCTTCTTCAAAATGATACCACAATCCTTTTTTGTTGCCTAGGCTGAACAAATGCACTATGTCAAAGCATTTTTGTAAATAAGAGCCGATCTTAAAATTGTGGTTTGTGATCTGAGTCAATGCAACAACAAAAGAAAACATTTTAGTACAGTAATTTTGAAGAAAATCAATCTTGCAGAGGGCTGATGAAACCTTAAACAGCTTAAGATCATTTACTGACCAGTCTATAATTTAAGTTATAGTTGAATGTCAGAGATGTCATATTGGATTATTTCCTGCAATATTTATGCTTTATCCAGGACACGTATCACTTCAATCAGTCATGGGCCCAGTGAGTAATTTAATCTTTTAGGTTTTTGCTAATTAACCATAACCATCAGACAGCATTTTAATTATGCTTTAGGCAAGAGTATTATATTAATTATAAACTTCTAACAACCAGTGGTGGTATGTTTTGGCATGAGGCATGTTACCTGCACACAAATATGACAAAAGAAAAATGAAAATCATATTTCATTTTTGCAGTCCTGTTTTGGGAACATGTAGGGCAAAGTTTAAAAACCAACCTGGAAGATACCACCCACTGTAAATTGCAGATTGTTATTTTTGCAGAAACAGCTTCATCTTTACTGAAGAATGCAATGAAAAGCTATTCAGCACCAAAAGCAGCCTCTAACAATAACTAGATACTGAGGGCCAGTAACAATGATGGGGAAAAATCAGACTGCTGATGAACAGACTACAAAATCCCCACCGTAGAGTCAGTCAGCTGGAGGTACTGAACATGAGGATATACTTTTCTAGTCTCTGGACCTTCAGAAGTGAAGTCCAGAAAAGCAGATTAAGTTTTTCCTCTCTCTGGGCTGAAGAGCTAGGTGTCTTTCAGAAGGTAGGTGTTTAACTGGGTATTTATTTTTTAACATAAAAACAAATCAACTATAGAAAAGCTAGTGCTAATGTCACAAAACTTTTGCCTAACATTGGAGTAGCAAGACTGCTTAACCAGGTATCGAGAGATTGGGTCTCAACTCCTTCCTCAGGGGGCTAAAGCCCACAGCTCCCTTTTTCTCAGGAAAGTGCTGTTACTATGAAGTTGTAGGCCATTCTGGAGGAGACGATTTCCAGACTTCCTGTTCAAACTACCTCACTGTACCAAAAGCAGCACTGCACCAATGCAGACAGGCTTTGTAGTCCAGTCTAACTTAGAGAACTCAGATGAAATGGAGACCTGTTTCATTTCCTTGTCTTTACTCAGTCACTGTTTAATGTAAAATGCATTAAAAAGTCCATGCATTTTCAAACCAAAAGCTCCAAAGATACAGAGATTTTACACTCTTCCTTAGTGATTACATACCCTTTGTGTCCGCACAGAGAATTTTCTGTGTTTCCCTTGTTTTCGGATGCTTACCTTTTATATGTTTAATGACAAAGAATTTAAAGTTTTGCTTTGCACAGCTAGACTTTATTATTGCTGTTAACATCAATACTTTATTTTCTCTTCCATAGCAGTGCCAAGAAACTTTGAAAAAATGTGTTACCCTGCCAATTATTTCTATTTTTTTGGTCTTAATATTTATATCAAGCTTGTGAGAGCTTCCTATGTTCAAAATCTTAAAACTAAAGCTTTTAGTCTTTCATTAGTAGAAATAATGCAATCATTGTGATTATTGCAGAGATTCTAACCAATGGAAATGATCATTCTTATTTCTATCTAACCTGTTTCAACACACAACAGAAGTTTTTTCAACGTCCCAATTCCCAAAGGCTCAGGAAGCCACAGAATTTTATACAGCTAGCCTTGCCATGGTATTATTCCCTACCGTCATAGAAACTAAGGCTTCATCATCTTGTAGACAACAATATTCAGGGTTATATGCTAGATTTTAATAGGGCTGTCTTGATCTCGATGCAAAATATTTGTTACTTTATTTCAAATAAAGATAACTGTTTTCACCCAATTACAGTCAGAGTAATATTTAAGGTTGTATTAATCACTGGACTAAACTTAATTTTGGCTTTTTAAAGAAGCTGATTGAAACTCCTCTGAAGCTAATTAAAACCTTCCCTTTTTCATTTATGACTTAGAACCAAAATTTGGAAGAAATTTAAGATACAGTTTTTTGCAGACTGTAGTATTAGACTTTCATCTGTGGTGATCACCATAGTTAACTCTCCAGACTTTCTACCATTTTTTTTTATTACCACAAAGCTTTCTTATTAGTTAATTGACAACTAATATCAATCAGGAGAAATCTTTGCCTTGAGCACAGCTTTGCATCTGTATATTTTCCTGTTTCTAGGTAAAATTATCAATACCTTCTGTAACCTTCAGAGATAAAAGGTGCTTTTGTATTCAAGTTACATCTAAATGATTGGAGATACTGATCAATCGTGAAGGGGTTAACCCTGTAGGTAAGCTAAACTTCATACAAAAAGAATCAGGAAATTTACCCTACCTGCTATTCCACAAAATCATATTAATTTAAAATAGTTTAAACTGTAAGTCAGCAGGCCTTCCTAAGCACTTCTATGGTATTTCTAGTGAGAAAAATCATCAAAATACCAAGATTAACACAATAATAGATTTACTGCAGGTTACTACGAAGCAATAATCCCCAGTGAGAAGACTTTATTGTTTATATGCAACTGCTGAAATGCAATTTTGTATCCATGAAAAAAAGTTTTAAATTAGTGGAACGTGCACAAATATAATTTAGAAAACGACACGAAACTTTCAGAATACAGGCTTATGGAACACATAAAAAGCAGGGATTGTCTAGCACATCAGAAAACTTCATGATTGAGCATAGTCATAGGAATAAACTACTGGAAATGCCCAGGAATGCTTTCCTCTTCTAATGCTTGCTCTCTCTCTTTGCTTTTAATATATATTTTCCACTTTCTTTCAGTTTACAAGATTTTTTCTTGATAATGATTGCAGCTGTTAACTTTATTTTTATCATGATTTCATAGCTTTTAAGTAATCTACTGTGCCAAAGCAGTAGGAGTATGTTCACATTTCAACCTTTAAGAGAGAACTCATACAAATTTTAAAACCAAAATTCTCCAGCCATCTGTGTGTACAAACCACATCATTATTTCAGTGCCTGTATAGTACGGCTTTCTGCATTAGAGATACATTTTATTCCATTTTCTATTTTTTTGAACCCTCTACTTCATTTTTCTCTGTATTTCATTCATGTGGAACAGCTATGTTATTATGTGGCACAGGCTGTGACAATTCCATAACTTTGCCAGTTATGTGGGCACACCACATAATACTGTTGTGGGATCGCAGCAGTATTTTGTGGACAGAACCATTTAGTGTAAATAACATACAATCTACCTATGTGCACATATGCTTACCAATAATTACATAATATGTAATTTAGATAACATTATTAAATTATGATTTGCTCAAATTACTGCTTTAGACTCCACCTAACAAATAACTATTGGTGCTGCTGCAATCAAACCCTACAACAGTCATTTTAACAGCCCTTTAAATTTTAGAAGAACCTAAGAATTGGACACACTTGTCAGAGAAAAATATTTGACAAAATCTATCTTAAAGTAAACAGTAACAGTAACATGTAAGTCTTAAAAGCATTTTTTCAAAGGTGAATTTTGTAAGAGTTTATGGAATAATTTCCAAAACATGCAAATTGCATAGGTTGTGAAGCTAAAGGAGGAAGAGGCTAGAAAGGGGCAAGATTGCACAGAGAACAAAATGAGGCCTCTAACACATCTTCTAACTGAGAAATACTTTTTTTTTTTCAATATTTCACATCATGTATATGAGTATAAAATACTAATTTTGCCTAGCTTCTAAATTTTTGCCCCTTTTTTTAAACCGTACACAATTTTATCAATATTGCTAACTTGGCATTAAAATGTAAAGTCTCTATAGAAATGGAGTGAGTATACATTGGTCTGCAGGCATCACAACTGCTTGCTATTAAAGGAACTTCTGGGTATCTCTGACACAGTCTTTCAATTTTGTAAGTCTTCAAACTGTTAAATTGTTCATATTTCCCCTCCTGCCAACTTACATGACTACCTGTTTCAGAAAATCCAATTTTTTTTAAATGCTGCAAAAGGAGTGAATCATGAAAAGAGCAGAGGGCATTTTAAGATCTAAAAAAATATAAAAAGGAAATTGTAGGAATAAGTCTGAGTTCATGCAATGTTTTCAGTAATGTCACCATATTAATATACAATTCCAACTTACTGTATTTCGATAAATGACATTGAAGGCACATTAGAATGATTTATGTTGTAATATGAATGATTTATGTATGTTATATATAGAATTTGAGAATATTTAAAGTTGTTGAATTGACATGAATATACGTTTTCAATAAATAATGTAGTTGGTACTGAACCATATTTAATTTTTTTCAACTTTTTCTGAAAATGAAGATTTAAAGGCTTAAAAAAACACACAGTAGCATTTGATGTCTTAAGAACAAACTCAGTGTCAGACCATGAAGCTAGAACCCAATGCACCTACATGGGGCTTTGTGCTAAAATATTTTCTTCTGATCTCCATCAGGGGATGACTTGATTGCCAGACAGGGATAACACTATAGAATCATATTAATCAAAAAATTCTCCTGTTTTTACACCAGGTACAGATTGGAAATACCTGAATTCGGCAAAATCCCACAACGAAACAAGTTCTTACCACAAGTTGTACTTGTCTACTGTTGCATATTGCAGGATCTAACTCAGGCAAAAAACGACAGCTGGGAAAAATGTAAAACAGAAATTTCAGTAACTCCCACTGTACTGGGCTCACGAAAATACCTCCACAGAATCTTTTTAGGAAACAATCCTGCTAAATTATTTAAATAATTCATGATTAAGATGTATCAGAGAAATTAATATTAACTGAAAAGGTAAAGTATCAGAGCAATTACTATTAAGCTTTTTGTACTTCATTTAAAAAGTAATTAACAATTGTTCATTCAAATGATAGAATTTTAAGTTAAACTATTCTAACCAGCATGACTTTTTGTATATGTTGACATAAAGTGTAGAAGAGCCAGTTTTCGTATTACTTTTTGTAGGAATAAAATTGTTTTCAGTTGAATAAATATACCACCTGTTCTAAATTGTCTACCAATGAAGTTTGAATGGAGATCAGTTAGACTTTGGCACATTAAAAAATGATATCATGATCCTTAAAAAAGTCAGTACAAATACTAGGGCATAGCACACACCTGCAGAGGTGGCGCAATAATATTTAAGAAAATTATTTTATAAATTTCTGTGTCTTCTTATTTTTGAACATCATTACATGTTGTATTCCAGTGTTTTCATTCAAATTAAAAGTCATGAAAGTTATCTTAAACAAATACTTTGAGTATTTCTCTATTATGGATCATGACTGAAAGATAAATATTTCTGCAAAGCCAGATAAATATTTCTGAAGGAACATGTTCTTCATATAGTTTCTACAGTCATTGATACAAGCTGGATATGTGAAATATTTTTCTGCACAAGACAGAACACTCTGCAGCCCATTTAATTATAAATACATTTTTAATGAAAACAACGATAAAATTAATATACGAAACTCATTGCTTGCCTGACACTTTGTTTGGTTTTCTTAGAGATGGCTTGGCACTGTGTCTACTAATGACTTCATTAAGATACTAATGCCTTATATTGAATTTATGACCAAAATATACTTACTATGTCTTCCTGTTAGTTTAGGCAATATGAACCTTTCCCTTAATTGTACTGACATTTTACCTGTTTAATAACCAAAACTGAACATAGAAGGAACATGTTTACAACATTTTAGTACAGTGTAGTATAAAGCTGTAAATGCTGGCTTTATGTTTTGAAGACAAAATATAAATACACACTATTTAGTTTTAAAAAAAGTATTTTTTTACTTCCTTAATCAAACCTAACAATATAGCTAATGTTACAGTTGATTTAATTACATAAAACCATAACATATATCAAAACATTATAAAATATACGATGAATAAGCACTTTTTTCTATACTCCTTACAGTCTAAAACCCACTGCATTGCTAAAGTAAAACTAAGTAGTTATTTATGATAAGATTCTGAACATTTTATAATTTCAATTTCAATGTAGAAGAAGTATCTATACAATGATTACTAAGCCAGTTCTAAAGGGTGCCATATTTGGAACCCAGAAATATGTTGTACTGTCTGCTAGCTGCAAAGTCATGTTTGTTTTAGAACCATTAACTTAGGTTTCACTTTACAAGACAAATTTAAAATAAAAAAAAAAATCTAATTTAAAGGCGATGACCTCACCGCTTCGCATCTCTGGAACTGGCTGCTTCATAATCCAAAAGCTGTGCACGAAGCCATTGGTATGTGAAGTCCTTTCTCTGTAAATTCTCATCTGAACTAGTATCCAGCCGAGAATTTTTTTTACCTAGGAGGAAGAGAGATACTCTTGTCTTTCATCATTATTTTAAAATACATTTTCTTTAAGATTTCCAAGATAAACTTGGAACCTATTGTTTATTGGAAAAGAAAAAAGGCAATTACTTAATTTTCATGCAGAGTCCAGCTATTTAAAATTTCTTCAGATATATTTAAGAAATACTTCTTTATTAGTTTTAATTTTATGGTTTGTTTTCTCTTTTGGGATGTAATATCAGCCTTCTGAATAAATTTATTTTATTGGGAAATAAATCTATCCTTTGTTATGAAATTCATATAGAAGTATATATCATACAGAAATTGCATGTCACAGTTGCCATGAATGTTGCTTATTGTGCTATCTCCATAATTAAAAATATGCAATCATTTATACTTACAATTCTACTTAGCAATCTATAAGGTTAAAAAAACCAAATCGCTGTTATATGCAAGAGTCGACACATGGCAATCTTATTACTCTTATCTGTCTTTTACTGATATGATCCATTAAAACATTTAAGACATTTTAATGGCAATTTCTGATTTGGATTCCAAAGCAATTGCATCTATGATATTATTTTTCAGAAATTACTACCTACTTTTGGATCACAAAAGACATCTAAAGATAAAGAATAAAATTATGGGAACATATGGGAAAAAAATAAAATGTACACTTCTGGAGATCCTTCAGTTTTTGGACCATTTTGCTGAATAACACACATGGTTAGAAGCATTAGGAAGATGAGGCCAGAATTGGAAGAGCATGAAGCAGAGCCATCATTGTTGCATGGCAACATTCATGGATTAGAATTATTTTTTATCCTCTACCCTCACACAGGAACTTTATAGGTTTTCTTTTTAGCACCTTCAACTCAGGGCTTTTATGAGATATTTGAAAACCTTTTCCTTTTTTTTTTTTTAGTATAAATGTTTTTTGGTTTTCTTTTTGATATCATTTCAGATAACACTGAGTTAACATCCCTGTTGCTAATGATTCCTTTATTTGTTTTCTTTCAAAGATTCTGCTTTCCTCACTGATAGGTGGATATGGCAGTTATTAGAAGGTTTTTAGTAAACTGCAGGAACACTTGAACCAGCAAAGGCCACTTAACATCAAGCCCATTTGCTCACTATGGATGATTTAACTTTCAGAAACTACAAAGGGATGGCAGGGGGTGGGGACAGAGATAGCAGAAGTGCCATAGTTTTCATTCATGTTTTGACATTATAAACTGAAGTTATAGGATATTCACCAATTCACCTTTTAAGGGGTATGGTACATTACCTGTAGTATTTTTTAAAGTTATAATTTACTTTGTATAAACTGAAAAATATAGCTCTTCACTGGCATTTTATCCAGTTTTTCCATGGGTTTGTTGCTTTCAAATTTTAGCTCTAAATTACAGTATCAAAGCTGCTTATTTCATAGTCTGAAATACAATTTTTTAAAAATTTGTCTTAGTATAGGGAATATCTATTCAAACCAAATCCATTCCTTAGGCTGAATGTGTTCAAGGCAAGGTCCTGGTCCAGAATATAAAGTCATATATGTCTTGCTAGTCACTCACAGACTAGAATTTAGGCAGAAAAATTTATCCTTAGTTGATGTAAAGAACTCTCATTTAGCTCCTCAGGAAAATAGAAAATGAAAATCTTGGATGGACGGTCACTGTATCTAGCAAATGAGAGTGTGAGGGGTGACTAAAAAAGTCAAGCAGCAAATTACTTAACCAGTGCCAAACAGACTGACTGTAAAAGACTGATAATTATTCTGTTCATCAGCTTCCTTTATTAAAGCGGGAACTATTTGATTTTTTTCTAAATTTATGATACGGCCTTCCTGGTTCAGGAGTACAGTTATCTAACCTTTACATTTGGAAAATTTATAGGTTCCAAGTTGACAACTACACTGGTATCCTTACAGCTCTTCATTCGAAGACAGATGCTTATTTATAACAAGAGTAAGACATATTGTGAGTGACCTCTAAGGGCATGTCATCTGGAGATTAAGCCTTCTGCATATGTTCTCCAATGAGGAATAATCTCCCAAGAAAATACTGAATTTTTCTTATCTGTATTTACAGAAAAGTTAGCCCAGTGTTACTATCTTTCTAAGGATAAATATGTCTTGCAATTAAAATGCATTCACTAAGGTTTTTTTATCTTTTTCTCTATTGAAAGGGAAATCAATATAGGGGATAAACCTGTATTAGAAGCTCATGTCTGAGTCTGTCTGTCAGTGATGGTTGAAAGAAGATGAACGTACAATAAGCTGTAATAAAGCTTACAAAAATTATGAATACCTTTAACTTGGTAATTTATTTTCCAAAATTATTTTTAATAGTTTTCCTTAACTGCAGTTTCAATTTTTGATTTAATTATGTTTGAAACACAACTGGTTTTATTTAATAAACTTTTATTTTAATTTATTTTTATTTTTTCACGTTGATTATTGAAACATGACTGAAACCAAAATGTCACCGAGATAAAAGTGCAAACAGGGTTTTTTTCCTTAAAATTATATATGCTATTAGACAGAATATTCTTGTTCATATTAGTGGCAATAGTGGCTTTTTTTCTCAAATGGGCAGATGATCTTCAAGAATTTGTTTATATTGTTGCAGAAAACTGTAATCTATTTTCTTATTTAGAACATAGTCATATCCTTGCTTTTTAGAAGTAATATCTAGCTTTTAATTCTTACCAAAAACCCCCTATGTTATGAATTAAAACACTACATTATCACTTTTCTATTCCACTTGTGACCATCATGCATTCAAGAATTTGGTGTACCAGTATCATTAACATGCATTTGCTCGGTGGCTTTCTTAAATTAGGGCAATGTGGTTTTTTTAAAAAACCTGGACCTGATTTTGTAGAAGTATTAACACTCATAGAAGTTCCAAAGAGCTGTAAGCTTTCTGCATCTTTGAAATGGATCAGACCCATAATCTTTAATTGTTAAATGTGGACAACTCTAAGACTATCAAAGAAAATAGAAATACATCAAAGAAGGCATCAAAACCCAAATTAATTTCAGAGGTATTTAAAGTATCATACCCTCATTAGATTATTGCTCTAAGACTTCAATCTTTTTGACCTTTTTTTTTTTTTACATGACACACATGTTAATAATTTAAGATTGGAATTGTCTTACACTTGGCATTAATACAGTAATGATTTTTAGGTGTCGCCAAATAATCATCCACACAGATACTATGCACTTAGACCAGATAGAATGCAGCAGTCAGGGCCACCTACTGGCAATTTCCTACAAAATTTGAGCTCTAAATAGGGAGAATTTAGAAAAGCCCTGACATCTGAAATATCTTTGGAACTGCATATTATAGGAAAGTAACAAATTATTTTCTAGGTCACCAAATCCACATGCAAACATGTAAGAACCTGAACTTTGGTATCCAGAAAAATGTCATCCTTCATCAGTCAAATATGCTGAGTCTGCTCTGAGACAGTACAGCTCATGTTCAGTTTAAAAAATGGATGCTATTATGTAGTTTAAATTAGACTATCTCTGGGTAATCCATTAAGTGGGCTAAAGAAGAAGGGCAACAATCTATTAATTACTTCAGGTGAAGTGCCCTAAATTCTACATGAAGTCAGTTTTCCTTCTTTCTTTCCCTCAAGATACATGGATCTTGTGCCCTCAGCTGTAGCTGTCACTGTTAAAAAGAGGACTGAAACACAGTCAGGGGAGTAGCTTGGCATGTGGAAGTTGGAGATTCAAATCTCATCAGGATAAGGGGTACTTGAAACCCATGTTCCCCAGTGCTAGGAAAAGTGTTGTTAGGTCAGCATATGAAAGGAAGGAGGATGGTTCCACAATGTCTGCATTCAGGGTGAATTCAAGTTCTGTGCCCAGAAAACACCAATCCTGGTTGTTGTAAATGACAGTTATTCTATTCTTCATCAATTCATATGCAAGAGGATGCTAAAGAACCTGATTCAACACAGTAATTTTTTTTTCCAAATCTATTTGATGATGATGGGAAGATAAAAGGTTTAATTTTGATGTCATGCTTCTTGATAAATATATAGAGAAGCTTGCACTGTATTGAACCTTTCAAATCTTGTGTTTAGAAGGTGATTTAAATCACTTCAAACCTTGTTTCATAGAGAATACAATACAAATAAAAGACTAAGAAATCTAAGACCTACAATGTGAAAGAAGGGCTTGGAAATTCTTCAGCATTCTAAGTTTTCCTCCCTTAACTAAAAAATCTGTGATCAGAGTTAATTTTCTCAACATGTATTCTGGAATTGCTGTTCTTAATACAGGAATTAAGTAGATGAACTTGGATATAAAATCATTACAACATTATAAATTGTTACAATTGTACATTGTTACAATTATACATTGCAAACTACCACTCTACATTAAAATGCTCATGTCTTCTCCTCTTGTAACATGGTACATTTCCACTTCATTGTTTCATAAGGTTCATTTTCCTAGCACTGACATCAAGCCATCATTAAACACTGTTCCTTCCAGTTTGACCAACTCTTGCAACTTTTATGGGTTGTTATCACTTCCTCTACTCCTCTGCTTACAATAAATACAATTTCTTATTTATCTTCTATAATTTTCTTCATAACAAACAGTATATTGTGATATTCCTTAAGGCACATGACACTCTTCTGCATTGATGTATAAATCTAAAAAACTATTTCACCCGGTATGTACACGAAGCTGCCACACAAGCAACTGTTCATTTCAAATTTTTTTGCTGATTTATGAATATGGAATTGCTTTCTGTTTGAAAAACTAAGTTGGTTCTTAAAAAAAAAAATACAAAAACATCCCTACCAAAACGAAAAAAGAAGAAACTACAGAGGTGATACTCTAGCTACATGCAGAGAAACAGAAGAGTTCCTGATGCAAACTACTTCCACCTGCAATCAGCATGCTTCAGGATCCACTCAGGTGTTTACAAATTCAAAAAGAACATAAAAGACTTTACAGAGCTATATCATACTTTCACATTATTCTTTTGTGTTGTCTCCTGTGAACATAGTGTTCTGTTACAGTACCCACTTCAGCCACTCTGCATGGGCAAATTTCATCAACAGCACTGGTGAGAAGTAAATCTGGAGTACAGCCAAGAGTTACCAAGAGTTCTTTGGATAGTCAAGGCTCTTGAAGAACCAAAGAAATCAAGAAGAGTAAAAAAATATTTTGAAATAGTATGTTCAGCAATTCAATGCTTAGTTATCCATCAGTAAATGTAAGGTATAAATAAGATGAAGGTAGATTGAGCCTATTTTGTTTATCCTTAGTGCCTGCACTTTCACATAGTTTCTTGTCTCTAATTTCAACTCTGCCTAGAACACACCCTATCTTCTAGTTTGTCTCATAAACTTTGGGAATTAATAATCTCCATAATGATGGATGTTCGTTATCGAATAAAGGATGTTTTTACTGTTGAGGAGAAAAATAAGAGATGCATAACATAACCCCCCTTTTTTTACAGAATTTTTTGATAAATTTTATTTCTACCCATTCCCACTTCTTAAAATTAAATGATAGAAGCAATCAAGAATTTCAACTGTTTAGTTGCTCAGTGATGAAACAGCATTTCCAAGCAAGAAGAGACATCATTTCATATGTAGTTCAAACCAGAGGAACATCTTTCTCTAAATTCAATAAACCAAGTAAAATTATTTAAGACATAAGATCTTCCAAAGGAATTCTCAAAATAACAAGTACAAAGGAACATTTTGTAAGAGTTCAGGAGGTCTAACTACTATGTTGTTCACTATAAAGAGGGCAAAACCTCCACAATACAATCAATTTTATTGAGTGTGACAACCATTAAGGTAGGTTTTGTTTGTAGTGAAGAACTTAAAAGTACAAGAAAGGGACTGAAAAATTCAAACCCAACAAAACTTTTGTTCAAAATAAAAATTGGAGGTTTCTATGTGACAAGAAGATACATATGCTAAGTATTAAAAGGAACAAAAAAACCATCGTTTCTTGGGAGCAGAATGAATTTAGTCAGTAAAGGTGACTTACATCACATTAATAATTGTCTCATACAGTACCTGCTTCTATTCATATTTCTATGAATAATTGAAATGTGATTTTATGTCATGGCTTCAGAATTTTCATTAGAAAAGTCTTTATTATGTTTAGTCTTGAGAATACACATTTTTTCTAGAAAGTTATCTGAATAATAGAAGAACTTGTTTTAAGAACTCATGCTCATCAACACATATGATGTGCCCACATACCACGCTAATTGGTACTTAATCAAGAGTAACACTGAAAGTGAAGTAATGAAATTATTGTACTAATGTCAATACGTAGTTTAATTATGAATGCTTTGATTATCCATTTTATCTATATCATATACTTAACATATACATGATAGATCAAAATATTATATATTTTTCAATTTAAAGGGGGTTTTTTTGTTTGAACAGTACTATTTCTGGTTTAATTTCTAATGTTGACTTGAAATATCTATTGGTATTTGATGAACATACTGTAACAACAACTCACAGTTCTGTCAGCACAGTAATGTGTAACAGCAGAACTATTCTCCGTTGTCAAATACACACACAAAGTCTACTGAGGGCAAGGCTGCCGTTTAATTTACTTCATAGCAAAACCAAGAGGTAACATTGAAGATCAGGCCTATCATTATGCCAAACACTGTATAAACAAGACTTGATTTAATGTTCATTGAATTAAATGGGAAAAAAGTCTCAGATAGACTCAGAGTATTTTCTTTTTCTTAAGGCTCTACATCTAAAATTTGTTAATCCCCAATTGTGTGTAATTCTTATATATTTATACCTAGCTTAAAAACAACCATAAACACCAAACTTATGAGTGTCTATAAATAAATACAGACATAAAAGTACTAATTCTTTTTATTGAGTTATTTTTAATTGGTTGATACATCATGGAAGACAATAAACAATATGAAATTCCAGTGTCTTCTAAATCTATTAGAAAACCCAAAAAAACAACAGCCTTCCATTTTTATATGAAGGTCAGGCAAAAAGAGCAAAAGAAAACCACAATTTGCCTATGAGTTGCCCCAGGTTAATTCTCAATACATATGTCTCAAAGAGCTTAGTATTTGTATAGATTTCTTCATTAATTAAATGGCGATTTTCAGCTGGTAAAGACATGAAAACAAACAAGAATTGAAACACTATATATAATTATAGAGAAACCAATACATATTCAAGTGCATCCCCAGGTACAGAACTGACTTAATTTATATTGACTTTGGATCAGTTATAGTTACAATGACACAGGTTTTCTCTATGCATGCAGAGGAGGTTTGAATGATTTTACACTCTGAATGAAGAAATCAGTTGAAAAAGGAATAAATTAGCACTGACTCCTTCTGTTCTTTTACAGGATTTTGTTTAGAACTTTATTCAAATTCTTTTTTAGTGGGAAGATGAACAAAAACCCCCCAGTTCTATTTGTGAACATAATTTAACTGTCCTTTAATCTTGCGTTTAAACCATTTATGCTTATTGTAGGTGTATTAAAATTATTTTCTTTTTACTAAGCTTTTCATCTAAACTTGCTACCAAACTCTCCTACTCACTGACTCTACATATGTATTTCTATATACATACATATAACATTTGTTTTAAAAGGAGAGAACAACCTAAATACCATGATGATTCCAAATAGGTGAAATTGCCTCATATGCATTCTGTTTATATTTGCAATAGCTTTTAAGACAGCCATAACTAATTAATTTAAAAGTGTAATTTGTTTTACCAGTTGTCTAACAACAGGTTAAAACAGTTGTTCACTTGTAACTTTGCTTGTTTGCAGCTGATGATCTAATCTCCTGCCAATAACACAGGAATTTACAGAGCATTAAGGTCTCGTCCAGAGAGGAGTTAAATCCCATAAATTTCAATTAGGTAGGCAAACTCTCACTTAAGATTAAGGAAATTCAGTAGCTAATCTTACATTATTTACTCCAGAAGAAAGAAACAGATGATTATACTATGACTTTTAAAACCTTAGAGACTAAATTGAGTTATTAAAATTGCATAATCTTACATGAGAATTTGTCAACCAAAAAAAACAAAGAAACAAACAAACAAACCAACCCCCCCCAAAAAAAAACCAAAGAAAACCTGACCAAACCAAGATTTTACTTCACTGTAAACAGTCACTGTCATGAAGAAGGAATAGAATTTCACTGCCATGTTTGAGTGTAACAAGAAAATACCCACTTTCTGCCTTATATAGAATTTGTTTTATAAGAAATATCCTAATATAGTTTTCACACAGAATAAACAATTTTAATAAAATTAATCTGACTGAAAAGGGCAACAGAATTCTTCAAAGTATTTGAAGAAATAAAGAAGTATTAAATGGCAATATTTACAGAAATATTTTAATGCAACTACAATAGTAAGCCCAAAGCATTATTTTGTTCAGCAAGATTTTTCTGCTCTTCTGAAATGACAAATTTTTTAGAAGCACCAAGTTATGGGTACTGATACAGAGGCTAGAAAAATGGTTACATATCTGCAATGAGAATACAGAAAATGCATGTAAGGAAATACAGAAACTCATCTGTAACTTGTACCACAGTTCTTGAAACTTTCTTTCAATCTTTAAACTTGTCCATATTCTAGTTCAGTGAATGCATCAAGGGGTACTAAAATGGAGAAATATCTGAATAGCATCATCACCCTCAAGGCATCCAGGTCACAGAACAGGCTCTTCTTCAGCATTCTGGCTAGAAGGGGAGGAAAACAGGAGAAAAGAATGCAATGATATAGCAAAATTGTCACTAAACCAAAGATAACTTATTTTCAATGGTATTTAAAATGTCTTAATTCTACTCACCTTCTGGATTCCAAACAGATTCTTCAGCTTTCACCTGACTGGTCCTGGGTCACTACACTTTACAGTGCTCTGGGTGCTCATTAGTACTGTCTTGTTGTATGACTATACTAATTATACAATGAAAAAAAAGGGATTTGCCCCTAATATTTCTATAATGAACAAACATACTATGTGGGAAGTCATAAAAATATACATCACTCATAGGGAAAATAAAATTTGGAAGCAAGAAATCAGTATGATGCATGGATAACACAAATACTTAGTAATTTAGTGAGAGTAGTAACAATCTGTACAAAGGTATAAAACCCAAAAATCCCAAGCAGCCATAAATGTGAAAGAAACAACTTCTAAATTTTATTCTAACAAAGATTTTATAAACATTTGCATTTGCAATAAATGAAAGATGTTTGAAAGAGAATTTTGAATACAGTGCACACAACTCACATAGTACGATGACAGCCTATGCAATGTTTTAGCATATGTAGACCAGACTACAAGTAGAGTCTGACAAAACCTAAGAAGGCAGACCTGGCTAAGAGTCAGGAGTCACGCTTATTAAATTGAACTCTCAGGGGTATCATGCAATCAGAGGTCACAATCGAGGCAACAGAAGCAATGTCACGATATCAGAGAAAGGGCCAATTCAGACCTGCTCCCCGACAGGCAGTGAGGTCACGGCTTGCGGCAAATAACTGTATTAAAAGGGAATATTCTCTGCACACTTTTAGAACTGTCATCTGAACAAACAAAGCCAGGTCATTGGTAGGTTAAATCAGAACTTTCTGGCTTACTGGCACATAGCTTCCCTTCTTTTTACATTCACTGCTAATTTCTCAATTACAAAATATACATCAGGTACTAAAGCAAATACCTAGTAAATTTAACTTAAAAATACACAGCAGAGTTTAAATTCCTCCTTTTTAAAAGTCACATTCTATCCTTCACAAGAGATATCACTGGTCTCTTCATGTGAAAACTGCTGAGCTTGCTTCTTATCGAAAACAAAAAGCATGCATGTGTTTTAGAGAAATGTCCTTCTACAGGCAGGGTCTGTGTATCAGTGTAGCCTGATACTCAGTGTGTACTTAGAAACCATTAATAAAATATAATTATTCATAAGGTACTTGCTTAATGATGATTTAATGAAATTCTTTTCTCTGGGTACTTGGATTTCTTTATCTCATTGTCTGGACTAGGTTATCTACAACATTCTATAAATGTGCTAATTTATGAAGTTACAACCATTTTGGACTGGGAACCTGACAATAAACCTGCAAAGAGAGAACAATTCTAGAATATCACATAAACAAAATTCTATTCAAAGATCCTATCTTGAAATGCAGCCTTTCTTACCAACATGAGAAAAAATATATAACTGCAAAATTCAGTAATTCTATCTTTTTTACACTCACAAGTCAGATAAAATATCTGCAGTGCATACATTAAACTAGCACAAACCTACAAATTTCCAGAAATTACTAACATGTTTTGATAAGAATTGAACTGCAATGTTATGAAGTAGGAAAATTTACATTACAGAAATAACACACCATAAAAGTTACATAGGTATCACTGCATGATTGAACATTTTCATTAAAATACTTGAGTTACATGGAATTCCTTGTAAAATTGTGTAGGTCCACCACACATTCAATTCATGGATTACATGAAATCTATAAAAGCTACAGAACTTTGCTGTAAGAGATAGTATTGAACAGTCCAAAATTTTAGATTCCTCTATTCCAATTTAAGTGTTGTTTTGATATTTTGCTTGAAAAATGTAACTGAACAACAACACTATTATTTACAAAAACAGAAAGATAATTCAATGTGTATTTAATACTAAACTTGTGAAAATGGCCTCTTTGGAATTCTGTAGATCTTTGACCTCACTGATAACACTAATTCTCCACAACACCATAGTTCCCATTACAGAACAGGAAATAAAAAGAAATTCCTTTAAAGCAAGCTTTAATAAATTACATTTTCAAATTAATTAAAAGCTTTGGTGTGAAGGCCTTCCTTTTACCTCATCTCTGAAAATGCTTAGAATAATGCAATTATTAAAATCTATAGCTACAGGAAACATTCCTTTAACGGTGATTTAAAAAGTGCCATGGAATTCAATTGAAGCAAGATTTGTACCTATAAAATATTTCTAAGACTACATTATATTCCTTATTCATATCATCATACCAAATAGAAATTCTTTTGCAAGAGGAACATTTGTATCACTTTTACAGACACAGAGTCTGTGGCCTGTTTAAAAACCATTTGCATAGTAATATGATTTTAGTGCTTGAAACATTCATTTTGGAAAGCACTTTGAATATATCTGAATATGCACTTTTAATGACATCTTCATTAACAATTGTTTTTGAAGTGTAAAAAAATGTATTGGTTACTGTTCAGTGAAAGCAAAGCAAATAAACAAACTACCCCAATACTGACCACAGTCCCCAGGCATCCAAAGAAGACAGCAACAAATTCAACAATTACTTTTAACAGGACATGCTAAATACAAGTTTTGCAACACTTCATTTTAAAGGAAATTAACCAAACCTATTCTCCCTTACCCCCTCCAACCAAATCCATTTGGATTTAACTTGTTGCTAAAATTATCTGTCTTTTGCACTCTAAGACCTGGGTCATGACCTTACTTAGGGACAGGAAATAGTTATCAGGTCACTGAATGGTCAAATGAAAAAGGATTTGAAATGCTTCGGTACTCAGGGATCTATTCATCTAAAATGATTGCCTTATGCAGTATTAAAAGCTGTGGATCTCAATGTGGAATCAACTTGTTTACATTTACACTGGCTGAGATGCAGATATCACACTAGAAAGATTTTGGACACAAAATATCGAGATGAGAAAAATTGAAGGAGATGCAAAGAAAACTATCTGAACTATTATATCATCTTAGTCAACAATGAGAAAAAGTAGTTCTTAACCTCCGATGACATTTTTGGTGAAATCCCTCTCCTACTGAAATCATCACTGAGTAGTTATTAGTAAAAGAACAGTAAGAGGGGTTTTTTTTTGTGTGTGCGCACACACAGTTCCTTTTAGGTTGAAAAACCTGGTAAATTAGTATGTTATGAAAGCACAGGTAACCACCTATACATTCTATAAAATCCTAGTTTTGGAAGTTTATTGGAACAAACAAACACACTCTCCAGCTTAGAGACCACATTCATATCTGATGCGCTAATAAAATCCTTATGCCATCACAAATTACAACAGTCTGCAAAATAGCACAGTCAGGAACAAAGAAAGTACACAGGCAGGTGAAATATGTAGTCAGAAACTTTGAATATACAAATACAGGAGGCCTGAAGACTTCATAGTAAGAATTAATAATATTAGTTGGTATGTATCTATGGCAAGTACCTCCTATCCAGGAACTTCAGGCAAATACAAATGTTTGTTTGTTTTTTTTTTTTGGTAATTGAATGTGAAAAGCAAGAATAGTAATAAAAATTTCATATGTCTAGATCATTTATAAATACTCAGACACTGAAGTGCACTGCAGAAATGCACATAAATTATGTTTTACATATTTATTTTTAAACATAATTTCAGGATTGCTTCATTCTATGAATACTGAAAAAATCCTACACTATCATTGACAGACAGGAGGCTAGAAAATTAGGCACAGATTTTATTTTTCGGTTTTATTTTATAATAAGAAACTGGACCAGTAGAACTATGTAACTGAAGCTTGAGTGCGTGCACTGTAAGGCCCCTGCAGTCCTTTACAAGTTTTCAGCGCACCGCTGTTGTGAACTGGGTTTGCACTCTGCCAGCAGAGCAGCTCTGACCCATGGAGAGCACTCCTTCAGATCAACACTGCCTCAGGCTTTACTGCTTTCTCCAAGAAGTCTTACATTTCAGGCATCAAGTTGAATTTCTTCTGGAGATGATTAACCCAAACCCATGACAGATTTTTTCCAAGATATCCAACTCCTTATGTTTATTTTATCCTGGCTCTTTTTGGATGTACTGGACACAAGTAACCTACTCATTTTACATGTTGAAGGGCTGGTGGAGAGCCATTAATTCCTTAAAATGAGAAAATATTTCAATGCAAGAGTTCTGTTGTGTGAGCTCAAACTAAATAATAAGAAACAAAGCCATAGAATTATGATTTTAAAAGATAGACCCCCTTCTGCACTACAAGCTTCTGTAACACATTTTCATTACATTTCAGGACAGATCTTACATTCTCTGAAAATGCATTATTTTGTCATTTTTGTCAGTGCTGTATGAATTAGAAACTGCTTCCCTAATGTGGCATGCAGATTTAGAGCCTGGAGATATGTAATAGCTACATTTTACTGTAAACATGGCAATTCAACTTGTAGAATTGCAGTAAGGCCAGATTTCAAATGTGGTTATTAATCCTTTTGAGACAACGGAACAATGAAAGATGACTTACTTTAGAAATGCATGTTTACAGTGATTCCTGGAGTTGATGCCATTAATATTTCTCCATTAAAAATAGCTAATTTCTAAAAGATGAAAACTAACACAAATTATCACTTATAGTTCAATGTCTTTTAAAATGCTCTTAAATAACAAATGACCAAATATTTAAAGCCCATATAAAAATGAATATTAGCATTCCAGCCTCAGTACCTTCTCTTAACTGTCATGTAGATGTGATTTGTCAAGCATCATTGATTCAAAGCAATATAAATTATATTAAATATCACACATAGTTTTTTTTAATGTATTATTTTATAATGCAGAAAATCTAAGAAACTATATTGATCAAGTGCAACAATATTTTAATGAACTCAGAGAATTAACTAATAGCTAACCTTAAATTCCAACTTTCCAAAGTCTCACATTTGCACTTTCAATTATCACTAGTAATAACCTATAAGACTGTTTTGTAATAATTTTTGTTTGAGACTATAAGGAGTTTCATAATTAGGAACTATTAAAAAGCTGGAAAACAGATGACGAAGTGGATTCTTTGATATTTATCTTCCAATCATATGATATAATCACAAGCTCACTTTACTTCTTATTCCTGAAAAATAAATGTTATTTCTACTGACAATTTCAACCGAAATAAATAAATATTGGCATAATTAAAAGTCACCTGAGAAAGCATAATCTATTCATTATCAAATTTGTATTGGTAAAATTGGTCTTAACACTATATCCATTATATTTTTCTTGGTCACCATGAACATAAAATGACAGGAAATACAGTACTGCCAATCAGAACTACAGGTTCCCAAACTGCAGCAAACATATCTTGTTAACACAGCCCAGTGCACTTTTAATATAGTTAAACTTCCAGGCATAAATCATTGTTCACATTTTTAGGTGAAGTCACACTGCACTGTTTTCACTATGAAGTGTATGGTATGGATGTGTCACTGATGGATATAACTAAAAATAAATATACTATATATGCCAATAAATCACCCGACCTAGAAAATTAGAGCACAGTCTGTGAAATTCTGTGAAATAAAGTGAATCATATCCAAATAATACTTGGATAGTTTGAATGGATTTTCAGCTGATCTACTGCATTGTTCCAACTTGCTCTACGGGATGGAATTCAGCTTCCCATTCCACTGAACAAAAATTGTTTGGATAACCCACCAAAACTGTTGAGGAAACTGGATTAAAGAGGACTCAAAAAGACACACACTGTTTTCAAAGCTTGTAGGCCTTAGGGCTCATGCTTTAGTCTTCAGCTGCTGTACTGGGACTAAGTATTCACACTGTTGGCTAGAAAAGTATCCTTCCTCCATGTAAATGAAATTACAGATCCTGTAATTAGGGACCCACAGACGGCAGAGATGCCCTGTTACACGTTCAGCCAGGACTAGCTGGAACTTCCCAAGAGGAGTCAAGGATAGATTTTTCCTTCAGTTGCTGATGTACTTTACCCAAAACAGTCAAGACTATTTTACATTAAATTAAGAACTGAAATAGCCTCCAGACAAAGAGGACAAGCAGTCATAAAGCTTTCTAAAAAATATGCTTTGATGCAAAATAGGAAATTATGACAATTATGTGTGCCTTATAAAGTTTCTAAAATTTTGAGACCTTTGAAATGTCACCATTTACAAACCACAAAATATCTCCAAGAATATTCATTGAACCAGAATACTCATTAGTGAAGGCATATTTTGTTTGTCAGCTACCTGGCACTAAATGAAACTCAACAACCATGATGGAAGCATAACCTTATCTCACCAAAGAAAGCGGCGTAATATACACAGTCCCAGGAAACATCCAGCAAATCATCAGGAGTACATCAAGTCAGGCTTTTGTCTGTCTTCTGGTTTTTGATCAGGGCATAATTTGTTATGAGAAATAGTAAATACATATTTATACTTGCATATTCTTTGGCTTACTTTACAACCTACTCAAGTTAATGTCACAATAAAGATTCAAATATATTTTATATTTTATTTTATTATATATTATATAATATATTTATATTTAATAGTTTAAATGTATCTATAATACAATGACCACATTGTATTACAGATACATTAAATGCATATAAATGCATTAAATTAATTTTAAAGAAACAATGAAACTGCATCTGACAGAAAGTGTTACAATTACAAAATGCATATTGATACTAGTAATTACACCAGAGAGTAATTGTCCATAATTTACTTCCCTTTCAAAATATACAAATAAAAAGTCATAAGTGCTACATTTATTGAATTATTATACCTACTTATGGTACATGCATATATATTTGTGTGAGTATAGACACAGGTACTATGTAAATGTATTGACACATACAGATAGATATACAGTAATGCATTGAATTACATTCCCATGGTTTGTGCCTTCACATGCTACTTGTATTTTTAAATGGTAAGCTCTTCTCTGTGAGAACAATATTTCCTCATGCTGTTGGCATGGTGTGTATATTATAAAGGGGTTTATTTCTGACTAACTTCTGTATGCTGCTGTGATTCAAATGTGAAATAATGGTCCCTGGTGGGGATTTGTCTAACATCAGTGAGTTATCATGATGACTCATCCAAAATTTAATAAAAAATTATGAATAATTTTTGAATATTTATGAATAAAAAAAATCAAGTTTTGAAAATATATTTTCCTACAACATGCATGTCAATTTAGAGATGTGTGTATTATCCTATGGGATTAAATTATGCACAAGTTTTCAAAATTTGTTATCAGCATATTGCATATCAGCTTATCAAAACTTTTGTAGCTGGAAAATAAGAAGGCAAATTATGACAGAATAATAGTCTCAGGAAAACAAAAGCATCAGATACTAATCTCATTTCTTTTCACTATTTTTTAAATCTCTTATGCTTTTATTCATTTTTGTCTTCTTTGTACTCTTAGACACAAAACCACAATGAAGACAAAAGACATTCATCATATATTTTAACTAGTTTTTTTTTCTTAAATATTCATTACCATGATGTGTTCCAGTTTGAAAATCTAAAACTGTTCTAATTGTTTCACTTCCTAGGGCATCCCCTTTCAAAAGTAGTGATTCTGTTATTTAACAGATAACACGTGTGTACTTGCTGTTCTGCTGTTGATGTTGACTTCTCCCCTCCATTTCCCAATTTAAAGAAATAAAGAAGGAATATATAGAATGTGCTTTTTTTAAAAATGTATTTAGTTGTTTATGAAGAAGATGGTTTGGAGTTCAAATTTTCTATGCAACGACTCACTTTGAGTCTGTGAAAGTAAAAGGACTTGAATGGAGGAAGTTTATTTCTACCACGCAAAGGACACGTCTGGGTTCTATCGATTTAAGATACAATGACCACAAGATTTATGAATACAGCGCGAAAACATTCCACCCTCTTGTTACAGAAAGAACTCCAATGACAAAACAAACCCGAAGACATCTACTGCAAGCAAAAGAGGAAGAAATGCTTAAAAGGTAAGAGGGAAAATGGGAAACAAGAGAAGATGATAACACAACTCCGTGGAGTTATTATGCAGGTGCAAAGTGTTACTAATTCTAAATCTAGAAACTCCTAGTTCTGTCTGATGATACTTCACATACATCTAAACAAATGCTCTGTGGTGCACTCTCTCTAATTCACAACCTAGAATTTTCTGGACATAACGTCTGAAGTAACAATGCCACTGGTAGAAGAACAAATTTATACTCTGGTCAAGCAGAAAACTATCGCTTGTCTTCTTGAAGGTTCAGCAGACTGCATGTGAGCAGCCACAAGTGGTGAAAAAAAGTTTGTTTATTAGCCTGCTAGCAGAGTAAAATGGTCTTTGAAATGAAAGATAATTAAGAGCACCACCACTGGGCTTGCCTTCTGATACCCAATCCACCTTCTCTCCATAAATTCAAAAAGTAACTTCCATGATATTTAGAATGCATACATCGGCTTTTCAAATCAAAGGGAAATGTTTTCAGGCAGAAGCAAATGAACGGGTGGCAGGAAAGCTAGGATTTCCTAATTACCGAATTTGTAATCAGGCTTATCTCTGACATGGTTTTGAGCATTCCTACTGATGCTTCTATTCTTGGACATTCACTTTTTCACAGGGAGCCTGCATGTCCTGTTTCCTCAGCATATGATGCATTCTGAGCTATATAAGCATATGCCACAGAAACATTTATGAGATACTGGGAACACTCAATCAGGTGCAGTATGCACAGACTTTATATAAAATCATGCTTGGATCCAAGCATGATTTTATATAAAGTCATGATTTCTATAAAATCATGCTTGAATCCAAGGCAAATAATAGTGCAAAAATATTTCCTCTTCAGAATTCACCAAGACTTGTTTCCAAACAAATTTGAGCATGGACTCATGAATGTGAGGCAAATCATGGCTTCTATACAGCTAAGTTAATTGACTGAATTACAATTCACATACACTTAGGTTTATTTCACACCTCTTTCAGACATGTTCTAATTTTTATCCCCAAACAGTAAATGCTAATACAGTATAATTTGTAATTTTACTTTGTGAAACTGGGAATAGATCAGATAGCATATGACTATGTCTTCGAAAAAGATAAAAAGATAGAGGTGAGAAAATTCTGAGTACAGTATTGAGCTGTAAAAAGAACCAAAACGATATAAAAGCAGTGTCTCTGGAGCTGATTGTCTTCTTACAACAAGGGCATTTCAAATAGAGTTGGCCTTAATTTAATTGCATGGAAACCAAAGAGTTCCTTAGCATGAATTTCAACAGTAGGAGATCTACATCAGTATTTAAATATTTGTGAAATATTTATGAAAAAGAATTTCATATTTACATGCTGAATGTTCTTTTCTTGCCTTCTGTCAAATGGTGGATTTCTGGGGAACATTTATGAAAGTACTTTTCAAAACACATGTTAAGGATTTTTAGGAGTTAATATCTAGCTTTGGAAAAGTTGGCAATTAAATGAAGTATTTAAAGTGGTATTTCATTTATAAAGTTTTATTCCAGTACATTGTATTTTGTATTTTTAAATGACATGCTTTGTCATATTTCATGACGAAGATTTAATAATAAAACAATAAATAAATATGTTAGGCTCCATCTCCTTATGAATTAAGCTTTAGGAACACCTCCTGCTCCCCACAATGAATTGAAATTGAAATGCTTCACTGCTGTAACTTGAGATACCCAGGAACAGATAAGCTCCTTAAACTTCTGCCTTTTTCTATTTGTGCATATTGTTTCATATTTCAAGTAGGCTTGTTTAAAAGACATTGCAAGCTATATATGCTTATATGCATAAAATGAAATACTTGTTCATACCTTCAAAGTATCCAGCATTTATAGGCTGTGTCTTCCCTGGTGGTTTCACAGAGAGATGTTTATTTTCATTGTTTTTGAACAACGCCAGGCGCACAGCTGGGTCTAGATGACAAGAACAAGTTAAAATAAAAGGTCAGACCTGGCTCATTCATTCCTTCAAGCAGTTTTTCACCTTTTAGTCACTTAATAAATGAAAATACCTTTAAAAGCAGGTTTTATATTCACAAAGGATTACACTTTCTAAAATAAAGCCATATAAATACACATGCAACTGAGAATCAAAGTCATTGTTTTGCAATTTTAACACTGTTGATCTTTCAGCTCACCCATCTACAAATCAAAAATAAACTCTGAAGCGTGTATTTGAAGAAAATATTTTTTAAAAATCTGGATTTTAAGCTTGAAATTAAAGCAGAAATATTAACAGGATATATATCAAGCAGTGTTTCTAAAAGCTTTGGGTCAGAATTATTCAGCAGTCTAAATCAAGACATTTACACCTAAAGAATGTTAACAGGAGGCAACTTATTTTTTAGGCTACAGTTGTAGATAATAAGCTAGTCTTCCTCCATCATCCATCCTAATTGAAATTAAAAAATACCCCAGAAGTCTATATGCTGAAGTATGAAATCTGGATCAGTTTCTTAACTGTTACTTTTAAAAGTTTGCAAAGAAGTAAAGATGAGCAGATGATTGTATATAAATCTATATGAGACATGTTCCTAGATGGGCCAAAAAAAAAAAAAAAAGAAAAAAAAAAGTTTAATTAACAACAGTTAAAGTGATGCAAAAACCATACAAGTCAGGAGACGGGATTTTCAGATGTTATTTACAATGTGAAGGAAGAATTTTTTGCTTGGCACAGGAGGAAAGTAGGAGTTTAAGGGACACTATGTATTAGAAGGAATGTGAAAATTCTGGGCACAATGCAGAATAAATCAGTGATAATACTAATTAAAAAAAAAAGAAAAAATAGGGACTGAAAAGAATGTAGAAACAAAAGCAGACGCACAATGATGAGCAAAGTATATGGAGTTTTGTAGGTATGGAGCAAAGCACCATGAGTAACAGATTGCCAAAGAAAATATAAAAGAAATATGTTTGATTAAAAGAACACAGTAGCCCAAACCGATATATCCACTCTCAGGAATATATGAGAAACAATGAGGCAGAAGAAGCTTGTCCACAAAGATAACTAAAAACTGTCCAAAGAGGGTAGAAATTAGTAATGAGGAGAAAAAAAGCAATAGAGCTTATCAAGAAAGTAGAAATGGCAAGGGAAGGATCTAAATTATCTCAAAGAATGTGCATGTAGCAAAAATGAATATGTGAGACACTGCCAGAATAGACAGAGCAGGAAAACAGGTTATGGAAAGAGTCAAAGAGCATTCAGACAGAATACGCTGAAATTACTAGTTACGTCTGGTGCTTCATTCTGAGTCTGTTACATGATCTCATTAGTGTTTATTGAGAGAGTTTATAAGAGCAAGATAATACTGCAGCAAAGTAAATAGTTTTTCTGTTTGTTGGTTTTCTTATTTCTAAATGACCAGAATGTCCTGTTAAGATGGTGGGCAACTTCTTATGAATTTTAACAATTTGTAAAGCTGGTTTTGACTACTCCTCTCCAGCTGTAGTAGACACTTCCATTACAAATGGATGGAACACAGAGGGATCCTAAGAGCTCAGCTTTTTCCCAGAGAATGGGAAGATCAATTACAAGCCTGGAGAAGATCTCTTAACTCTAAGAGATACTGCATTGGCAAGACACGTCAAGATGTTACAGTGTTCTTGGTCAGCCCAAACTGCAGTACCATGTGGTTGACAGAATGTTCTTAATGGTGCTAACCTCTCACAAAGCAGCAAACGACTAATGAAGGGATCATGACAAGTGGGGACGGAGGAAATTAGACCATGCCTTCTTCTCAAGGCAGACTCAGAGATCCCTTAAAATTTGTTATCTCAAATTGGCTAAGAGCCTCTCTCACGTGGTTGTAGGATGATTATAGCTTTCAGATTAACCCAGAGGATGTAATATTTAAAGTAATTTAAACTCATTTTTACTAGCTAAATTCAATGAAACTATCCAAGAAGCAAAACAAATAATGATTAGTTTCATTAGTTTCAAAGGTAGATTATTAGAATGATTCTGATAATGGGATAATTTTATTCACAAACTGTATTGCCCCGTTTATAGATTCTTTCACTCTGTATAAATGGATAAAGTACCCTTCCAACTAAAAAAAAAAAAATTGTATTAGACTAGTGTTCATCAGGGTAGCAGATGTTTGGGACAGTGAATCACAGTAAGAATTGTCATTAAAATACCTTGAAATTGTATTACATTATACTTTAAAAGTTCTGCTTGAAATTTCAGATAATAGAAGCTATAGAAATATTTTAAGTATTAATTATTATTGTCTGTTGTATAGTTCTAAGATGCATGGCCATACAAGTCCTGCACACAGATAAATATGTACAAATAAAATTTTTATAATTGTAGTTTTTCCAACATCTAGCATACAGTGTTGACAAAAAGATTTCTAACTTCTTCCAGCTTTATGCTAGTTACAAAAAACGGTGTCTTTCTTCAATAGAAGACCAAAGACAAAGCGACAAAATCACATAAAACCTCTTAAGACAAAATGCAATTGAAAATTTCCAAAGTAATTTTGATAAATTTAAAATAATTCCTGAAATAATATATTTTTCCTAAGTGGGTCTATTAACATTGTTCAGAAACGTTTTAAAAATATCATCTTTCCTTAATCCAATCTCCCACCCTATTCTATGAAAGCACCAAGTCCAAAGTTAAACTATACTAAAGATTTTTGGTGAAGTCACTCAATTATTAGTCCCGAGTTAGATTTCTCAAACATTTACTTGTGCACAAAGATAGCAGCAAAGTCTTCTGTGAACTGGGAAGAAGGGCAAATAATGGAAATTGTTCTTCTAAGAGATTTCCATCAGAAGATTTATCTTTGAATCTTTGCAAAATAACTTAAAGAATCTACACGGATTTAACACAGTGCCAGACTACTTGAATTTGTACCTACCTGGATCACCTCAACCATTGCCTACAGCTCTTCTGTTATTAAAAATGAGTCCTTTTCTTTATCTAGTCCCAAATGTAAGCAATATTACATAGATTACTTCATAATACTAGTGCTTTTCAGTCTCTGAGTGAGCTGGGGAAATGAACTGCATGCACGCTTTGATGACATGCAATCAAATGTTTTAGATTTCACACAAAGAACTGTGAAAGAGTCCAATAGTTCAAAATCATAGAAATATCTTCCTGGATTCTGGCATTCTCATTTAAATGTGGCTTATCAGATGATGATCTGTGCTCTCAATCCAGAAACCAGGGAGATAATTTAATGTACATTCCTTGACTGCCTTCAAATATAGAAGTTAAGTTGGACAAACACAAGATACGTTATGGAAACAATATGGAAGGAGTAGTTACTGCATAATCTGGTACCACATTCCTAAACTTCTCATTAGTATGCAAAACTGAAAAATTAAAATGTTTGCCATTCATTTTTGTTGTGCAGTACCTGTAATTAGGAAAACATAAACATAATGTGACAATTTTAAAGAGATGATAAGACAAAGTTGTACACAGCAACAGATGCCAATCTGTAACGCAGATTCATTTGAAAGAAAGACCAGATTTTGTTCCACAACGGCATAGCAATTAGTACTCCGACTCATCCATGGCTGGAGATCCCAGAAGATACTTCTACACAGAATTGACAATCACAACAAAAGTAGCTTTTCTTCTGTTACTAAGAACATATAGATCAATGGTCACTCACATAATGTGTAATAAGGAATAATAATATGCCCCAAATTTTCATTCTGACTGTTAAGACGGATTATCTATTTTGGGGTTGTGCATTTGAGGCAGGTGGGTTGAGGTTTTTACTTGTTTTTATATAATTTTTTAAATAGTATTGCATTGCTATCTAAAATTCTAAACACAAATTAAAAATATTTGCTGACCTCTATGAAATATCTTTATCATTGTGTTCTGGTTCAAGTGATCAAGGTCTACTTCAGTTGCTTTCTATGTTTTTGGTTTTTTTTTTTCCTATCTATGTGGCATCAAGTATTACCACAGAATCATAGAACCATTAAGGTTGGAAAAGACCTCCAAGATCATTAAGTATGTTTGACCAAACACTACCATGTCAACTAAAGCATAGCACTGTCTTATCCAGTCATTTCCTGAACACTTCCAGGGATGGTGACTCCACCATCTCCCTAGGCAGCCTGTTCCAATGCTTAACTACACTTCCAGAAAAAAAAAATCTACCTGATGTCCAACTTGAACCTCCCCTGGCACTGCTTGAGGCCATTTCCTCCTGTTCTGATGCTGGTTGCCTGGGGGAAGAGACCAACCCCCATCTGGCTACAGCCTCCTTTCGGGGAGTTGTACAGAGCTATAAGGTCTCCCCTAAGGTTCCTCTCCTCCAGGATAAACAATCCCAGCTCCCACAGCCTCTCCTCATAGCACTTGTGCTCCAGACCCTTCCCCAGCCTTCCTGCCCTTCTCTGGGAATTCTCCAGCACCTCAATGTCTTTCTTGCAGTCATGGGCCCAGAATCAGACGTAGGACTCAAGGTGTGGCCTCACCAGTGCCATCCAGCCAGTTTTATACTGGCAATCCAGCAAACAGTGCTCCTGGCCAAGCCAGCTTCTCCAGGAGAATGCTGTGGCAGGAAGTATCAAAGGTTTTACTGAAGTCCAGGTAGACAACACCCACAGCCTTTCCCTCACCCAGCAGGTGAGTCACTTGGTCATAAAATGATATCAGGCTGGTCAAAGCAGGACCTGCTTTTTCTGAATCCACGCTGGCTGGGCCTGATCCACTGACAAGAGAAGTTTTTTTGGAGATTAAAAGATGTTAAACAAGAAGTAATACACCAGTGTAGGAGAGACAAGCTCTCAGCCATCTTAAAAGAAAAAGAAGTTAACTGAGAGGCTAATACAAAATCCACAGGACGAGGGAAATTCCAAGTTAAGCAAGAAATTTGGTACTATTGTGCCAAGACATCTTTAGGAATCTAAGATTGTTATGAGTCACAGCCACTTAAGCACAGTGAGGCTCAATAATGTCTGCTGTATTTAGATTTTGAATTAGAATTTCTATACAATATTATGCACCTAGGTTAACAGCAATATTTCTGACATTATGCCAGTTTTACTTGGCTGCAAATTTTTTGGTTTCTTGCCCACACTTTTGTATTATCTTACTGTATAGTAAAAATAGTTGAAACAGACACAGCATACATTTCATGTCATTAAAATGCAGGCCACAACTTTCTTTAACTATATGAAGAAGCATACATAACAGTGGTGGATTAGGGCATACAGGACTTAAGGCCATTAGTTGGTGGGACTGGTCTGCTGCAATATAAACCTTGCCTGAATCACTCCCCATTATAAGGCTATGCTACTTTAAGCTCTCTCTCCCTTGCAATACAAACCACATGATTCAGTGCACTTGCTAGTATTTTCCATATTCTTTTCTCTTTACTAAGAAGCTATGTGGCCAGACATATGAGGTAAGATACTTCTCAGTTACTTCTACATATCTAGAGTTTAACTTTGTACTTCAGCAAGACACTCTAGCTTTTGTGTCTAGGCAATGGAGAACTATAAGTGCTTTTACAGTGAGACTCAAGTAGCCTGTTTTCAAATTACATTTTAAGAGGAGATTTCTTTTCATAAAACAATGCAAATGACTAACTCAGATGTGGACTTCTATAATTATTGAATGGATACCATCACTGTTGCACTAGTAGAAGACAAATGTTTTATATGGAAAATAAAAAGGAATAAATTGCCACACCTGAATACATTAAGGATCAAGGCTGTCCAGTCCAGGTTCCAACCCAGCAGACGTCTTGACAATATTAAAGAGCAACTGCATAGCTCTGAATGCAAGCTGGTTTAACACTTCACATTTGTGAATCTCAGGGCTAAGACAAAGGACTCTGACAGCATATGGAACCAGAAAACATATTCTGATAGCTAGTTTGTTCCAAGGAGATCTATCAATACCTTATCATTACCTTTAAGTAATGAGATCCTTACAAAGAATGATCAATAGCATATAAAAAAAGTCTGAGATTATACTGCAATCTCAACATAAAACCTATAGGTTTAATGTGAAGAGCTTGTAACTTATTTGTATCTAGAATCTTTCGAGTTTTTGTTGCTTTGCATTTTCTCAAAGCTTAAAATTTTGCTTCCAAGTCAGATGTGTAAGTAGATATAACATCGAAAACTACTTCTTTATGCCTTATAATTCCCACTTCTAAGTGGCTGCTGAACACTTACTTTTTGGTGGGTATGAATGTTTATCATAAACCAAAGTATTTTCCTGTAGTTAGCATACTTCAACTACTTTAAATTAGAAAGCTAAAAAGGAAGCAATTGTAATTATAACACTGAAGACCTGAAAATCCAAAAGAAAGAACAGAAATAGTATTGCTAAAACTTTCCATATGCAGCATCACTAAGTACAAGATAAACGAACCTCATTTCAGTGGAGATGAAGGCAATAGGATCGTAACTTCTATGGGAACATTAAAAGACAATATTGACATCTATTTATTCAAATTAATTTCAATCTGCTTTTGAATATTAGAAGGAATAAAATCTCTCTTGTAATTCCTGCTTCAGTAGGGTTAAACTCAAAGTAATTGCCTAAGAGTGTGAGCTGTCTCTTCCCAGTTACACTGAAATTGCTAAAAGTAACCTAGCATGAGCAGTACCACACAGAGATCTAGGAAAGATATTGGCAGCCTAATGGGTCTGGTTACAGTTTCCTGATCTGGAGCTGGCTAGCCTCAGGACAAGGTGTATCCACTCTAATTTAAATGCTGAAAAGTCCCTCTGTTCTACCAGACCCTCAAAAAGACCCAGATTTATCCTCATCACTTTCAGAGCATGTACCCAATGGAAAACATAATTATATATGTGGAGATTCTTCTCACAGAACAGAAATTTATGAATATTTGATCAGGATCTTTTTTGGTTTTAGTATAAGATCAGAGCTTTAAGATCAATTAAATATAAAAAAACTTGTTTTGATTGATAATTTCCATTAGCAATTTCCATTAATAATTTCCTTACTGATGAAGGAAGGAATGACTGTTAGTGTGCTATATGAGAAAGAATAGTCACTTGATAACCTTTTTACTGAAAAGGGATGGAGCTAAATATTTTCAGTCACATTTTTTTGGTACTGGAAACTATTCTTTCTGTTCATCTGAAAAAAACACTGTGATTTTAATGACTGAGAGAGAAACCCACAAAGGCAAATTAGGTTATTTTTGTGCTTGATGTAATAGTCAGAAGACAAAAAAATTCTGTATGAGGTAGTGTCAAGAGGAGAATATTTGAAACTATAAAAACATTGAGCAAAAGTTTTTTCAATTTTTTTTTAAAACTAGCAATGTACTTTGAGAATATTCCAAGAATTACATTAAAAAGCTCAACACCCATACATCATATTGAATAATCTGAACAAAGTGAACATAAACATATCCAAGAAATCCATTAGAACTACAACAAAAATAGGATAGCAAATTTGATATGCTCAATCATATGCTCAATCAGACATCTATGACTAGATTAATTACTAACATAAGACAGACATCATATGGAGAAAAGAAGATATAACCTAATAAGTTTTATTAATTGAAAAATTATACAGAGGCCAAAAAATGGAATATATATAAAAAACCTCAGCTGCACACCAGGTATTTCTTACTTTCTTTTTTTTTTTTTTTTTTTAAATAAGGTAGCATGGTAGGGCACCATGGGAAGCTGTGAAGAGTTCAATATCTTTAACTATAACTTCTTATCCATATACTCTCATTTCCACAAAGCATGGTTTGCTGATTACATCTCTTTTTGCCACCCTACCCCTTTTATTATTTTTTTAGATAATTTTTATCATATTTCGTCTTAGTCATAGGCAAGGTATTTAAAGCAGGAAAAAAATACACCGAAAAAACTTTGCCTAAATATATCTGTAGGCTGATTTTTTTCTCTTCAAAGAGTAAAACATCTTCAATATTTTCAACACTTAACACAGAAGTGTTGTACAAAGGTATGCAGAAGAGTATAGTTTGTGATACAAAAAAAAAAAAAGTAAATAAGGGTGCATTTTTTAAAGACCATTTAGTGTCAGATCCTATTGTCAACTAGGGCCTTAAATGTTTAAATGTTTCTTGTACTATCAGTATTTGAGTAATATGTTTATTAATATATACAAGCAACATTTCTATTAGCATATCATATTAACAATTAACGATTCTAAGAAAGGTTCATTGACCTTAGAAGTATTTGAGAAGAACCAGAACACAACTGGATGAGTAGCTGGATAAACTTTATCTATTTCCACAGTAAATATATAATTTTAAAAATTTAATTATTTACTTTCATATATATCAAACTTTTGTCTTCATGATAGTTCTTATATAAGTCAAAAAATTTAACCTAAGATTTTCCCAAGAAGAAAATACAAGAAGCACAACATGCAGAAATACAAATTCCACATCTAGAAAAAGAGATACATGAACAGTATGAAATAAAATTTCTGTTTACCAAAGCTGTTAAATATTCAAATTCAAAATCCAGTAGAATGGTTTTTAAAATCTAAATATGTTGATTTAAACTCAGTTGTTTTTACTGAACCACACTCCATCTTTATTCAAATTAATGTTGTACAAGCAAAGTTTTTAGAAGAGAAATAGTATTTTAAGAATGGAAAAATTACATCAATATAACCATTATTTTAACTGTTGACTTACCTAAGCTTTTATTATTGTATTTTTTAGGTTTCATTCTGTGGGCCCTCTTCAGCATTAGCTGTGCAGTAGAAATATCCTTAAAACCCCTAAGGGAAGAAAATAACTTACTAAATATTTCACATGTATTATGTTACACCAGCTGCATATTATTGTATAATACACTTTTCAAAAAGAATATTGGTGTGTAGTACTGATCCATAGCATGAAACTATCTGAGTTACAGTGATAGCTGCAATTCTTATCTTAACATGACATTATTGCAACTTATTAAGATAGTTTCCCAGACTATTATTACAAAAATAATTACAATAATTTTTACTTTGGTAGAAAACAGAGATTCAAAAGTGGAGCTTAAAAAAGCAAGCAACAACAGCCAACTGTTGTTACATTATACCTATTCTTGGAAGTCACTGTGTAAATAAAAGAGCTTAACATACCACTCTTCAGATATTTTCTCTTCTTTTTCAGACATAAATAAAAATTCATTTTTTTCTTTCCAGTTAGAAAGCTGTGACATTGTTTCCCTCCCTGACCTGGAAACAAAGTATAAGAGCAATCCTGAAAGGTAAGTAAATAAGAAAGGGTCTGAGGTTACACTATTTTGCAGCTTTTGTTCTTCTGCAACTTGTTTGTACCTTTTAAAGGCACTTTTGAAGCTCGGAAATGATACCAAAAATAATCCATTTTAATACTGCATGAAGGCTTTATCTTGGAGAGTAATAAAAGTCTGCCATCAATTTGAAATGTTTACATTTCAATTACTTGAAGCATATTTCAGTCCTTTCACAGAATGCAGCTGTTTAAGAAATCCCTTTTAATCTTTATCTAGTCTTAAAGATCTCTACTTCAACATTTATTTCATAACATATATGAAAAAATAGAAGTTTTATGATTTATAGTCAAATCTAAATAAATAAAACTACACATATATATATTCTTATATTCCTAATTATGGTAGTCAATGAAAAACAACAACTGAATTTAATATATTTGGTTTTAGAAAGTAAACACATTTTAACTCCAGTAATACCACACTAACCAAAAGGAGCAAAAGCATCAGAAAATAGCCTCTTCTTCTCCTTTTTATTTTTTGTCAAATCTAAATGAACTAAATACAATTTGAAATATAATTTAACTTACCTGCTATGAAAATGGATTTTTTCTGCTGAGTATGAATGTGGTCTGTTAGCACACTGCCAAACTTCTTGTGGTACTAATGGCAAACTATTTGATTGTCCACTGGAATCTGAAGGCCTAAAAAACTTCTAAGAGAAAGAAAAGGAATGCAGCTGATTGCCCCCATAAGTTTGAGTTTAAAATGTGCAGGAAAACCTGCACCAGGGTTTGCAGAGTTTATCACTAACTGAAGGGTTTCTTAATGGTGATATACCCATTATAGACTTTACTTTCAAATAACTGAATAGGACAAAAAGGTGACTTTAGTTACCTAAACATCCCCAAATATAATAAATTATACATTTATAAGACTCCTTTCTCTTAATTGTAGGAAGCATTAGTAATACTATGCTTGTAATAAGAATACAAAACCCTACAAAAACAAAAAGCCAAAACTTCAAAGTTTATCAAATATCTAGCAGACATTCAGTTCGATGACCTTTAGATTTTTTGAAAACATTCAGCTGTTGTCATATAACGCAGATCTTGGTATTTCTGAAGTAGTTTGTCAACTAGCAATTGTTAATCCATTGCCAAATGTGCAGATGAAGTACATCATCTTTTTTTCTGCTACTGTGAAGTAAAGTGTTGAAATAAATCCAAAATAAAGAAAAAAATAAGCAAATGAAAGAAAATCTAAAAGAAAAATTGCATCTGGAGATGAGGAGGAAGTCTGAGACTTCTAAAAGTAATTGTGTTTTTAAGTCACTAAATTGCCATATTAATCACCCCAGAATAGCATATCCTTAAGGAATGAATAAAGCCTGAAGGCTAAGTTGTTTCTGTGACATGTTACCTTTGGCCAGTGCAGCTGGTTTGAGAGCAGGAGTGTTTTTGAAGGGAAACGGGTGGAATCTAGAGTTAGCCAGTCCTTCTCTAATGCAGCCTGCATGAATGAGCAAAGTCAAAACAGCGCACTGATAAAAACAGTTTAGTTTTGATAACTCTTGCAAAGTCTCTTTTAAATTGTCTTACATACTTTGTACATCTTTTCAAGTTGTATATCGGAACTGCCACCTGCAGAGCAATCACACTCAAAGCACCTTTGGAGATGCTGTGTTTTATTTTAAACAAATCAGATCAACAGTATTTGTGGGTTGTGGAGGTCCTTTTTGGGTTTTGGCTTTGCATATGATGCAACCCCTCTTTCTCAAATTCCTGTAATTTTATTCCAACATTGTTAATAAACCCAAGTTATTATAGAAGACTGCCAAATTGAAAAAATGGTGATATGCCCATTATAGACCTTTACTTTCAACTAACTGAATAGGACAAAAAGGTGACTTTAGTTACACTTGACATCCCCAAATATAATAAATTATACATTTATAAGACTCCTTTCTCTTAGTTGTAGAAAACAAAAGCTACGATACTCAAAGGCATAAGGAACATGAAGAGCTTTGTGTGCTGTTTTTGACTGAGTATTTTATGTCCACATGTAGGTGCCTGATTCTGTCACTTGTTTTTGTTGAACTGAATTGGTAATTTTCATTGAAATCCGGGGGTAAAAAAGTAAATTCTATATAATGCTATATGTTTCAATTATGCAATTTTATTTCTGACGTAATGGATTAAATGGGAAACTAAAATAATGGTTGGAATGAAGAAGAGTGACAGAATTAATTGCTAACTGGAATCCTTAGCACTTTAAGGCAGAATTCAGTTTTCTTTCATAAAAACAAACTCTAGACTTTGTTTCAAACCCAACCTGTACATGACTTGCTTTTCTTGCAGGTCGTTGAGATTTTTTACCACATTTTTTCAATATATTCTGATAAGTGAGAGAATCAAATCATTCCCACACAGGATGTAAATACCACTGAAGAATTTGGCTTCACTTACAGGGCTCAGTCATTCAGGTTCTTCTTACTTTGACAGGAAAAAGCCTGGGGTTCATTCTTTTGAAAACGTCTGCTTTATAAAACTGCACTATCTTTCTCCCGTTCATAAAATATTTCAGACTGTACTGATTTCTGACCCTGAGAAACGATCCTAAGTTTGGATACCTTGCCGTGTAGTTTGCGTAAACAGGACTTTGTACAGCCTTAGATTGGTGAACAAGATCTTCCAAAGCCTTTGAAATTCTGAGAGACAAAAGAATCGTATTCCAGGTATTTTGCAAAGTTAGTTCAGGTACTGGTCACGCCATTTGGTGGCTCTAAGATCACTCTTTTTGCTTCCATTCTGACCAAGCTTTGAAAAATAATGTTTGATTTTATTTTCATGCATTAAAAGGGATGAATTCCTACATCTGATTTATTCCCTGCTTCTGGAATTCCCTGTTATTTGATTACAGTATGTTTTGGGTTTCATTCCTTTATTTAATAAATCTGGAAAAATTCTATGCCCTCGTTATTAACAGATAACCACTCTTCCCCATTGCAACATTTGAATCCATGATAAATATATAACATTATCCATTTTATCTTAGGTAATTTTATTTTACCTCTTCTCCTGGGTAGTTGTATACGTTAAGAAATCTAAGTAAATAAACTGCAGAGGTATGCAACAAATAAAAGGTGTCAAACCACATTCTTTAACTTTTACAGTTGTCTACGACCCATTAATTTATCTCTCCTCAGTAAGTACTCTTATGCTGACAACAACTGAGTGGTTGATTCACACAATTTTCATTAAAAAAAAAATCTATTCCAGAAAGCAGACTGTGGTAAATCAAATCCCAAAGGTGATCAATTAAATACATGACATTGGTACAATTTGAACATGGAAGTCTGATCAGTTCATATCTCAATAGAGACAAAGCTGCAATAATTCAAGTTTTACAATTGCCTGGGTGCTATGTGCAGAACAATCAAAAAATCTATGAAAAAGGTACAACATCTAAATGAAAACTTCCAGTGAAAATAGATATTGCTCTTTGTGCTTTTTAAATTCACTTCTCAATTGCACTATGCAAATCATATTTCTAATTTTTCAGATAAGAATTTTTCGCTTATTTTTCACAACTACGCATATAATCCAGTCAAAAGTGCTGGTATATTAAAATAGCAAATTTTAATATACAGGTATATTAAAATAGGAAAATTTGGAAATTTTTATTCCTCCTCTATTTGTAAAAGGATCAATACAGGTGGGACAGAAATATATTTCCACTTCTTGTGCAATTTAAATGTCAATCAATTTAATTGGTGTGTACAATGATTATTTACCTGAATATTTAAATGTCTTACAATAGCAGCGAATATTATCGAAGCTCTAACGTCAGCTGTCAGGCCAAGCCTCCATGATGCCTAGTTAAATTTCTACCTCTCTGATGAAATAGTGTGTAAAAGAAAACAACCAAAAAAATCCCCACCCCCCAAACAAACAAACACAACCCCCCCCCAAAAAACAAACCCACAACAAACACCCCCCCGCCCTGGCAAAAACAACAACAAAAAAACCTTAACAAAACCAAACAACCCCCACAAGCAAACAAACAAAAAACCAAACCAAAACAAAAATCCCCATGAGAAGTAACACTCCAAAGATGTAGGAAATTTTTTGGAACAAGAATCACTTAGCAGCACACTGATAGAAACCTTTTGCATTACAGTTGTACCATAATCCAGTTAAAGTTCTTTACTCTCAATATTTATGTTGAAACTTTTCTCACTAACATTTTCCTAGCCTAGAGTTTGCCACTTATTAACTTATTAACTTAGTACTACTAGTGGGTTTATGTATTTTGTAGCCTATAAAATGTATTTCAGTGTCCTAAGTGTTGAAAAGAAATATCAGTAAAAATAGAAGTATGAGTCAAAGGTACAAATATGCACAACAAGAAAAAAAAAGACACCTGATCTACCACTAAGTCCATCTTTTACTCCTATGATTGTACGGCATATCATAAAAATATACCACACTGATGTTTGCTTTGTCCACAAAAATAAAAACATAATTGATTTTCAAACATTCCGTTCCACTATGTTTTCCCTGGACATTTTCACAGCACTAAGCTCAAGAAACCTCTGTCCACACCTTCCCTGTAAACAGTCCTAATGAAAAGTTTACTACAGATTTACCAACACCTGAGGCTTAAAACTAGATCTGTTTGTACTGATATTGTTCACTAAGATTAAAAACAACAATCTGAGATGAATTACAAAGCAAATAAAATGACACTTTTTGATTATATGGTCTACACAAACAGCTATAGGTGTGTTATATTTGTATTTATTTTTAAAGCCAAATTATTTATTTGCTAAATATTAAGATATACAATGTGGCTTTACACATGTGTAAATTACATACAGTTGATTTAACACGTATTAGTTCATCTGAAGATATCTTCTATGCTTTCGTATCCTCAATACTTCATTTCCAGTGTTTGTTTCAAAAAGTCTGTATTAATTACTTTAAGTTTCAAATTTCACAAACGCACAAAACATATACAGACCCTTCTATTTTTTGTTGCATCTATTTCTTTGTTAGCCCACTTGAAACAATTTTTTTAATTTTTAACACAATGAAATTATCCATGATACCACTCTTCAGGAAGAAGGAGGTGTGAATCTATTTGATGCTCAGATTTTCTTTCTGAATTTTAATAATGAAACTTTCATATTATTAGCTATTTCCATTTACACATTAGGATCAAGAACTTTTTATCCTGATTCACAATGCATTTTTTCTCCTTTGAGACACTACTACTACAACAGGGTTTTTCCTTTGATTTTGCAGCTCGTTAACAAACTCTAGAGGCTTAGGGATTTTTTTTTCCCATGGCATATTATATATAGCCTATAGCCTTCATTTTGTTCCTCCTTCATTTTTCAAGTATTGACTTGATTGCTTCCTTTGCAAAATGTAATGACTATTTACATCAAGCATTGAACTTTTGTAGTCTCAGAAACAGAATTCAATCCTACAACAAGCAAAGTGAGTGAGAATGGTTCTGCAAACTTTAATTGTGTCTGAATGAGCTGCTGAAAAGTTGAGTTTTAGTGCAAACGTTATTTACACAATCTAATCATAAGCATTTTTTTATATGGCTGTTCTGAGCCATATTTACGCTATGAACAAAAAATAGTTCTCAGGACAGCATCAAACTTACACTCAGCTTTGAAGGCTTCTACAAGTAACTGTCCAAAATGTGAATAATGCCATCACATACTGCCTTTCATCTCTCTGAGATCAAGGAGGATCACAAGACCATAACAGAAACCAAACCAATCCCTGAAATTGTACTATAGTTTAAAGCAGAAGATGCAAAAAGGCATTAACAATACTGAAAAGGCTGAAAAGAAAGGCCAGCATTTGACATCTAACACCGTTGTTCTGGTCAGAGCAAATATCAATCTACATCAGTACTCTGCTTCCAGAAGAGTTCAGTAGCAGTTGCTTATGGAAAGAATGAAAAAAGCTGGACATGATGAGGACAATCCTTCCTTTAGTGCATTCTTTTAGACCTTGGAAACTTGTGGTTAAAGGACTTTCTGCTAAAATCTAGGGAAATACTCCTTACTCTAAAACAGTAATCTACTTTCTAATGACAAATGTATCTAGTTAGCATGTTTGACATGTCATCTCTATGTCAATCTAGAAAGAATGCAAGTCTTGTTAAAGACTCATAGGACGTAACTGCTGAAGTGGAGTAGATTAACTTCAAGAGGGCATCATTTTGTACACTACGGGAGCTGAAGCTACCCCAGGTTTCCAAGCGTCACCACCTAAGAAAACAGTGAAACTATCTTTGAAAATCAGGGAAAACGAATTCATTACACCTCTTTCTTCTTCCATCTCCTCATTGACTCATTTGCTGTTTTCAGGACAGCGATGGTTTAGTCAGAAAAAAAAAAAAAAAGATATTTATGTAGTGCATTTATTTATGGTACTTTAAGATAAAAACAAGTAAATTTCCCAACAATATAGACAAGCAGAAGAAAGCTTCACTGCGAACTAGGAGTAACAACTGACTCCTGATCATTACAACCTAACAGGAAGAATGGCAAGGGGAAAAAAAAAAAGGGATCTTCCATTAGAAACAGTATTTCCACATTAGAATTTCATAGAAATAGCGTGCGGAATCCTCTGCTTTGAAAAAAGATTCACTCTTCATCCAGTTCACCTGCCTGGTATTATCCAACATGTTTTTCTGTACTGCTGCTCCACTCTGTGAGGTAGGCCATTAGCATCATCCTTAGGAGGAATGACCCTTTTCCAGCCAGATTTAACGAAGTATCTGCCCTCTCCACCTTCAAATTTATTTTCAATAAGAATACTATGCAATTAGACAAAACAAACAAATGAATCAGAATGAATCTTTCCATTAGTCTTCTCTATAGAATACACATTTGAATAAAGTTGGTCTGACTGGTGGTGTCCTTAATTTCTAGTTTTTAGTGAGTATATTTGAATAGTGCAGTTAAAGTCTTGTTCATTGAAAGACAATAAAAAAGGCAAAAGCAAAGACAAATGAAACGCAGAACCTTCAACATAATTCTATAACTATTTTTAAGACACTTACAGAAACTCTTTTGGGGCAATACATTCCACATGAAAAAGTACTTTTCCTGATATTAAATATCCTGTAGGTTAAATACTTGCTTAGACTGGGAGGGGGCGTGGTGAGGCAGAAGGATCTTATGCAGAAGGTTAACCCTCTAGATACTTACAGCCAGACCACTGAGCTGTCTTTCATCTGGCAGAAAGCTGTAACTCTCTCTTGGTTCCTGGCAAACATATTTTGCTCTGTAGGATATTTCATTTAAATATCATGCTAATCCAGGACAACATATTTAACTTCTTTTTAAACTAAACTTATTTCTGCCAAGGCCAGAGTACTTGCTGGGAATTTCTTCTCTTAAATCCTAAATAAGTTTTAACAATTTTCTTAAGAAATAATGAATTTTTTGCTCTTATAGCTGAAACAGAAAAAAACAGATCACTTTTCTATGTTCTTTTGTATATTGTTGATAGACTGTGATTGAAAACTTCCTTTGAAATTAAAGATCTGAATATATTTGTGTATTTAGCCTTTTCTTTCATCCAGTCCTTTGAGGAATCAGATTACTCTATGGACTACTTCTTCTGTGAAACTCAAGTTCATGTATAAAGCTTAGTTCAATGTTAGGAAGTTGAACATCAGTTTAGACCCAGACTTTATAAATAACTTCCAAAGCTAAGAAAATGTCAGATACGAACATCCTCAACCGAATCTTCTGTTAGCTGCAGTATTATTCCACTTATAGTACTACAAAACTTCAGTTTAAACTCTGCCATTTTAAATCTATATGTCAATGCATTTAACAATACTATAAAAAAGTAAAATATTTTTAATTACATAGCTTAGAGAATACATATTTTACAGAAAATATATATCTGAACTTCAAGCAGTAGGAAAAATAGTCCTTTTCTCTGAGTTTGTCTTCCAGTATTTTTTACATATTTTATGTGCTGAAGATAAATAGGCTAACACTCTAATAAAGGTTATTTTAACCTTTGGCAATGTTTCTTTTTCAACTCTGTCTTTATAGAAGACAATATATATACATTAGAAAAGAAATCTGGGTACAGCTGCACTCTTACGACTGCTAAAATCAAACAGTTTCAAGCCAAAAAAAAGTAGTGAGTATCACATGAATTCCAGGGAAACATTGCGAAGATTAATTGACCTCAAGAGATTTTATAGACTTACAAAAACTGGTTAATTATTAGAATACATTCTTGTAGGAAAATGAGAGGACAATAGGAGTTGTCCATTTCTAAGAAGGATATATTCATGATTACTGGAAAAATCACATTCTGTTAACAAACTTAAAGAAAATTTTATTGTAGAATATCTTCTCCAAACATAATTTTGCCTAACTTTTTAATAAGCTTGGAAAACTAGCTGTTCTCTAAAATTCTAATGCATATACATATATATACATATATGTATATATTTACATTTAATACATGTACCAATGTGTTTGCTCACCACAAATGCAAATAAAATGTGAAGAATTTATTGTGGAAAAGTAAATGAACAAAGAAAATTTCAAGGACCACAGAAATTTTCTTTCAAATAAAAGGTTGAATGTCTTCATACATAATTAACTCTCCAAAAGCCTGAATCTTATTGTAGTTCATGTCAGTCCTTCATGACCTATGTGACCTAAACTTTTCTAAAAATGCATTTTTGTCTTATGCCTGACAGTGTTCAAAGGAAGCTCTGTGTCTTCTTTGAATACAGGAATAAAAAAATACAAATGGGTAAATGGAAACGTCAACTTCAGAGGTTAGACATGAGTCAAGTAAGCATCAAAAATGTATGCTTGAAAAATCTTTTGACATATAAGCCCCCACCCATCTCAACAAACATCAAGCTCCTGGAACATTTAAGCCACCCCACAAAATGGGTCTAAGACCCCATATATAGTTTTTCCCCATTAAAATGACAAGAATCTTCAGGACTTCCCCTCTCAGACTCTGGCACATGACACAGATTTTTGCTGCTATGTCTCTATAAACTTTTTCCCAAGTTCTTCTACTTCCATGAAAACAAGGAAGCAAAACTTTCAAGGGGCAATGAGTTAAAAACTTAAAAAAACAAACCAGCCAAGGAACCCCTCAATCCTACCCCTTAAATTCTGTGCATTCAAGGAATTTTGAAGGAACATAACCCAAAATGTTCTATCCAGCTTAGATAATGAATACTAAAACATAATAGAAAAGAAAGCTGTGCTTCAGCTTGCAGTTTTGTCTTAAGAAGGGAAGTCATGCAGAAGCACAGGGTAATAAAAAATAGACTAGTCACAAGTTTTATAGTCATTTAACCTTTAACATGTTTCAAAGTTCAGGTCACATGAAAGATTAGATTCAATTTCAAGACAACTTTTCCTTTTTGCTTAAAAGTCCCTATTTCAGAAACAAGAACAAAAAAGGGATTTAGAAGCTAAAGTGCAAAGAAGGGATAAGTTATAAACATATTTTTTGGAATATATGTTAACAAACCTCTAATTGCACTACAAAATCCTTAATTCTTAAGAGGTATGTCTAAATCATCTCTCAGCTTCACTTTTACTGTCCTCCTTATATGTCTCTAGCACTGTCTTCTCTTTCAAATAAATTATCCACAAATGAATCTGCAAGTTGAAATTTATTCATTCATACCTGTATTCTCAACATCTTAAATCTTTTGGGACATGTAATGATACTCGTTGGAAATAAGCTAATTTTTTGGGATGTTTTCCTGGTTTATGAAATGATCAAAAGCTAGTCCTATATCCATATTAAAAAAAAAAAAAAAGTTTTAAAGTATTTTTCATACAAAAAAAAAAATACTAGAGTGAGTAGTAAGACAGTATTTAGCATTTAGGATTCCTTAGCCCACTCAATTCTAGGACAAACTAGACATGAATAGTTTTTAGCTAAATTAAGACTGTATTATAGCATATGAGGTGTTTGGGGTTTTTTACCATTCTTTGTTTACAGTATTAGAAACTAAAGCATTGCATGAAAAGTCCATTATGGGTGCACATCCTTTTCTGTGGGACTGCTTCCTAGAAAGTCAGAGCCTGGCCCGTATATTGGACTTTGCACTCACTCTTGCTGAACATTGTCCGCCTATCGAGCCTGTGCAGGCTGCGCTAAAGAACACTCTGATCCTCCAGCATGCTAACACTGCCCTCAACACAGTGTCATCTGCACACTTGAGATTGCATTCTGTTCCATCATACAGGTAGATAATTAATTTTTTTTATTATTTTGGTCCCCCTACATCCATGATGGGCTCCATTAACTACTGTCCCCCAGCAACTATGATTGTGTAATTTTGCACCACAAAATGCAACTATTTGAGCCTGCTAGTGCAGTCAATTTACTAATGACCTTACTGTCTGCTTTTCCAGCTCATATCTCAATAAATTTTGGGAATAAGACTCTGGGAGACAGTCAACAGCCTTGCTAAAATAAAGGCATGTAATATGTACTGCATTTGCCTTATTCATAGTGCCAGTCACCTTGTGACAGAAAACAATGGAGATGATGAGTCCTTGGTAAACCCATGATAGATTCTCACAATCACCTTCTTTCATGGATTTAGAAGTGGCTTCTGAATGTATTTACTCCAAGCATTCCCAGAAAGTAAGATAATGTTGATGGCTTCTAGTTCCCTGTATCTTCTTCAGTTTTCTGAAGATGGGTGCAATGTCTGCTCTTTTCCAGTCACATGTAACCTCCCTTGTTGCTGTGATCTTTCAAAGATTATAGAGTAACCTCAAAATGATACCAGGGAGCTTGCTCAACCCCCTTGGATGTAACCTACCTGTTCCATTGGACTTGCATCTGTTCAGGGGAGTTAAGCTGTGCTGCAATTGGGTAACAACTGCTTTCTTCTAAAACCAAAGGTTTTCAAGCTCCAGGCAATGAGACATGCAGAGATTTAAGTGTAGAGGATCACAAAAGCTGACATCTCACATTCCTCTTTGGCTCCTCCAAAAGAACTGCTATTTAACTCAATAACTATATTCACTGAATCAATGGCTTCTTCTCACAGAGCACAGATAAATAGGTTAGCTTCTGAAATTTGTAAATATGGACTACTAAAAAAATCTTTTTTAATGGAAATCAATGTACGTGGACATGCTAAATATTAGACATTTAACTAGGAATTTTAAACATAATCTCTCTCTATATACCAAAATATCAGTTTCAACATTACACAAAAATTAAAGAACTTAGGGAAGATATATCCAATGATTAGAGATCCTTAGCTCAGCTTTCAAGACACTCCAGATGAAGATGTACTCATTGAGAAGAACTTACGACTGTATTATTGCTTCCATTTATAATGATGCTTTTGGCTTAGAACAATTTTCCTTTGAGGCTACAGTCGTGAGTAGAAACTTCAAAGAACTAAAGCTTTTTTTTTTCACTTACATACATTTTTCCATTGCTTGCCTTGCTTATTCAGTTTTGATGCTTGACTCTGTCTTTAGAGATATAAGACTGTGAATTACAATTAATGATACTGCTATCCTTTGGTACGTCATAGAAACTAAATGTAATTCAGAAAAATACTACACCATTTGCTACATAGAGGTTCCAAATTATATCTGTAGTGCTATGCATCACCAGTAGGTTTTCCTTTGGGAAGTATTTGTTTTAATCTGGCTATTTTACCAAGAACTGGATAGAGACAAGTGATGAAGATAGGTTTTGTTTAAAAATTAACAGCATTTCAGCTGGTAGGAAGACCTGATACCTCATGGTGGAAGGACAGAAAGAGCATGACAGAAAGAGCAGGACAACTAGAGCATGAGCTGTGAATCTGGAGTGTTGACAGCCTTTAGTAGCTGTGGTTGTGTTTATTTTTGCAGGTACTGACTGCAACAGCCTACTTCTAAGCCCAATATATAAGACAACCAGAAAATGAGATAAGTGGCACTGCTTAAAAAGGTGGAAGGTTTTATGAGTCTGCAGATGTCACAGACTATGAACGGCATGTGATTCACTAACACAGCAGTAAAAGCAACATGAACTTCTCAAGAGAATATTGATAAACATTCATGGAAAAAAGAATGATACCCAATATATTGCTTAGGAGAGAGTTTTTTCCTCCTTTTTAAAAGAAGAGTATGGATCTAATGAGATTTTCACCACACTTTTTTGCTTTTCTACAACACCGTAACTTTACGTGAAATTTGATGAAAAAAGGATCATATTCTTTGCAGCATACAATACAGAAAAACTGGATGCTGATCTGACATTTATAAGCAATTAGAGGAGCTAGACTTACATTAGAGTGTCAAGATACAAGAAATGTTATGGGGACCTTCTAATCCATGGGCTACACTTATTTCCTGGCACTAGCCAGAAAACAGCAATCACTGTCACAAGCTCACAATCATAAGCTCTCAGTCTGAGACAAACCACATTATGAAGGATTATCAGAAAAGTAAACAAAACACATCATATGGGTCTAGTTTGGATATGTGATAAGAAAATTAAAGATGGGAGACATGAGGAAATTCTTTTTCTAATTACTATTTACTGATTAAGAGTTAGCACACACGAGCTTGTTCTTATTCTTCCTGCCCCTCAGAAAAGGAAAAATGAGAAGAAAGAACAATAAAACTGCTACTTACCTGCCATGGAAGGCAAGAAAAAATTAGGAAAGGCTATGTGTCTGAGTGTGGATATGCAGAAAAAAAAAAAAAAAAAAAAAAAAAAAAAGATGGAAAAGATGGAAACTCCTGAACAATAATTTCAAAAGCAGTCAAAAAGACTGGAATTAAAAAAAATCTACATAATCAAGCTCAGAAAAAGAACAACACTGTCTCAGGGCAACGTGTTATCGTGTAATCATCAACTGCTTTGATGAACAAAGCAGTGATGGATTTCTTTTTAACTTGGTTGCAACTTATAAAGTGACTTTCTTTTTGAAAAAGTATGACTAAAGTGATTTAAATTAAATATTAAATTTTTAAAATAGAGTATTTACTTGGTGTGCCATGTAATCATCAATAGTTATATTCCTCTTCACGACAATAAGACATGTCCATATGTTTATTCAGTGTACGAAGACAGTAATTTATTGCTCAGGGTAAAGAATAGTCTAAAACTCATATTTAATTTAGCTTTCTGACACCTTGGCAAGTTTAGACATTTTGCATTTGGCTCACATCATATTCACATCAAGAAACAACAATACTGATATTTAGATGGTACAGAATTAAGAGCTGTGTCAAGCAAATGTGCTGTCAGATTTCATCCACCAAAGGTAAAGTGAGCTCTGCCTTGTAGATCGTGTGCTACATGGATGGACTGCTGATGAAATGTTGCCCTAAGATCAGCCTTCTGGAGCATGTAGGCTGGAATTCTCCAAAGTCCACATGAAAGACGTGAAGATATCACTAGATACCAGGCTCATACTTCGTGAAACATCTGTTGGCCAGATCTTTCATGTCATCTGGGATAGCCTGACATCACACAAACAGACACAAAACACTACTGCCATCAGTTGCCTCTGAATGGCTTTGGCAATGTATGGGAGCTGACATGAATTCAAAAAGGTATCAGTAATGGTTCAGGTGACATGACTAGTATTCAAGCCATTGTTAGAAAGATAAAGCTCATTCCTCTAGCCCAATCACAAGCAATCCATTTTTCATGTGATACAGTGTTTAACTTGTACTAAAAATATACTGTTGTTCAATGGGCATAAATGAAGGTCTTTGTCAAAGACTAGGGTTTCTCCCATGCTGTTTCACAGTCTCACCTTCCATGGAACATTGGGTACACTGAGTTTATAATTAAGATATTAAACATTTTTTTTGTGAAGACTGATGCCTAATGACTTATTGCACTGTGATATTTACAAATGGTTTAGATAGGTGCTTGCACAGTAGTGATTTTGTAGAATGTTAGATAACAGCGAACAAAATCATAATGACTGAAACCTACAGAACAGTATAAAGGAAAAACCAAACCACCACAGTGCAGAATAGTGAACTATTCAAAAAGCTTTTAGACAAGATTCAAGAAATTTGTATCAGTTTCCAATAAGGAAAGGTTTTTCTGCCCTTCTCTCTCCTTTCACTCACCCTGAAATCTGCAGTACAAAATGGTATCCAAATAATTTTCTCTTCCTTCAAACCCTAGCATATGGGATCTCTTAGCTCAGCAGTACGTACTCCTCCCTACACACTTGTTTGAGATACAACAGATAGCCACTGATACCATGTGTCATTATTTGGCTCTGCTTCAGCACTTTGCTATAAAACACTGAGACCAGAAAGGAAGGAATAGGAAGTACAGACTGTTCCAAGTTTCTGCTGCTTGTTTCTCCAGAAGTAGGAAGTTACCGTGATTTGGCATTACCCAAATGCAGAGAATGAAACAGCCACACACACATGGAAACAGACAACCTAGTACTGAGTAACTAGTCTGGGCTAGACAGAGCAAAGTGTATGGCCAGTATAGTTATGCCACACACTTCTCAAAATCAACTCTTCAGCACAGACAACATATACACTTGAAAAAAAAAAAAAAGAAAAAAAGAAAAAATATAACAAACATTGCAGGGTATCATTCTAGTTAGTTATCAATGTTGAACATTGAAATATTCACTTACTGAAAAAAATAACCTTATCACTGAAAATAAATAAAGACATATACATGGTAAATTTATCATATACACTGCTCTGTAGAAAACAGATGTTGTTATATTTTTCATCACAAGAAGCTAAGGGCTTGAGTAACTTATTTGACATCAGTCCACACTTCACCCTTTGAGCCTGCTGTGCAAATTAAAATGTCAGCTTGTGGTTCACCTGTCATCACCTGAACCTAAACACTTGCTGAGAATTTCTCCCTAAATCTATGCTTTATTTCATTCCTGATAAACTCAGTAATAATTTGTTAAAAAAGGCAAAAAAAAAAAAAAAAAAAAAAAAAGGAAAGAAGTGTACAGCAACACAAGAGGGTGATACAGCACAAATCTCTCTGAAATCAGCTGGGCTTCTTTCTCCTGCCTTCTCCATCCCTTCCTTTTGCCCCTGACCTCAGGAACACCTGCCTGAATGCAACTGTCTTGTTGACAGAAAGATGGAACAAAATTGCCTGTGTAGTTTTCAGTTAAGCAATTAAAAAAACCCCAAAACCAAACATGACAGGGTTATTTGGGCCAGAGAGAGAGAAATAAGAATGGCTCAACTGAATTACTATGTGTAAAATTTCAGCCTACTGGCCTATTAGTTCAAAACAGGATATTTTCCTTCTTTAATATATGAACAGAGACTTCCTTCCCGTGTGAAGAAATAAAGCCTTCAGTGTTCTGCTTTTTATTATTTCAGAAAGAAGCCAGGGATCAGAGAACATCAACTAATGAAACTGGTTTGTATATGTATTTCAAATTAAAATGGAAAAACTCCTAAAATTTAAGCCAGATCTCTATGTTTACACACACACGTTTCTTGTATACCAAATGATTCTTGGAACTTCTGCCTCAAACTTTTTGCATGCTCTTAAATAAAGCAGTAATTCTGAAAATATACCTTAAAATAGTTGATAAAAGGAGAAGAAAAAAATATAATTATCCTAAGTCATCAACTCATTGGTAATAATTTCATAGAAAGCCCAGCTATTTTCTTTGGGGAAGAGTTGGCAAAAGAAGCCTGGTATCAGATGACCAAAGACTGATCAACTGTAAACTGCACTGCACCAACCAACAGCATACTTGATTTCATAACTCCATGATCCATACAAACATCTAATTATAAATGGGACCTAGTCCTGCCAGTAGCAGGGCTATTGCATCAATCTCCTTTGCTACATTACAATGGAATATTGATAAATGGCTCTTGCAAAGACACAGCAGCTGAATAAGCACATTAAGAGACAAGGGTTCATGAAAAAAATCTTAGTTATATCCTCTTAGGTCTCAAAAGGCCACACTGCTGTTAGTTTTCTTTGCTTTACCTCAAAGCACTAAAAAAAAAAAAAAAAAGAAAAGAAAAAGGCAGCCAATGAATGTGAACAATTAGAGAAGGCAGATCTCCAGACAAGTATATAGGTGACTCATCAACAGCTGCTTTAGTATTTAATATGCACACTGGGTCTAGAACTTCCCATATAGATTGTCTTTTGAGGCTATAAAGAAAAAAAATCTTTAAAAATTCTTTTTCTTAGTCACTGAATGGCAATATTGATCCCAAAGACACTTTTTAATTTTTACCTAAGTATTGTTAAATTCAGTTTTGAATGTCATGTTATTCTTCGAATTCCTCTGCAGCCCACTTTTATTTCTCTGGAATGGAAGCTTCTCATCCAATTCTCAATCCTTTTGAAACGGAAAGAATATTTCTAACTCTATATAACTTGTAAAAATAACTACTAATAATTTCTGGTTATTTGGCATAACAGAGCTGCTAAGTGTGGGGTTTGGGCTTTTTTTTTCTGATTTAAGCATACTTCTCTTCATAATTTACTACTGTATTTAAATCTCTGATCTTTTTAGCACACCACACAAGATAATAAGCCTGCTTCACCTTTTGCTTTTGGGATATGTTCTTTTTACTGGATTATAGCTGACATTCAGGGTTGTAGTATTTTCTAAATTGATCTCATTCTATCATGAAAATGAACAAAATACACATTAAAATATTACTGAAATTATAATTTGTTACTAAAATACTAAAAAGATAAACCTTTTGGAACAAAAGGAACTGTTTCCTTATTCTCATTTGATTGCCCTTTAGCTGTAAAAATAGCATTCTACAGTGGGTGTGACATTAACAGTAAGTACCAGAGCATATCAAAGAGCAAGAAACAGTTAATCCAAGACAAATACATTTAAATCAGCTATAAATAAGAAATGCTTTTTTTTTCTGGACATCCACCGTGTTAATTCTAGCCTTGGTAATGCTTTCCATGTTTTTTTACTTCCAACACCTACATGATTGCTTAAGAAAAATAGTGAAGACTTTATACTAATTATTGTGCTTACTTGAGAAAATGTGAAAGCATCCACATTTATTTCTTCATATTCATCTTCCACTTCATCACTTTTAACATCTGCAAGAGCACTGGCCAGTTTCTTCCGCAAAAGAAAACCCTTCCAAAATGCCTAAACAAAAAATTTAAAGCATGTTATACACAGCCATAGATCAACCCCAAATCCAGATTCTCTATGTTATCCCATTAGGAAGATAAAACATCTTGGGCCTTTGTTTAATAGCTCAATGATCTGTTTTTTGAACTTTATGTGACATTTAAAACTACAAGACAAATTAAATGCCAGCATATGTCTAAAGCTTAGAGTACTCAAGAGGCTCTCCACAAGTAAGCAGAAAGGAATCCTGCAACTCCCTCAACTACAAACCTGGGTCAACTAATTAATTATTTGACAATTCCTTCAGGGACTATTATAAACTGAAAAGAAAGGCTACATAAGAAAAACCTAAGTGCCAACTTTCAAATTACTGAGAATAAAAATACAGATGTTCTAAATGTCTTATGGTTTACAAGTAGCAATTCTTGGAGACATCCCATGTAATTGACCTAGGTCAGTTACTCTTTCTTAACTGTCTAAGATCTTTATTAAAAAAAAAGATCACCAGTAAGCATAATCACCTCTAAGAAAAAGGAGCACATGAGGAATTAAAGTGCTAGAAAACTAGGAAGGGTGGTAGGAACACATGCCAAGCATAGAATCATGTCCAGCAAAAACACTTCAGAGATCAAAATGAGATAGATGGAATTAAGAAAACTGCATACAAGACAGCAACTTCCCCCCAAATCAGTATTTGACATAATTAGAATTCAAGATGTCCCAAGTGTTTAAAACACCATGCAAAATATTCTCATTGTCATAAAAGAAGTGGTACTGTACACTTTTAATGGCTCTGCAATGAAGGCGCTAAAATAGAAAGGGCAAAAATTCCATATTCTGGATTAACATTTAGATTATTAATTTTTATAAAAAGTTTGTCCAACCACATAAATTATTGAAAATGTTATTATTTTACACACATATTTCCTGATTATTATAAAATGATTACATGTTTTACAGCTGCTTCCTTCTAATTTCATTGTTGTTATTTTTCTATAGATCTTCATAAGCATCCAGATAAAATATCCTGATATTAGTGAGTGACCAAATGACAAATATATTTCATTCAAAAAAGACAATTAGTTTTTACAGATTCAAAGGAAAACAGCAATCCTAATGATACATGCAGAAGGCTAAATTGTGAGGCAGCTGCTAACAGAAATCTATGAAAGCACCAGGTCAGTGCTCAGTCATGATCAAAAAGAAAAATTACATGTAGCAGTTTTTAAGAAACAAAATAAAAAATTTCTTACTGTACAAATTCATTCTTTATCTGCCTATGGAATTCAGTTCTTCTCGCTTCTTTAAAAAAGATTGTAACAGTTTGTGGCAAAGGTTCAGTGAGGAACAAAAAGATAAAGAGAATTACAGAGAAATGTGAAAAGAGACTAAACAGACTAAACTTTTATTTACAAAAAGTGGTGTAAGGATGGATGAGAGATCTAAATATCTGTAATAGGCACAGAAGATAAATAATAAATTACTTTTTTTTTCATACTCACTTTGGGAATTACCATGTTTGAAACAAATTAAAGGAAGCACATATTAATTACTATGTAGATTTGTTAAATGCACCACTTAAATACATAGTAGAGGTCAAATAAATAAGTTCAAAAATGGATTAAATAAGTTTATGGAAATCAATTGTTAATATTCTAGCTACATTATACTCCAATAACTAATTTTTGCTTCTAAATCACTTTGTCACTTTTGATATTTGTATATAAGACTGACTCTATGGAATGTTTCCAAGTTAACTTGAAATATGAAAATGACAGAGGAGACTTGCTTCAAAATGTAGAAAATAACCCCATGAACCTTGTCAACTTGGCAAGCAAATACTGGTTACCAAATTAAGCAGAATCAAGGTATGGACTTCAGCTTTTACCTGTAGTAATCCATTCTGTTTAACTGTTATTAGCTCAGTATCTACCATAGTACAGCCTAGGCCAAGGTCTGTTCACAAGGACAATATGGATAAAGCAATCCTGGGCTTTGGAGATAGGAAGAGAAGGAAAGAAATGGATAGGTAGAATAGAAGAGACAGGAATATTATTTAGTCACATAGATATCAAACACAATACATTAGTTACACAGTATCCATCAGCCTCACAGCATAGACAGGCCCCAGTAAGAACATGGGCACAGTATCTCTTAAGCATAATAATAGGATTAAATCAAGTAAAAATAATTCAGGGAAATACTTGATGAAAAAAGGGAAAACATTTTTATGTTTCTATAAAGCTTTTTGCAAAAGTACCTGTTTTAGAAACACCAAGCTTATGCTGACTAAATAAAACAAAAATGTTTAATTATGAAACTTAATAAGATAATAAGCAAAAAACAGAAAATGACAATTACACAAAATAAGAAAGATATTTTTTGTTATTAAACCAACAAAATAAGAAAATACCTTAAACCAACCTGGATTACTGTGGCAGCTTCATGTTTCTGTCTCAAAGCTTCTACAAACTGACGATTCTCTGTTTTACTGCAGTTGTTTTTCCTCTGAGCATGGTACTGCCTCCAAAAGGACTGGATCAAGGATGCTGCCATATGTAGGCTCATGGAAAAATAAATATATTTATGACTCACATAGCCTCACCAATACAACTAGATTATCATACTTGCCAAACTTCAACCATAAAACATAGCACTATGCTTTGAGACAAATGAAAAATTGTGCCACTAGACAAGAAATTACAATCCAGATGTGACATATATGTTCAGAAACACTGGAGGATATTCACATCACATAACTTCTGAATCCAATTATCTAAGTGCTAATCTCCACTGGGCTCTATTCTGTGAATTATCACAGTAGAGGAAGTATCCTCAAAGGAAGTATTAGGAGCAGAAGTGGTGTAACAATGACTGAATAAACTATTGTAGGGGTCTACTTATTTCCACTGACCATACAAAACAAAACAAAACAAAATAACCCCAGAAGAAATCCCAAAAAATCCAAACAAACAACACCCCCCCCCCCAAAAAAAAAAAAACCCACAAACAAACCCAACCAAAAAAAAAAAAAAAACCCACAAACAAACACCAAGCACTAAAGAGGGATAAATACAGAGAACTGCACGAGACAGATCTTTTCAATGGAGCAGACAGGAAAAACACAGAAAGTGCAATTCATCTTTTGCCTGCTTTTACCCTTTAAGACTTCTGACCACCATTAGAAATTTTCTAATTTTCTCATTTCTTAACAAGGACTAAGTACAGACTATTTAAATCTGTTCAGTGATTCAGATTTATATGTTCGACTAACTCATACTGATGGAGAAAAAGTATAATGTCAGCTCAGCATTATGACTTTACTATCTTTACTATCATGGAATTCTTTTCTCCACAAAATACTCATTTCAATTGGATAGTGTATTAAAGAAAAGTCATCTAAATTTCCATTCTCCAAATAATTCCTTTCCTTGTGTAGTGAATCTATTTAAATAGAGGACTACTAGTCAACAACAAAAAAAAGAAACCAAAAAAGAAAAATTACACTTCAGAGATCAATACGAAAAATGGTTTGCATTCTGTTTTGAAGAGAACTCTCCAAAAACACACTTTGAGAACTCATCAAAACATTAATGAAAAATTAAGTATTTAAAAAAAAATATTTGAAGTACTCATCTCTTGCAATAGCCTAATGAACTCTTTCAGCTTGCTGAGAGGTGATCATGAATTGCATGGTCTTCCTTAATCATAATTTTTATGACAAATTATTAGTGCCCTAAGTATCTACTAAGCAGTTTCCTATTTACCATAAGCCTAAATAGCTCAAAGAAGCACACCCCCCATGCTTGCTATTCATACTGTTCTCAAGACATCTGTTTTTAAAACTGAATTCTTATTAAGTTTTAACTCAATTCTTGAGGATTTACTGGAAAAAATCAGCTTTTGTTTCTCGTCTCTACATCCAGAACCATACAATTCAGCAGCAAACACATTCCAAAGAAGTAATAAACCAGTCTCTTTCATGCAGGAAAAAATCTGGGGACACATAACAAGTTGAACTGGCCTCTCACCCCTGCCTCTACTTTTAAGAAGCAGGTTAAGGCATGTTGGAGAGTACCAAAAGCAGGGCAGGCCATTAGCTCTTCAGTCATCACAACAGCAGAAGTCTGGCCTAAATCAAGGGATTAGGATGGTAGATTTAAGCAATTTCTCCTCTTGCCTTGTGAATAACTGACTGTAAAGTTTAAACAGATAAATCTTGAATGTCTAATGAATAATTTTGGCAAAAAATCACCTTACACTAGTTTCTAGTTAATCTCCTAGTTTCTGCAAAACATTTGGCATTTGCAATCCTAACCCTGTATGTGTCATTGAACTGGTGTCTTAACTTTGAAGTACATAAATATCTCTGTCTTAATATACCAACTGGGAGAATACCAAAAATGATTCTTAACTGTTAATATGGAAGCCTAAACCTCTTTATTGTCTAATAAGCGAAAAAATATTATCTTATAAGTTCTATTCCTCCATTTTAAGCAAAAGATCCTCACTCCTATTGTCTATCTATATAATCGATTTGAAAGCAACCTGACATCCGTCTCACCTTTCAGTATCATTCCCAAAGTGCTGGAGATTTCTTCCCATGTCACTTGCTACTATCACTGACTGTTGCAAAGCGAGTTGGCCTGATATGGTATTGCTGCCTTTGCTCTCCCCACTGAAATTACTACAAGATTCAGTGCTCTTCTGCTTCACTCTCTGATCGCCTCTATTTTCCTTCTGGTGCACAGGTATGGAGGAGTTAATGAATGTGGCCTGAGTATCACCAGTAGTAATCCATCTTTTGGAAGGATTTAACAAGACCTGTTTATTTTCTGTCACACCCATGATAAAGAGGTTATTCTCCTGTAGGCAGAGAGTGGATGTTTGCTTTAAATGATTTTGAAGTGCTTCTGGTCCATCTCTGTCAGTAATGCTTAGTTCACCGTACTCATGTACATATCGATGTTTAATACTAAGTTTCAACAACTGATTAAAATACCAGCATTGTCCCAGTGCAGAATCAATAGAAGAGGCAATTCTGGAAAAAAAAAAAAAAATTACATGTCTGTTAGAATGCTTCTAAAACAAACCCCTTTAGTATTTTCTAAAATAGCTTGTATTTTCAAGTATTCTTACATGTTTCCATATTCTTACAACAAATAGGAATTACTCCAATTGGAAATCCAGTTTCAGTCATTATAAATCTTAACAGCTTTTATCTCTTTTCGGACATATTTAAAATATAATCACACATTTCTTATTTTACTCTGAGTTTTTCTAAAGGAGAAAGTTTTGCCTTTTTAAAATAGCCATTACAGCATGCATTTCACTATTAACTTTCTGTGTGGTTAGTGGCATGGGAAGCCCAAATTTTTAGAGGATTTGAGGAAATTTTGCCTTAATGATCCAATCTTACCTGGCAACTATGAAAGCTCATATAAAAATAACAGTAATTTTAAAATTTAGATAAGAACCAAAGCAACAACCCCCAAATTTAGATTCAAACCACCAAAATTCAATGTCTAAGAAAATTCAGGAATACATAAACTTTCAGGAATGGATCCTTTTGTCAATACAAGGGAAAGTGCTAGACTAAAACAACAGTTACCTATGAAGTCTGGCTCTCATTAGTTCTTTTTGTTACACTGTCTAAACGACGAGGATAAAGAAGAGTAAATATGAACTAATTGTTACAGATTCAGATGGCTGTCTGTACTTTGGATGGTGTTTGCTCATTTTATTAGGTAGCAGGTACTTTCAGAATCATGAAAACATTTTCCTTTAATAGTATAGATAGATGTAGAGATCTGTAATCTGGTGCTAATTTCAGAGGAGTACAAAGTCAATTCTAGATCAGCAATCCAAGAGAAAAAGGGGAAATAAGATCAATTTTCTTGCTGGTCTGGAAGAAATAAGTCTTAAAATTATAGTTAGAACAACAGAAATTTCCTTCCTGTTCATCCTTCTGGAAAGGTGAAATTTTTATAAGGTTTTATTGGGGACTCTTTATCATTATAATCATATCCTCAGTGAAGTTCAACTAAGAACACTTTAGATTTTTAAGAACATAATCAATCAGACCCTATAAGAGTAAAAAGGATTCCAACTCTTCCTCTGGTAGTGCAACTTCAGTGCTATTGAACAAACTCTGAACTGGTAAATTGATCCACACAACTTAAGCACCTAACTCACTGTGCAATAGCTGTACATTTGATTGTCCATTACAAAACATCACTCCTACTCCTGTTAATTCCACACGTAGAACGAACCCGAAAAATATTTAAACCGACATACATATTTTAAGGATCTAACATACTACATAGTAAGAATAACAATTTCTTTAAGAGAAAATACTTAAAGCACTAGTTAAATTCTTTAGTTAAATTAGTTATAATTTAATAATTTAATTATAATTATATAATTATAATATATACATAATATATAATATTATATATTATAATAATTATCATTTTACTATTTTAGTTAATAATACTTGAATTAGTTCAAGTATTTATAAAATACAAGTCTGGCACAAGATCATTACCAAATTTCTACATAAAATAATATGATGAGAAGAAAAAAAAAAACGAAAAAATGGAAAATATCCATTCCCGCCTGTTTTTTTTTTTCTTTTCTTTATTTTATATTGCTGGTTTATTTGTTTATGAAAATTAAAATATTGCAGAAAATCCCAGAATGTTTTATGTATTAGCAAAAAAAACTTCCTATGAAAACCATGTCCTGAGTATCCTCGCTAATTGTCAAAAAAAAAGGGAAAGAAAAAAAATCGAACCATCGTAACAGTGAATCCTCTCCTTTGACAGGTGCAAGCAAGGGTATCTCAAGCAGCTGTTTCATCCTTCCAGCTGACATTCATTCCATGAATATGTCAAGTAGAAATGGAAGGGGAGATTGAGGAAGTGAAATTTCAGGCAGGGAATAATTTTGTGGGCGCCAGGGATCGCGTGTCAGTTTTTTTTGTAGAGGCTGCTTTTTGGGCAGTTTTTCCAAGAAAAGGCTGCAAAATACCATTTTGTCACTGTGAGCATGCACCCTCTCCCATGCCTTCCCCGGCAATCCACAATTATACATTGACTTTGCAGGATTTTTAGGCTGCCATCTGTATCAGTAGCTTTTCGATTGAGGCAGTCATATTAGCTTAAGTTTAAAGAAACTACAAAGGAAGCTGAAGCGATATCTCAGAGACTTATGTGCAATGAAGTGGCATGGTGTGTTTGATGTTCTCCTGCGAAGGTAAAGCTGCAGTGCACAGACACCAAAGGTCACAACGGGGCCTGAGTACTAACTTGGTGGCAGTCAGCTTGGTGGTTCCCTTCAGTGAACAGGGCTATCAGGCAGCCTATCAACACACTGCAACTTTCTCAGTGTCCCAATAGCACTGCACTCAACACCAGAGATGTGTTCCTGAAGCTTGCTAATTCAAACCACAGAAAGAAAGCTGCTGCAATGGAAAATATGCAGGACTGGTTTACTTCTTTAATGGTAAAAAAAAAAAATACAAGGAAAGAGAGAAGACAAAGTAAGAAATATGACAATATTAAGACTTTTGATACCACAATATTTCCTTTTCAATTAATCTAAAATCATTGTTTGCCTTTCAGACCTTTTCCAGTGTTATTGGTCACACTTAACCTGGAATTGTTAAGATTTTAGTTAAGATCTGACCAAGGATTTAACCATACATTGGCATCGAGACAAAACAAGAAATGCAATTATGACAGAGGAAGTACAACTGACACTGAAGAAGGCTTCAAGCATCAGCACCTTGTTATCTAGAAGTCTCTCACACTTTTTCTATGTAGCCTCCCATGGGCAGCTCCATGCAGCTCTGGCTCTTTTTCTCCTTCTTCCCTCTTCGTTCCACAGTTCCAGCTTGCTCCTTCCTGTCCCTAGCACGGCCACCCAACCCAGGCTGTCTCTTGTACAATGTGTTACCCTTTCTGTCCCTAGCACGACCTCCAGTCCCTTCCTTCTTACAACACAGCCAGCAGACTCCAACTGACTCCCTACTACTTAACTCACTCTTTATCACACACAGCGCTGTGAGGGCAAGGCTGTTCCTTCTCTGTTGGTAATTGACACAGCTGCAATCTACTGGGGGCAAGATATCCTTCAGCACAATCTCTGTCTTCCCACAGAATTATCCTATGGAAGCACCAGTATCCATAGTGTCTGGCTACTTAGTATGCAACGAAATATAGATAAATATGGTGGCCTTGCAACACCAAAATTTTTATGGCTTTCAGCTTTGACCAGCAAATTCCTTCATGTTCAGTTGCTGCCAGGCTACCCACGGCTTTATTTTGATTATAACAAGTGGAAGTGATTTAAGCCATATGCAAATTTTAGCAGAACCACAAAGCATAACCAGTGCTTTTGCAGTGGGAGAAAGGAGTAATAAGCCAGAAGAGCAAGGGATGAGTCTTGCAGTACTGTATAAATGTGTTAAACTAGCAGCCCTGACACTAAAGACCAAGATATTATTTTCACCAAAAAAAAAAAAAAAAAAAAAAGCCCAAGAGCATCAGAGGAGTGAGTAGAGGTGGGGAGGAATAAACCCCACTGGCAGCACCTAGAAAGCATAAGGATCCATGCACATGCTGACTTAACAGATAAAGAAAATGACAAATGATTCACGCTTAAAGGCCTTCCAGTGGAGTTTAAAGCAGCTAAAATGTTGCTACTTCAGAAATTTAAAGCGGCAGAAAAGGCTTGCTTGTAGAACTAACACATTTTGTATAGAATTTTCTACTGCAATCACACCTGCAATGGTTGCCTGGTTATTTAAAGAGCATAGTTTTGTCAAAGTGAGACAGTAAATCTGGAAAAGTCAGCAGAACAAATCTCTCAGAGGCAAAAGGGACGGGCTTGGAAAAAACAAGCCAGTTCTGATCAGGAATGGCAGTTTTCTCCTAGCCTTGAAGTTCAATTACAGTTAATATTCTAGCCCTTTGTATGCTAGTGTGCGCTAGTTAAAACCTTGCTTAATATCTTGTTTTTCCCTACAGTGACTTTCATAATTATAATACATAGAATATTCAAATAGTACACCTCAATTTATGTTTGTTTACAATAATGTGGGGTAAAATCTAATGTCTTCAGGGAAACTTCAATATGCATCTTTACTGATGTTCAACTGCAGTTTACCAAAGTCCCTTACAAAACATGAAACAGGTCGCTGGTGACATATTTTCTCCTTGCAACACCATTTATGAAATTCCTGTCATTTTTACTGCAATATACATACAGTATTTATAAAGTTCAAGTTCCACTAGCCAAAGAACTGCACATCTGATGGCTGAAAACAAATTGCTGCAGCACAGGTATCATATTATTTTTTATACATGATTACTTATTACAGGTCATCGAAATGTTACGCAACATACAGAAAACATTTAGTATAATAGATAAATTCAATTTTACAGTCAGCTTTATTCTTAAGCATGGCAACAACAGAGAAGTTTTGGGAAGAAACAGCACAGAGAATTTAACTGGGCAGTAGTGGTGTATGAAACAGATTAGGAAGCAAGCAGTGATTACTTTTGGCAGCTTACATACTTGAGGTCGCACCTACAGGGGCTCATAACTTAGCAAGATGTGAAACAGACAGCAGTTTGCCCTATTGTTGCCCTGTTGTTTAGCAATGTCACATTAATTCAAAGTATTGCAATATGTACACATAATAGCTATGCTGCTAACAAACAAGTTGTTTAGCGTTCCTTTTATGAACTGCAGTTTGCAATGGTTTTCAAGTCAGCTATAAATTTTACTTCAGCCAAAATAAAAGATAGATGGCTTTAATACACAAGAAATTAATTTTAAGACCAATTTTGATACACGATGCTTCAATCAAGTCAGGGTCACCAATTTAAAAGATCAAGAATGAATTCTCAAAAGTTCAGAAAATCACAACCCTCCCTACTCTGCATTCCCCACCCTCCCTCCACCCAAACCATACATTCAGGGAAGAAGAGATGTTTACATAATCACCTCTTTCCACTACAGTTCCTCCCAAACATCTGCAGGCTCTTTCAAACATTTCTCTTTCAAAATTTACATAGAATCATAGAAAAATTCTCAATTGAAGGAACCTCAGGAGGTCTCTGGTTCAATTTTCTGCTTCAAAACTGGGATAGCTCTCAAATCAGAACAGGCTCCTCAGGTTTTCATCCAGTCAGGTCTTGGAAATCTCCAAGAACAAGACTGTACAACCACTCTGGGCAGCAATTCATCACTGTCCTGCCCTGAAAAGGTTTTTCCTTATGTCCAGTTGTACTATCTCTGGCTGGAATGAATTAATTCCCATTACAGTTGCCCATATAATGCTGTGGTTTAGATTTGTGACCAGAACTGCATTGCTAAAACACTAATGCTTTGCTGAACAGTGCTTGGACAGAGTCAAGGCCTTCTCTCTTCCACCCAGCAAGTAGCCTGGGAGTGGGCAGAAGGCCTCCTTTCTTTAGCTCCTTCCTAGGTAAAGAACTTTGCACTTGTCCTTGTTGAATTTACAAGGTTCCTGGTGACCTGTCCTCCCACATTGCCCATGTCTGATTGGTAGCCCTCCCCTCAACAACTGCCTTTGAATGCTTGTGGTCTGCAAGTGCAGTAAGTATGAACTCCATCTCCTGCTCCCAGTCTTTGAGAAAAGATGTTGGAAGTACAAGTCAGCTTCCAGAAAGTAGCGTGAGCAACATACTAATTAATTCATAATTAATGGATGGTCTGAACCTGACGACCCAACATGTTTATTTATCTTCTTATGTCCATTCATGTAGAAATCAAAAAATATTAGATTTTAGGAATATCATCTTTCCCTCTCATTTTTTACCATCCTGCAGAAATGTATATAAAAGTAAGGTTCTTAGATTCTACTACAGTTTGCTCACAAGTCATATCCTAATTATAAATTGGGTTTTTTTCTGCAAAAGGATAATGATGAAATGTCTAAATATCAGACATGGAAAAATTTTCTCAATCACAGAAAAGGAGAGCTTTATTTTCTTTTATGAAAAAGGAAGGAGAGAACACCTTTCAGGATGGCTAACAGATCAGAAAATATCAGCTTCCCACCTGCAAACCAGAAGCCAAAAATCACAGAAGTGGAGAAGACATATCTTGATGGTTTAATGGAGAAACATATGACTTTTAGGAGCCACACACATTGCATCTATCATAGAAAAATGCACTATATAATTTCTCCCAACTAATTTCAATCTAATTCTTAATACAAACCTCTTTTAAAATTAATCTGATTCTGAGGTCTGAAGATTTTATTGCAGCTTAGTAAAAGCTGCAGTAATACAACACCATAATAAACTGTTAGCTAGGAACAAGACAACGTGGATATACAGGCTTACATGCAAACACAAAATAGCTAGATTCTGAAAAAAATGTGCATACTTTTCCTGAACCAACAAAGTATGCAAGGCAAAGTTCAAACTAGAACAATGTAAAACAGCACCTGCTTCACCTGCTCTGGGATAATGTTCGGTACCTGGCAGAATTAATAAAACTACTTTTCCAAAAATTAAAAGGTAAGTTGTCTATTCAAAGGATAATAAGGATTTCCTGAACCTGATGGGAAATGAAAAGGAACTATGAAAGGAAAAATCATTCAATAATATTACCAAGTAATATTGAGATATTTAGATATTACAAAACAATTAAAACATAGCATATGTAAGTGATAAATTACCACTTGCATGGTCTCTGCTGAAGTTACTGGACAACTAGCCATGGTAACAGTAATAAAGGTAGCAAGTATGACAAAATTAAAGATCTGCAAACAGATACAGCTTATTCACTACCTTAAGAGAAAATACGTCAAATCTTTTGAAACTATTTGGAATGTGAATAACTTACACATGGAAAAAAATGTAGAAATAAAAATAAAGCATATTGTACCAACAGCCAAATTAGATTTGATTAAGGTAAAGTTGGAAATCATGTTAATATGATATACAACTTTCAGGACTTAAGCTACAGTTCCTGCATAGCACTGTACAATTTTGTGTGTATGAATTCATTTAACAACTACTAACTACAGGTTTTGAACCACCTGTTCTTCCAAACTTAAAGAAACAAAACTCAAGGCCCTCATAACTTAATATCTGTCTAAAACAGACTTTGCTCTGAAGGCAATGATTCTAATTTCTTTCTTATCCTAATACATTTCCAGGCAAAAAAAAGCCCTAAGTAAAATTCATATGTCAACAAGAACTTCAGTAACAATACATAAAAAAAATATTTCTGAATGCAATTTATATCCATAAAAATACATACTCCAATTCAGCAGCCTTTTTTTTCAGTTGAATATTTTCTTCAATTTGAACTTGACAAAGTTCCAGAAAAGTTCCCAATTCTGACACTTTGATTTTTTCAGTTGTGGGTGAAGTATGACGGGTTAAGATTTCACCATCAAGCAACTGTAAGCTAGGAAGGACCTCCAACATGGAAGACCTTAGGAAAAAAAAAATCATAATTATTTTTTTTAAAAAAATCCTTATGCTACAACACCCATTTTATTGATACAAGCATGTAACAATACAGAACATGAAGATAGTTCTCTAAATGTTTGCATATATTTGTCCTTATTTCATATGTTGACATTTTGACTAAGATTCATACTTAAACTAAAGAATAATATAAAGAATAAAACACAGAACATAGCAAAACTTCTTCAAACGTCATTGGTATAAAGAGCACTGCTGAAATACTGACACCAAGAAAGTCAATGGCAACAGTCTCACTAGAGCTACAATTTTACCTACACAAACCTTAATTTGACACACTCATGCATAGGCACCTGTATTCATTTGATTAGTAGGCAGCACAGCAAACTAAGTCATAGGATTAAGATACAGTGCTGATTTTCTTGACACATCAAAAAGCTTAAATTTTAAAACTGCACAGAATACTAAACCTTGCCAATTCTACTCCCTTTATCACTTGCGTATACCACATATACTGACTCGCATGCTGAGATTTGGTACGCTGACAGGAAAAAAAAATCCACTTCTGAAATACTGAATTTAGGTCAGTGAAAGGAATGAGAGCAAAGATGAAACTTCCTTGCTACAAAGGACAGCTGTGGCCACTGGTGTAAGAAAAAATATGTATGAGAAACTTACCTAATCAAAAAAAAATAAAAAAATAAAAAAGTGTCATCAATGCAGTCTTGTTTATGTTATTTAGAGATGTAAGCTGGTACTGCAATCTTGTTTCACATATTTCTTGTATCAGACTGAATTTGTTGCAAGTTTGAAGACTGCAAAATTATATCAACTCTCAATATTTTCATTAACTCAGTTTTAATTAACATGAACTCTTAATACTAATTGTAGGATGTAAATCCCCCTATTATTGAAAAAGATAGTATTGTTTTCAAAATTTTGGAGCTCCCTGAGTATTCACTGTGAAGGTAAAGGACTACTCAGCTCACACAACGTACTAAGTTTAAACTAAGTTTAAAATCTGAAAAAATTTCTATGACTGTGTTATGATATTCCAAATAACAGAGCAGAACATCAGTTTTTGCAAATAGGAAAGTTTTCTTCTCTACTGCCCATTAATGAAGGCTAAGACTGTCTGAAGTACATTTGGAATAGAATTATGGATTTAGATCAACAGTTCCTGAACACAGAGAGAAATTACCAAAGCTGATGTTGAATAGCAATATACCAAAATAGTGACATATCAAAGTTGATCAATGATGGAAGTTTTGTCTCTTAGAGCTGTGGGATCTCAACATTCATTTTTCCAGCTGTGTTCTTCCTGGTGAAGGGCTGGCTGAGTCAATATTTCATTTAGTGAAAACTTCCTGGTGAGTATTCTGCCACTTAAGAGGCTCTATTAATCATTACAGCATTGAAACCTATTCCCCTAGGAGTACTCAGACTGATCCTAGGGTTTAATTTTTAGAAAGAGATTTCTTACTACTTCACTTTTGTTGGTGTTAGCACTGGCTGGACATGAAAGTACAAAACCGATTGGAAAATTTTACAACTAATTCCTTTGTTGGTATCAAGGGGTTATGTAAAGTTCACTGGAACATATTATCTGAAGCTACAGTCAATGCTGTATTCAGCAAATCCATATTTCATACTATCCCATACTTTAAATCCTTTAGACAAATTAATCTCTTGTCTAATCATAAAAGCTCTATTGGTTTAGGCAATCTAAAGTGTCAGTTCTCATAGTTAAATTTCAATTCAGAAAGCTTTTCCTTCTAGGTTACAAGTGAAATAACAGTTTTGTAAAATAATGAGAATTCAAACAATGGAAATGGAAATTTAAAACATTGTCACAGTCACAGAATTTTATGAATGAAACTACCTGCAGGAACCATGGGGTGCAAGTAAGTCTATTCATTAAAAAAATTAAACAAACCAATCAAGAATGTACTTGCACAGCTATCTTTTAAACTACTCAAACACTTCTAACTAAAAGTTTGAAATAGTTGATTTTTTCTTTTGATTAGTAATCCTAAATTTGTACAAAAATCTTCAAATAGAAGATATAAATGTAAGGGTGGTTTTGGTTTTTTAGTGTGGACGGCAGGACTAGGGCAGTGATCATACCCCTGAATTTGGCACTAGTGAGGCCACACCTCAGGTACTATGTCTAATATGCAAAAAATTATACAAAAAACCTATTCATTTGCAATTGTACTCCTATGGTTTATAAATCCATATAACTACTCCTTTCAGGAATCATGGTAACTGCATATCATTTTGTATGCCAAGTTTCTTTTCTACCCTATTCATTTTTTATATAGAGACATATCATAATCTCTAGGACTAGCTCTTTGATATTTTGGATCATTATTCCAGTATTATACACCAGCAAAGGGTGAATGACAACATTATTTTTACATTTCTTTCATAATTATAAGAGCTATTAATTTTTGATGTAGAGATAAGAAATTTGAAGAAGCATAAAAAAGGCTAATTTTCAACTACTAAGGAAAAATCAAACATTCATCCTGACTTTTTCTTCTAACAGACACTACCCCTTCACCAGCTATGTGCAATGTGAACCTGTCACAGCAGCGAGACAGTTCAGACTATATGTGGGAGTATTTCTACTATTTAAATAAGATACACACAACAATCTGTTGTCTGATTTTGATTTTTGATTTAGCAAATTAAAGTATTTTTGTTACCTCCAGTTCTTTTCTTGGAGAAGAGGATTCCCACTCAACGACAACTCCTTTAGTTTATGGCAGCCACTAAACCATCTATGGACATCTTTAAGATCTGTAGTATAGAAGAAAGAAACCTAAATATGTCCAAATGCAGAACCATCTTATTTCCCATAAATTCTTAAATGGTAAAAGTAAAGTAAAGTAAAATGTGCCAACATCATGTAGTCCTAAAAGAAAGGCTTCTATCTATCCAATATAGTTTTAATTAATATCTATAACATTCAAGTTTGGAAAATATTTATATATTTTCAATATATATGCCTCTTATAAATATGTGGGAACAGTCCCATTCAAATTGGTTTATAATTTAACTAAGAAGTTCTTATTTCGATGGGGTTTTCATTTTTTTTTTTAATACAACTTACCCGACAAGCAGTTATTTTTGATATCTAGCTTTTCCAAAAATACAAATGAATTTAAAGGCACAAGGTCAGTTAATCTAAGAACAAAACAGAAAAGATTTTTAAAAAAATTAAATTTAAACAGGAGTTCATTAACAGAAAGGCACTGGAATCTTTTGCAGGTATGACAATTTACTTATTTATAAAAGAAAATGCCCATTTATCTATCCAAGATGCTAGGACTAATTACTGAAATTTTAACTTGAAAGTATTTCTTAGTTTTTTCAACACCTCAGTTTTTAATATTTTCTCATTAATGTGTTTTTATCTGATAAATATTTCATTCTGTTCCTTGTATTTAATGCTGAAGATCTGAACTCTTATAAAATTTACACAACTCACCTGGCTTTTCTTTAGGCACCATAACGAGAATGGCACTAATAGAATGTCCTGATTCTGGAGAAAAAAAAAATTCTTGGCTTCTTTCCTCTTTCCTCATTTCTCAAACTTCTTATCAGGTTGTTTCTCTTCTCCAATCAGCACATCACTTCCTAGATCCTAAAACTAGCATAACTGTTGTCATGGATGTATTTTTCAAGAGGTCAAGACTGCACTATCCTGTAATATATTTTTAGTGCTTCCTCTGTCTTATGACATCTGTCAGATTGTGTCAAAAGGTTCTGATTACTGAGACAGTTATGGAATTGCATATGGGATTGTTCTTCTTGCATTATCAGAGCTTTTCTTGAGCAATAATGCAGCAAAGCAGTACTAAAGACAGGACAAAACTCTTGTATGCAGTACTGAAGAGTAAATGTAAAGAAACTGAGTTGACATTCATCTATACAAAGGGATTGGGACTGTAAGATGTGTGTTATTGCTACTACTAAAGGATTAAAGCTTAATGTTATTTCTTTGCTTACAAACTTTCACTGATGCAAGAATGAGTGTTGAATGGTTTGTTCAGCTTCCAGGCTATTGCCAAATATTAACTTTCAGATTGAAGTTTATCTTGGTTTATGTTAAATACAAAAGAGGCAAGAAAACGTAAAAATCAAGATGCAAAGAATCCAAATTATCAACTAAAACTAGAATGTTTAAGCACATGGTACAGAACTATACCTTTTTTAAAGAAGTACATGTTTAGGAAACATGTTTCATCCCTATAAGGGCAAGGCCCTAGCATAACAAGAGAACGGTAACAGAAATGGCACTGTATGTGGTCAGTTTGTGACTGCTAATTTTCACAGAAAGTGGTATTTTCTAAGGGTGTAGTGCTTTGAGAGGTATAAACCAGAATTCTTTTTGTCTGAAATATGATCCTACAGAAAAATTAAATGTACTCAAAATTGTTGAGAGACAAAAATGTGTCCTTGTTGCTGAAGTGTATGACTATGTTGTGTTTTCAGCACAGGCTTTACAACTAAAATGCAGAACTGAATTTTACTCTGGTGCACTAATTATGGACTAAATGTTGGTTGTAGATTATTTAATCCTATTGAAAATGCAGCCAAATTCAAAACAGAAAAAAAAAATCATCATTTCCACACTCAGTTGAGAAGTATTTCTATATGACAATCTAATATTTTAAGAGTAAATTCAGAGAAACAGATAGAAAGACAACTGAGTACATGCCACTATACTTCAATTTCTTTCTCAAACTATTGTAAAGTTGTCCTGGTTCTAATCCTACTTAGTTCTACTTCCTTCATGCTATGGAAGTTTTCCATGGAATCAAATAACTATGAACAAGTATTGACTCTATAAAGCCTTAAGCCTTACACGTAGATCTGTATATAGTACTACAAATTTCATCATTTTAGTTTCTCATCATCAGTCAGTAATATTCACAGCAAATAGCATCATAGATATTACCGGCTAACAGTATGGCAGCAAAAGCTGAAAATTCATGACTAGAGATTCTTATATTCAGAAAAGAAACATCCTATTTTGCATAAGGGACAAAAGAGAATGCAGGGGTTTTATTTATAATGAGTTCTCTGGCTCTTTATCAGCATATGCGGTGATGAATTAGAAATTGTCTACTGGACTGTCCTTGCCTGCCGTTGGCATCATGAGAGTTAAAACATTTCTCCGTCATTCTATAGCTTTCCCTTTACCGACATTCTTTGTTAATTTTTTTCCTAAGAAAATTCAAACCAGAAAGACAAAGGACATTACTGAAAACTTAATACTACTTGACCTTGTCACATTAGCCCTGGGCATAAGAGAGATATAAATTACAAAGAAGACACAAAAGTAAAAGATATTCACAAAAAAGCAAGCTATAGCTTCCTTTTTCTGCTCCCATTTAAGGCACTAGTAGAACAGGTCAGAGATAGAGTTTATGTAGTTTATGTGGCTATATCAGAAAAAAAAGATTTAAGAATAGCTGCAAGTGTGCATCAGAGAAAATAAAAATTGTGTTGCTGAACATAAATAGCAGTTACTCCTCAAAATGGTCTAAATCCTGCTGTGCAACTGCTTTTCCCCAGAAAAATGCATTGATGTTAATAAGTGGTTAGCAGGAAGCAGGGCAAAATAACTAAAATAAATTTATTATAATCTAGATCTTTAGGTAAAGACCAGATTTCTTTTTCATTCTTTACATTAAAATCAGTTCAATTTGCAATAATCACCATATTTATGAGCAGTAAATACACAAAATATAGGAAATCTGTCAGGTAGCCACTTCGCGTCTTGAATATTCTAGCAGGCAGTACTTCAAGCACATTACCCATGATGCCACATACTTAAACTTATCACCAGCAAAGAATTACTGAAAATTATTTTAAAAAATCTAGAGTGGTAAGGATAGGATGGAGAAAACCATTATATATTGGTATAGCTTTTTTCATGAATGACTTATTTCAACATCCAATGACATTTAGATTTGTCACGATAATTCTGGAAAAGTGGTCAAATCCTCAAAACATCATGGCTTGCAAGAAGCTCAACTCTAATATCTGAGAAATTCAGTTAAAAACACAGATACCATATATATTTAAGTTGAGAGAATAATGCATGCTAAGAAGGAACTTAACCAATTTTTTAGCATTTCTATTATAAGCCTTTTAGGAATAATATGCATCTAGACGCAAAAACATGGGAGCAACATGTTTACAACAAATTTGATTTGAGCCAAACCATTTTCCCAAAATAAAAAGGAAATTTTGCAGAAGACTGCATTTTTTAAAATATTAAATTTTTATCTGTCTCACTTAGGCTTAGTGAAAAGCAAGAGATAGCAAAAAAAGAATTTTTTTCTTATTAATAGCACATTGAAACAGAAATTTTAGGAGGGATTTTGTCTATTTTGAAGTTAAAAAAAATGGCTACCCGAACAGCACATTTAGCAGCTCGCTGTAAAACTTTTAGATGAGAAAGACATTAACTAGTAAGTGACATAATTAAATGGGATTACATTACATAAATACCACACAAAGTCTTAACACATATTAAAAATTTATTAATTTTACACAAGGACAAGGTTGTTTTCTCCTACATCTAAATCTTTATCCACAACAGAAGAAAAAAGAATATGCCCCCTTTTTAAACTAACTTAACAGTTGTGTCCTCAGCTGCTATAGAATAGAGCATGGATCTTCATAGTCCCAATTCTGCAGAAAACAAGTCAAGAGGATATTCATCATTGTCTTTGATCATCTGTGCCTTGATCAAGAGTATACTTTGTATGTAAAAGCCACAATAAAACACTTAATAAAGGCAGCAGTGGTGAAATACCTGTCTTTTTTTCTATTTGAAGGAGTTAATCACTACCTGTTTTACTTTCTTGTTACGCTGTAGGTTTAAAACTACTTAAACCAAATAATTTTTGGAGTTTTACCTTTGACAAATTCTGGTTTATGATGCAGGCAAAGCATCTCAGGAATAAAAATGTCCTGTAAATTAGTGTAAGAATTTTCTTTTCACAGCACTTCACTTTCAGAAAGAATACAGATTCATAACATTATCATTATATTGGCTTCCTGCAGTCAGTAAAGAGGAAATGACACTCAGTGCACACTTGGAAAAAATTCACAAAATTGCACTGGCTGTAGGATAAAAGTAAAGAAACAGCTTTTCTTTCAACAGCTTACTCCATTACATTCACTGTTTCTATAGAACATCGAGTTACTTATGCTATAGCACACACATATGGAGCTGCTTATAAGTGTACATAAAGTAAGTGTAACAGAGCAGGCTACTGAAATGCCAGGAATTTTGAGGCTTTTAATATGAATTTAAGACTATCTTGTCCTGTTTGTCACAAAGATTTGCCATAAGCTATAGATACATCACAGAAAGAAGGGGAATTGCTTGAGGGCAAGTTGTATACTTATTTTTGGCACATCCAGTCTGTTGATGCAAAAATATGTCCCTTCTCACAGCCCAGCCAAAGGAACTCAGCAGACCAAATATGGCATCTCTGCTTGGCTCCTGGAAAACCAGAGCAAGCACTACAATGGACATTAAAAACTGTAAGATGATGGGATAGGCAAGTGACTTAAGGTGCATCTACATGGCCAGTCCAGCACAACCTCAATCCAGAGGCTGCATTCAAGCTATCCCTGAGACTGTGCTCACAAGTCCCTAGCAGGCATATGAGATCTTCAAGGAGTTTTGCAAAACACTTTATTACACACAGGATAGCTACACTGGAGGAAGAAGAGGAAACTACAAGAATATAAAGCCACATTATCATGTGTTCCACAAAAAAGTTAAACAGGACAAGGAAAAAAATAAGAACAAGAATTAAATCAAGCAGTGTGACTCAAAATCTAATGCTTAACATATAATGCTCTTGCTTAATCACAGGCAGGAAGCACTTTCTCCAAACTCCAAGAAGAATTAATAATGGAACAAAAAATCCCAAACCCTAGAAGCCTGAGCAGGAACTTGAAGATTAGATTCTGTAGATATTTTATTTACATCCAAGAGTCTCCATGAATAGTACTTCACTAGAGATGTTATGAAAACAATCTGAAAAGTTATATAAAAATATAGGTTGTATATACTTAAATAATACTCAATTTCCATAAAGGACATTGCTTATAGTAACAGGATTCAGTCTCACACATCCTTTTTCCCACAGGCTCTCAGACACAATTGGCTCTGCTGAACTAAATGTCACATAGGATGGCATTCTTCTGTTCAGATGTAGACACCTATACATGAGGTGGTCATTCTGATTTTTTTACTAGTGAATGAAGATGAACAGGCACTTTTAGGCTATGATTAGTGTCAAAGCAAGCAACTAAAAATGTAAGATGAATCACCCTTTAAAAACATCTATTCACTAACAAAAGAGTGAAGTAATTAGTTGAGAGTGTATTTCTATATATGGTATGTAGTATTTATTCTATTTGTTAAGCTGAGATCAGTCTTATTCAGAACAAAATTATCACCATATAGACAAATATTGGATAATAATTTAAAATTAATTTTCCTATTAACATATTACAAATCATAATAAATGTTTGAAATCTTTTTTTGCAGAATTTAAATTAAGGAAAAAAGGGGTGGCAAAAAGAAAGATTTTTAATCCATGATATCTATCTGGTCATTCTACCTCTAAAGATGTATAGATTATCTTAAAAAACAAACAGAACATTAATTACAGAGTACTCCAGTGTATGATCCAGTTTTATGCTGCTTGTCTCAATCCTTCTTTAATTTATACCTCTTAAACAGAACCATAAGAGTGAAAAATTAAAGCAAATATACTTGTTTTGGAGGGTATTAACATATGTATGTAAAATAAAAAACATTCTTATTTGTCCTTTCTAACTCTAGTACTTGCCCTTAACTTAGCCTTCAAAGTCTGTTTTGAATAAGCTAGCTGTGAAATATGAAGTTTGACAGACATACTCTAGAAACAATTGCTAAAGAAAGAAAGAAACCCACCCTGGTTTTAATAATGCCACAATGCTCAAGAATCATTTTCACATAAGATCTAAAAGAAAAAAATCAATTTACATAGTTAATGCTGTTTCAAGTTTTCTTAGATAGAGGTAGCCAGTGCAATTACATGCCAACCACATATTTTCATTTTTAAAGAATATCCCAAAAAGATTGTGAAATTTCAACCATACTGAGAATTACACTTTTCAGACAAGTGTTATGTTAGTAAATTCCTCTGGATCAGTTCTGTAAGTGGAAGAATGTTTCTTACCTATTTTGAGACAGCAAAAGAATCTTCAATAGAGGCAGCCAATACAAAGAAAGCATTCTCACTGAAGAAATGCTATTGTCATCCAAATATAGTTCTCTTAAGAGAACATGATTTTCCAGTCTTGGAAGCTAAATAGAAAGGAGATGGTTATTTAAGATTAATATAAATTAGAGAAACAACAACAGAATGCTTACCAGATGCTTTTCATAACTCATTACTAAATACAAGCAAAACTCACATTTTGGATATATGTATCATTTCCTTATTACGTATCTAGCAGTTGTTACACATGATCTCTATATATCAGGTGGTAAATACTTTTAATGTCTTCTATCACACCTGAATAGTCCATATAAAAAATTAAAGAAAAAAATCAAGAGTCCAAGAGTCACAGCCTTGCTATTTTATTCATGCAGTTATTTGCTGCTTACTGACAATGCTTTTGATCTCTTAAATTCATAGGAGAATAACTGTTAGTAAATATGATTAAGCATACATTTAGCAAACAACTTTCCCATTTTAAATGCTGCAGCACAAATTTCAAGTTTTGGAGAATCAACATACATTAAATAAGAATGATTATCATAATGATAATAACGATATTGCGTACAAGTAACGGTAAGAAGCAATTACTTATATGTAATGATAATTATATCATTAATTATATTAATTATATCATTATTACCAGCCTGATATAATTATCTTACTATTATAATAGAACCTATAAGTAACAATAATCTTTGGTTACATTTTAAACAAAATCAGAATCATATAACACAAACTGAAAACTAGATGCTATAAATGAAGGAGGAACCATAATCACTGAAATGACACATTTTGTCAAGACCTTGGGAGTAAGAAAACAATTAACTGCTAGCCATTTGTATCTTTGAAAAATCACCCTCTGATAAGGGAAAAAAAATCTTACCCAAGAGCATGAAACATCCCACACCAATCAAAGAGCACACATTCAGAATGCTGAAAAATATGACTGTTAGCAAAGATGTATGCACAACAGCCACTAAATTCAAAGCTTTTACCTCCTCGAGATTATTGCCCTGCAACTTCAGAACTTGAAGTAGGCCACAATTCTCAATGCCTTCAACTTGTGTGAGATGATTGAAAGAGCAGTCTAGATGAATGAGAGTAGGTGCCTCACAAAGACCTTTTGTGCTGATTAACTGATTATGGTCCACAATTAATTGTTGAAGATTTTTCAGCGATTCCAGACCATCTAAAAAGTCAAGATTTAAGACACAATGAAATAAAAATCTCTTGTCATTCAAGTACAAAGAAAACAGAATTTTCTGTACATTCTCTGACGTAACAATGAATATTACTTCTGTATAGGGTTTTAAAAATAATTCCTGTATTTTGACCCTAACACATATACAGTGCATATGGTTCACAAATTTCTGATCCTGGTAATCAATCAATAGTAACAGTTCATAATATTTTTGGTATTTCTGTTGGAAGAGAACACTCTTTTAGTGATAAACTGTACTTATTATGCTTTAACACTTTACAACTGCTCTGAACTCTGTGAAATGCAAACAGCCCTCTAAAAATCATCTATCAGAATGAAAACACTATACTTAAAATTTAATTTTTATTATTTCATTTTTTAATTTTTTTTGTTAATGTATCAGTAAGGTTAAGAAAAACTTTATTAAAACTTAGGTCAGTACCACCACTATTATTTAAAGAAGTCTTGTTTAAGGAATTATGACAAAATATTTTTAATGAAAAAATTTATAAAGAAAATTTAGTGCCTTTAAGAACGAAGCTGTATTACTACAGCCATTCCACTCTCAACAAATTTACTCCTGACATCTACATTAATGAGCATGTAATCTCTACACACAAAAGAAATGCAAAGAAATTCCCATCAGCATCTGCTTCTTTTACAGAATGTAACCCAAATCATGCTTACAACAGCAAAAATCACATTATCTTCCCGTAGTCTTACACATGCAGTGGCACTGATCCATCTAACTCGCTACAGGTCTGAGCAGCTTTTCTGTATCTCTGTAGTAGAAAATTCCTTTGAAGGCATATCCCTTACAAAACATATCTAAAATAAGGAAATTCTGATTTTACTTCTGTTTCATGTATTCTTAGACAATTTAGTTAATTTAGGATTATTTGAGGGAACACTTTGTCTCATCTTTATCTCACCCAAAATTTCACAAGTTCTTCAAAGGAAGCTGTATGAGCTTTACAATAGTGAATCTCTTTGTGACTGTCCTCCGAAAACAAACTAGATTATGAAACTAAAGATCAGTTTGCACCATAGAGTATTGAGGATACAGAAGAGGACTTGAAAACAAATGATCAGGAGAAAACTTAAAACAAAAAATGAAATACCGAAACAGCAGTAAATTTAAAAAAAATCCCTATATAGGCATTTCAATAACATTAATTTAAAAATGGAAAGCACTTAGTGAAAATAATGCAATTGTTTGACGTTAAAGTGATATCATATATAACATACATGTCCTATAATGTAACTTCAAAACTATGCTTTAGCAAATAAATATACAATATTTTAAATATACAAATATTTTAATTATTCTGAAAAATTTCAGACATGCCCATGACATACTACCCTGACTGCAAGATCCTGTGTCTTGCAGCTCTGTATTTTTCTTTCGTGCTTAGATAAAAATAAAAAAGGAACTAGCACCATCTAGCGGTCCCAGAGACACCTTCGTGTTTTCGTATGTTTGCTCCCAAGACTTTCTCATAAGAGCAGCTCTTAAATCTCCACTTTTGAGTTACCAGCTTATCAGTACTGGAAAATTTAAAGGCACTCTATGAGCCTGGAGTGGGACTGAGAAGAGAGACTGCACACACAATAAGAAAAGGCAAAGAGGTAAAACAGAATTTGGAAATTTCCTTCTCTGCGTGCTCCACAAAGGACCTTTTGTTACTCTTCCTCACCTGAACATCATTCAGAACATTCTCAAATTATCAAATGCAGTCCAACAGAAAAGACACAAGAGAGAATAATGTAATATAAACAGATGGTATTTTACTGGTTCTTCTGCCCACATACAAAATTAAATATAAGCATGAAAGTCTTCTGCACATTTCCAGAAGATATTGTGTGTTTTACATACGATGCGACAACCAAAAGTTATAGCAGCCATAGGAAAAGCATTTTGTTGACAAATACATGGTTTTAGCAAGATTCAAGGAGAACCTTTATGTAAGTTCTCAGCAATTTGCAAACTGCAGCTGAAGTCTGCTAGCTAGGGACTCTCAGCTATTGATGTATTTCTGAGGTCACATCTATGTGTGACAAAGAAAACTAACAACAGAATGAAAGCTGACAGCAAACATAAGAATTAAAAAAAACAAAAAACAAAACAAACAAACAAAAAAACCCAAAACAACAACACCCAAAATAAAACCCTCAAACAGCAAAACCAAAACTAAAAAGGTGTCTGAAGAAAAAAAAAAAAAATCCTCTCTGTGCTGTCTTAAAAAGAGTATATTGAAGGCAGCATTTATGACCATCCACGGTTATGCATTGCTATTCTTTGAGCTGCCAGGATTCTACCCAGCATTCTACGGCAATATAGACACCCTACAGAAATGTATTCGAAGACTTGAGTCAAAATGCTACTTTTTGTGCAAGAAAATTTTTAAACAAAGCATTCATCCTCGAAATACAAACATGCACTCAACTTCGGTGTGTTACTGTCACAATTACTTAATTTGTGATCGCATATTCTTAAGGGAAAAAGCATAATTGAGACTATTTCTCTTACTGCTATTTTTAAGGGGTTTTTGGTAACTCCAATTTTTCCCCTACTGACGCTATATTTCAGTGACAGGAGAAAAGAATAAAAAGGGAAATCATAGTATACCATAAATTTCCTACAATAAGTCATTAAAACTTAAATATTACAAATGTAAAATAAGCTTTGCTATACAGTACTGGAGCTTCCAAAACTGCTAAGGGACATCCTGCAAGATTTACAGATGGAAGGGATATGCTAACTTTTTATAACCCACAAATCCATTTTTATGCATTCTGTGCAACTACTCAGTATGTTATGATATGAAATAAATCTTGTATTATGCATCTGTTTTCACCAAAAATACTCAAAGCAATTCCAGAGAGGAAAAAAAACCCCCACATTTGAAGATGATTTTTGTGAACATTTACCCACTTAAATTCATTAGAGACTCAGTAATTGTAACAGTGCACTGTACAAAAGAGAAAGTATCAGAGGGTTTTACTCCACTTGGCCTGTATGAAGTTACCACACTCTGCACAGATGCCACATTCTTAAAGGTCATCCACTAAAACAATGTCATTCTTACAGCAATCTTGCAGACATTTTTATTAAATAAGATCAACCTGAATAAGGATCTTATCAAGCACTATTTGCCACAACAGTACAGATGAAACTTTTTAACCATTTATTTTACTGTTCCTCATTAGAGTATTGATATGCTTTTACAGTAAGCATTGATTTCCCAGCACTTTTATTCTCATGTATTAAATTTTCTTTGTGAGTACTAACATTAACACATATTGCAAAAATAGGCAAAGCAAAAATATTGATACTATCTCCATCAAAGTCTCTACATCTACAGATTTCTTTAAGCTTTTCCATTTTCTGTTTGCTACACCCTTGCTATTTATCACAGCACTGTATTACCCATGTTCATAGTGTTATTTAACAGTCTTATTTAACAGTGGAACTATTTCTTATTTACAAGTCTTTTGTGTGTGTGTTTCATCTATGAGCTTAATAATAGTTTTTAATTATTTTCCTATTGTTCAGCAGACTCAAGACAGACAACAGGATTTCTGTATAACTACTTACTGGTCAGTCAGGAACACACTGGAACTCCCTGCAGCAGCATGGCTAGGCTTTGCTTTCATTATGCCTGTAGATAAGCTGAACTCAGGCTACTCGCATATTCCACCTGACTTAGTGCAGATAATGTTAGTGGCCCTTTCAGAAAGATTTTAATTCTCTTTGGCTGACAATAGTTTACATGACCTGCTAGATGGACTATATGGCAGTAGCTAAGCTATGCTTTAAGATGCAGGTTTTTTCCCAAGTCTGTCTCCTTGGGCTTAGCAGCGGGCTGGCTCTAATAATAATAATATTCTGAATATAAACTACATAAATATTGTTGTGCAAATTGGAATAATTTTCTTACCAATTCGAGTAATTTTATTGTAGGAAAGTTCAAGATTTTGGAGATTTTTGCATCCATCTAAGCCACATACTGATGAAAGACTGTTCTTATTCAGAATGAGAATACAGAGATTTTCCAGATTTGCACAGTCAACTACCTGAATGTTGTTCTCCTGCAATAAAAGAAAATGAGGATATTAAATAGCATCTGAAGTGAAGTAGCAGAACAAAGTAAAAGTATAGCTGATGGCCTTCATTGCTTATTTTCATCCTAAATTCTTCTTACTGCCCTAGGAGTAAGGGCATCTCTATTTTTCCATTAGGAAAAAGAAAAAAAAATATGAATCCTATGTCCTGCTGAAATAGAACAAGAATATGTCTTGAACTTCATTCTGGCTCTGAAAATGCCCAAAGTTGAAACAAAAAAAAAGCTTAAAAAGAAGTTAAGAACAGAGCAGTCTCTTCCGTATACATTTTCCTACCTCCCAAAATCCTGGGAGACAACTAAAAACTGCATAGAAACATCATATTTACTAGATGCTAATGAAGACAGCTGTAATTTTGCTGGAATACTATTTACTAATAGCAAAAGTCTGCATTTAGAGGGACTTTGGTGACAAACATTAACACTGTTCTAAGCTAATATTCTTCCTCCAAGGGATCCTGCTTTTTAAACATCCCCTTCCCCAGGCCTTTTTAATAATGCTTCCTCAGATTTCTCTTTCACTATTTGCTGTGCTTGGTCTTTTCATCTGGAAAATGGTGTTGTTAAAACACATTAAATTAAAAATGTGAACAAAGCTGTTTCATGTAAATTGCCAAGTTCTGGAACAAAGATGCATTACAGAGAAAAAGTTTTCTTTAGTGATTAAACAGGATCATGTAAGACACTGTGCAGTAGCGAATACCTGAACATTAGGCCTCTAGTATAACTCACTCTAAGTACTATTCCTTGAGCAGATACGTTACTAATTTTAATTAATATTCAATGCGTATGTTGCAAAGGACTCTTCTTCTACCTATTCTTGCTCAAGCTGAGCACCTGCTATGGTGAACAGCATCTGCTCACTCTTCAATCAGACACTGAGGTAATGAATCTATCCTAATGCTAATCTTAGACTGATACTTTCTTAGCATAGGCTGAATCATTTGCAGCATGTTGTTTTCGATTATTTGCACTGTAAATCTTCTGGTATAACTTTGTTCACATTTGGGAGTATTTTGTTGCTATTCCTATGTTCTTAAGGCTAAAAGTTATATATTCAGTTGGGCACAACTACACAATTAACTAAGGAGCAAAACTGGAAGTTCTCCCTATGTTATAACGAAGAATCAAATGTGCTTGGTACCTCCACATTGATATACTTCAGGTCTTTGCAGCTACTTAGTCCTTCCAGTGCAAGCAGTCCACAGCGCCTCAGAGTCAAAACTTGAAGATTTGAACACTCAGATAATGTTGAGAGGCTACAAGCCGGCAAATCTTCGAGCGTTAGCGTTGTGACCTACATGCATTTGTTGATAAATAAAACTAGCATTTTGTATGCTGAACATTCATTGCACATCATTTGGTATTTTTCTTTAAGACGAAAAAGAGACTAAAACTACAATCTACTAATGCTTTATAAAATGCATGCAACTAATGGTGATCTTTTCATATAGAAAAGAATGGCAATGATAGGTTTGATCTGTTCAATGGGAGAAGCTAGCATGAAAACATTACTCACGATATCATAAATAATGAGGGTAGAACAGAAAAATAGTTCAGACTAGAAGTGTGTATAGCCTAGTAGGCCATCTCAGAAAAGATATCAAAATGAGAGCACAGAGCAAGCATACAATGATAAGTTAATAAGTGGTAAGAAAAATAAGTCCTGGCAATCAGGAGATGTCCTTTATGGCAAAACACTATCTATAACATGATCAGTAATGTCTTGTTTCTACAAGAGACTATTCCTCTCAGAACTCTGAAGGGGCTAGTTGAGCAGGAGCTGAAATGTGGGTCTTTATTCTAAGACAAAACCTTGTTAATTTAGCAGAAAGTAAAAGCTCTTGCCTTATAAAGGGTTAATATTATCAATCATCTGAAGACTAATACCACACCAGTCTGCTCCACAACACTCATGGGAATTCAAGTGTCATTGTTATTGCCCTTATTCTGCACCTGGGCATAGGAACTCTCACAATATCTATTTCCTGCTCAACAATAAACAGGATCCTGCCAACACACCAAAAGAGAAAAAAATAAAAGAAGTGATAATATGTCTTCCCATTTCATTCTCAAAGTTTCATATAGTTACCTGTTGCAAGGTACTCCAAGGGCCACTATGAATTATCTTTTCTGTACTTAGTGGAGGCATCTTCCTAATGGAACTTTTCCTTAGTCGTTTTCTTAGAGTTGCTTGCTTTCTTAGGTTTTCTTCATATATTTTAGACCAAGATTTGCATGTGTTCATCCAGTTTATTCTCTTCTTTTCAATATCATCAGGAAAAATTACTTTACTAGAGGAATCTGCTACATCTTGGCTACTGTCCCAGCTGTCTCTGACTTCTTCAGTAGCATTTTCCATCAGAAACACAGTTTTCTTCATAGTTTCATACTGAGAAAATTGATCTTTAATTTCTCTGTTATTAGCATTTGGCTGCACATTTGGTGGACTGCTACATATGAAGTTTGCCTTATTTTCTACCATGTCATTAGCACCAAAGTTAAGAGACTCATCCTTTGAACTATGATCATTTGAAGCTTTATCAAGATAACTTGTTTGTGAGTAATTTTCTTCTACTTGTGTTACTGAATTAACGTATAAGTTCTCATTATTCACTTGAGAAGAGTGTTTCTTCTCAGAGCCTAGCATGCTTGGTGTCAAATTTCTTTCTGCTAGAATCTTCCAATTATTTGTTTCATCCATCATTTCAGCATGTTTTTCTTTTGATTCCTCTACTTGTTTATTTAGTTCCTCCTTCTCTTCTCTTATTACTTTCATATTTTCTGTCTTATTATCCTTTTTTATGTTTTCTATGTTATTTTCTACATTTTCACTTATCACAGCTTCTGTGCTTTTTTGTTCTAATTTTCTTTGTTCTTCTCTTCTGATTTGCAGTTGTTTTTCTCTTTCCAATCTCAGGCTTTCTTTCTTTTTCTCATATTCCTCATGCCTCCTCACCTGTTTCCAATATTCCTGTCTTGCAAGCTCTTCTTGTCTCTTTCTCTCCTCTTCTCTCTTTAACCTGTTTTCTTCCATTTGCCTGTTCAGTTTTTCCTCTCTTTCTTTCATTTCTCTCTCTATTTCTTCTAGTATTTTTTGCTTCTTTCTCATTTCATATTTCCATCGTTTTAAAATGGGAGCATATTTTTTACGGACTAAAAATGCTCTAAATCTAGCTTGGATTTTCACAGCTGCTGTATTCTGTTGTTCAGCCAGTTGTTGCCTTTCTTTTACTTTCTGTTCTTCCAAGGCCTTTTTTTCCTCTTCCATTTGCAACTGTAGCTTCACGATCGATTCCTAGGCCAAAGCAATTAGGATAGACTTCAATGACTTTTAAAATGGGACAGGTATCAACACATTTATTGTTAATAAACCAAATCTAGTATATTAACTGTTCCATGATAAAATTTATTCTCAAGTTTATAACAGTGACCTCACAGTCTTTTTGACAAAAGCTCATTGTACAGCCTTACCTCATGTTGCCTCATTTTGTCTCTCCAAGCTTCCTCTTCTTTCTGTAACTCATCATCTATTGCAGCCTGGCGTTTCTGCACAACAAATTAACTTAATGGAATAGTGTACAAAACCCAGAACAACACAAAACACCCTCTCTCCAATCTCACTCATCTTCTTGACTTTCCAACAATCCAATTCTGTGAACGTCTGAATTTCAGAGAGAAACTGAGTTGTGTGTGGATCAAAATAAACAACAGACCACTTGCATCAGTAATATGGATTTGGTCATGTACTGAAAGACGCATACCTTCAGAAAGTCAGCATCTTGGTACTGACCCAAACAGCTGCCACCTTCCTCTCCAAGGTCTGTACTACTACTGAAGATGAAAACTAGTTACGAAACCATTCAAAGTACAGGCAGAAAACAAATACAACTGAACAATAGCATGAACAATCTCCCTTTAATTGCACTGGTATGTACTGATAATATTAAATCATTCAAATGGGAATTTTGTTCAGTAAAGCTAAAGAAATTTTTTCTTACTGAAATTACTTGTCAATGGAAAATGAAAGTTCAAGTCTACTTTCTCACTATTTGTAAATAAATAGCATTTCCCTCTTTGCCCAAAAAAACCTCAATCAGAAAAAGTCTCAATCAGACTGTAAGCTGGCACCCAGAAAGTCATTTACATAAGTAACTGAATAACAGGCTGATCCAGAACCACGTAACTCCTAGTGGAACCAGGATATATCAACAAAACCAAAGATGGAGGATATGAAGGAAGTAGTATAAGTAACCACTTTAAACTTGGAGCATAAAGTCTCCCAGGTGTCTAAGCACTGTTTTTCATGGCCATTCAGAAGCATGCTGTTCAGACAACAGGAGACCAGACACCTAGATCCTTCTGCAATGGGGAAAGTTAGATTCTATTTCTCACCTCCAAAATAAGCGTTCCTGCAACAGCAGTATCAAAGTGCCTAAACGTGGCCATGCCCCTCTTTCTCTAGAGAAAGCCATCCTACATCCAAAACTGATTTCTGACAGCAAAGAGCCAGGAAGGCCTATCAGTTTGTCTGACGTTTTGAAAAGAGAGCTGTATTGGACACTGAACTGGCCTTCAGAGATCAAAGGTCTTTTCATTTACTAAGCCCTTCCTTACTACTGGTGACTTGAATTACCTTGCTGGTGCCAAGGTGCTCACCTCTTCAGAAAGCCACAAATTAGTTAACTGAAAATGTAGTGTTAATGCACCTTTCAAAACACACTTACTTAGGCTAAATAATAAAATGTTGTGGCCTCACAAGTATAATATCTGAGAATAACATTTCATCATGTTCTTACGCTCTTTTTCCTTTACAATGGTTCACCCACCATAGCAAAACATGACTAGACAGTCTGAGAGTGCAACCGGTCAACGTCTTGAGTCATCATCTGTTGTGGCAGAACTCAGTAGATGAAGCCTAAGTAAGTTTCTCAGATGAAGGTAGGGAAAGCAAGTACTGTAACTTTTACCTTGATGAAGAACAGCACCAGCATTGCTGAACTGAATAATTTTGGTTTTGATTATTTCCATTAAGATTTTAACATTGAAATATGTAATTGGGGTGGGAGGTCCAAACTAGCTAAGTATTTTCTATTAGGGCACAGTGACCATTTTTGATTTGTGATTGATTTCAGCACAACTCTAATTTCCAGTACTTTGGCTGTTTTCATAATATAAAATCTTTGTAAAGGCAAAGCTTAAGGAATAATTTAAAATTTAGCACAGCAAATTCATTCAGTATTGATTGAAACAGTAAACACATAAAAACCAGTGGACTATACTTAAATATGTTTTACAACTCACTGGCAACACAAGTAGACAGGGTTTAGGACAGTCATAAGTCATAAGTTTGAGATAGTAATCTCTTTTTCACATTAGAGCTTGAATTCAGGTGGTCTAGATTGGAACAGATAGGCTTAATATCGTTCATTACCTTATGAAGAAGATCTAACTTCATTCTTTCAGCCTCAAATTGCTCCAGACGCCACACCTTTCTTGCATGTTCCTCTTCATTCCGTTTTCCCCGTGATTCTCTCTCAGTTTTCCACTTTTTCATCTTCTCATCTTCAAGCTCAAATGCTGCTCTACATTTTTCTTCACAATGAACAAGACTTATGCTCATTTCAAGACCAGCTATTAATCAATCAAGAAAATATTTTATTTAATTTCCTAATAATCACTGGGGAAAATTAAGCAGTCTTAAGGTATTTGACAATAAAAAGATCCTATGATGATATAGCCAGCAATATATATCCCAAGGAAATCAGAACCACAGCACAAGTCCTTTCCATCAGAGATGTCTTATTATTATTCTGCACACTTACTGATTCTGCAACTATTATACTTATTCTAAAAATGTACAATGCAGGATTGCAGAGGATGTCTTTGGTGGCTATTAGTGGGGCCTTTAGCACTGACTGATATGCTCCAGCCCAACTCATCCAAAGGCCATGGCAAAGGAACATTCTCTGCCAATTGTGACTTCAAAAAAAAAAAAAAAAAAAAACCCAAAAAAACAACCCTCAAAAAACCCAACCAACCAAACAAAAAAACCAAACAAAAAACCCCAAACAAAACAAAAGAAAACGAAAAAAACCCCAACCAAACAAACAAAACCCAAACAAACAAAACAAAAACCAACCAACCAAGAAAAAAAAGAAAAAAGAAAAAAAGAAAAAGCTGTGGCCAAAGCAGAACCTGAGCAGTTTTAATTTTTGAGTGGTATTTTTTGATACTAATTTCTATGATGATTTTGGGATCTTGAAATGAGATAAAAGCAAATGTGTTTGTTTTCATCCAATTCATCAATTATCAAGCTCTTTTGTATACTGCAATATGAAATTCTTTGAAAAGAATGCTATGATACTTATGACAAAAGAAAAGCAGGAAATAGTGATATGTTAAAGATCAACTCAACGAAATGAATAATGTGCTTGCTTACCTGTAAGAAAGTGGTCATCAGTGACTACTTCATCACTGAGGGACTGACTATAATCAGGTGTTGTAGCAAGCTGCAAGTCTTCATTTTCAACTTCAAGCACTACCTAACATAGTTTAAAATTGTTATTAAAAAACAAGAAACAAAATTTAAAAGCAGAACACTATAAAAATCTTCCAGAACAAGGATAAGCTTTTTATCATATGACAAGTACAACAATATGAATCCTGCTACTGACTGGAATCCTTACACATTGACTAATGGAAACATATCAGTCAAATACTGTTTTCTAGAGTAACAAATATTTATGTATTTATCAAAACATATAATATTTCTATGTGGTTTAAAAAATATATTTAATATTTTGACTTAGAAAAGGAATGTCTTGCATTTGAGATTTATTTTACTTTCTGCAAAACCAAGCACTACACGCATGAATACTGTTATGCACACTGGGGAAGAACTAGTTACAGAGAAAATTTTTAAGAAGACTATTTCAAAATAATACTATGGGCTCAAGGATTGCTATATTTATTTCATTGTTCTTTACTGGCAAGTAATCTATTGCTGCTCATTTATCATCTGTTCATCACATGCCTCAGACCTATATTAATATTTGTAATGCTGCTGAAGTCACATGAAGTAATTGTGCTGTTTTAGACAATGGTCTTCTGAGAACAAAAAAATCATGTTTGCAAGAGTGTTCACTAATAAAAGCCAGGCAGCAAATTAAAAGTGATTAAATTAAATACAGTTTTGTATTTTTCTAAGAAAACTTCAGTGAGTTATTCAGTCAAATCCTATGAAAATATAGAAGCACTCGTGTTCATAACTCTTCATTTTTCTTTAAAAGGTACAGAGACTCTTAAGTTTACATTTTCTATAAAATAATGGAATACATTAGGAGCAAGAATAATAGTAGTACATCTTCCTGATCATCACAAAAAATAAGATTAGAGAAGCTTAAAAGTGTTAGCATAATACTAAGATAATATTCTGCAAATAGCAAATAGCAGAATAAACTGATTATTATTAGCAATAAACGATTATTCGGTTTTGTTTAATTTTGTTGAATTCTGTGCTCACTATCTCAGATAATTTATTTTAAATTTGAAAGCTTATAGACATTGTCTATTACAGTTGATGTCCTAATTCTAAATAATTGTATATAGAAACTTATCTTAATACCTTATGGAGTGTCTAACAGAAAAAAAAACCTGAACACGTTTATAGGTCTCCTTAGGAGGCCACCAAAGCAAGTGTAAGTTATCTAGATTATTTAATAGAATTTTGTTCACTATATATATTGTATAAATAGAAATACCTTCTCATTAAATTGTTTTGAATCGTGATTTGATTCAGAAGGATGGCAAGAAGCTACTTCATAAATGTCACCTAAAGAAAAAATAAATTAAAAAAAATTAGTTCACAGAGAGAAAATCCCTTACCAGTGCTCAGTTTTGGTCTACACTGTTTATCTACTCAATTTGTTTAAACTAAAATAAAGGTTTGTTTTTTTTTTTCCTTTCCTTCTCCCCCAGTTTTACTTAAATATGTATGGGAATCATTTATCTACATTAAAAGCAGAAAATGTGTCTAACAGAAATAGACACAATGATACTGTAAGAATACAGTGATAGCAAATATGAAAGAGAATTCCTCATCATGAAACACAGGAGAACATTTTGTGCAGAAAAACACAGTAGCACTTGTATCAGATAGGTCAAAAATTGACAAAGAACTACAAAAAAACAATGAAAAAGAGTTAAGATTGTATTACAAGAAAAGAATAAACAGGGATGTTCCTCAGATACCAAAATTTGTAGTCAGTATTGAACTTTTGGTCACCAAGCCTATTGGACTAATGGAACAGACAGTGCCAGCTCTCTGGCATATAAACTATGAGCTTGGCTTCAGTCACACAGCTGACAGCAATGCTTTTTTTCCAATTAACCGTCATTTCATCCCATGCGAGCTTGGGCATCTCTCAGGACAGACTTTAAACGTATCCCGTGGGAGTCAATTGTATCTGAACTCTGCATTTCAGCTCCTACTGACTTAATTTTAGATTTTCATGAAGAGTCTGGCCCGGGCCAGAGAGTAATCTCACACCTTACCTTATTTAGCATTAGATGAGATTTTAGAACTAAAGTTTAATTTCTGCTCAGATGTTAATTCATGAAGATAGCATTATTCCTAGAGATTTTCATCATGCATTCAGAAGCTGATGGAATAGGTTTCACTGCTTGTTCAAACTTGAAAGTTTGCATTATTTTACTGATGTTTGTTAGTCTAACTTCCACTGGCAATATGAGGTGTACAAACATTTTAAATGTGATTAATGCTTACTTGTACTTTGCTCATCTTCCAAGTCCTGCAGTATAAGCTTTTCAGCACCTTGATTGCTGCTCTTGATAAAGTTTAAATAGGAGAGAACTGATTCTGGTAAGTCACCTGAAATCTAGAAAAACACAACCTTTGACATATATTCTACATTTTCATCTCACAGGCTTGAAAAAAAGGTAAATACTTGACATAAGAGAATAAAGACTTGTTTTGGCTTCACATATAAAGCATTGATGGAGATTTAGCAGCAATTTCCACCAATTTTTTTCCAAATTCCTACACTCTTCTCATTGCTTACCACCCACTGAGCAACTAATAATTCTGATTTTAATAACATTCTAATCAAACTTTAGTAATGCATCTTGCACTATCTCCAGAAACACATTTCAATAAATAATATTGTGTTTATACTGTGTTGGACCAAGAAATTAAAGAAAAAGGATAAGATAAAAATTAGCAAATACCTGTGAGCCACAGGATCTTTCTCTTTAAAATGTTTAGACTCCTGACAAAATAAATCAATTTTTAATTTACTAAAGTTTGAAGTATGCACGTAGAACCAATGATTCAGGTATTTTTATTACATATTAACTTTTATTCAAAAATAGAAATTGTCTTTAATGTCAAGATTTTGGGAAAATTGTCTGCCTTTTCTCAGATGTGCTAATTGTGGTAGACATTGCTGACATTCAGTATGTGGGTGCATACTTATCACTGATGCCTTTGTCTATGTCATATGAAACATGACTTATGATCAATATTATGTACCCTAATAGCCTACAAACCAATCCCTTTGCTAAAAATCTGAAAGATTAAAAGGACACACATATCTGATTTTATTTCAGAGGAAAGCTGCTTTCCAAAATAAGAAGTCATCCAAGAAAGAGTACTTGAAGAACCTATTTATACGAAATTAGTAACTGGAAATCTTGTAAGGAATCTCCTAAACCAGTCTCTTGTAAGATTGAAATACAGATTTCAGTGAAGAATCATTGGTTTATTCATACAGATTTAATCCACCTCATCAAATCTTCCAGCTTCAGAGGATTCTAAAACAAAATCTCCAGGTCTGATCTTCTCAAGAAGAATGCTGATATTAATTCCTCTTATTCCTCCTGTCTTGTCACCTCTGGAGGTTACACTTTCCATGAAGCAATATTACCAAAACTACTTTTCAGAAGAAATCCTCAGGTTAGGTGTATTGGGAAAACGTTCACTCATCAAATGTCTTTCCAATGCCAACACTACTTTCATACTACACACTTCAGAAGCACTTTTAGCTCACAGAATACTTACTGTCTCACTGTCACTCAGGGCTTCCTCTGATACCTCTGTGTCAGGATCATCTGTTCCAAATGAAGAAACACTGATTCTGCCTAACTCAATTTCTACTTCTTTTTCAATTCCTTCTTCTGACATTCTACTTCCAACAGCGTCTTATCTGTTTTGAAAGCTACACAAAATAAAATAATATCAGCATGAACCAAAATAAAGAGAGTCCTCATTTAGCCTAAGTTCCTTCAGATGTATTTATTGAATAGTTGGCTTAAAACATGTAAACCTCATTCCATACCACCAAGCAAAAAAATAAGAAAAATGTTAGCTTGTGATAAGAGAATCCCCCTCAGGATACTCCTTATAATTTTGCAAATGTTATTAAATTTCAGTATTTAAAACCTCCACATGCCCTCTACTCCCTCACAAGGAATTTTTTTTCCCAGCCCTAATAGCTACAAAGGGGAAAAAACATTTGAACAATAAATAAATATTAACTATTACAGAATCAGACTAAGAATATAGAAAGCACTCGATGAAGTTTTAATGATAAAAGAGAAAGCAGTGAGAAATGATGTAACTCAGAGAAGTAAAAAACTTGTGGATGGATGCAGGCAGGGGGAAGCCGGGTACCTTGTCAACGCCCTCCCCCTCCTTTCGCAAGCCGTTGCCCCCTGCAATTAGGGAAATGGGAGGCAGTGAGCAGCTCCTCGCCGGCTCCGACAGCGGGAGACCGGGCACACAGAGCGCATTTCTGCCGGGAAGGCGAGAAGCAGATCCCGGCTGAGAGGAAACTACACCTCCCGAAAGGCATCGCGCCCGGAGGCAGCACCGCCCACCGACTCTTCCTGCCTGGCCCGCGGCGCCGCCCCTTTGCATGCTGGGAGCTGTAGTCCAGCGCTCAGAGCACCCGCACTCCTCCGGTCCCCCTGTCTACTTCACGTATCCAACTCACCAGTTGCTCAGTCAAGCTCCTCACGGCGCCTCCGCCTTTCTGGCCTCCTCTGGAGAATGGCAGCTCCTCCGCTCTGAGATTCCGCATCCGCCAACAGTGGACGGTCGGGAGCTCCTGCGGGAGGACGAGAGCTCCGCACCGCGCTGCTACAGCGGGAGCGTCACCACGGCAACGGGAAACAGCGGCTCGAAGGGCAGCGAGAGGAGCCAAACTTCCCCAGGAGCTGCTGTTTCGCGTTCTTGGGGCGTTAGGCGGCGCCGCTCAGTCTGAAACGGAGCACCTAGCAGCTTTCGAGGGTTTGTTTGTTTTTAATATTAGGGGTTGGGGTTTATTGTTTGTTTGTTTTGGGTTTTTTGTTTGTTTGTTTTGGTTTGGATTTTGTTTGTTTGGGTTTTGGGGGGGTTGTTGTTTTTTAAGGGTATTTTTATTTTGGTTTTTGATTCTTTATTTGGTTGGTTTTGGTTTGTGTTTGGGTTTGGTTTTTGGGTTGTTTGTTTGTTTGTTTGTTTGTTTGTTTTGGTTTTTTTAAGCCATAAACTGGTATTTACTGTTCACAATAAATTGCAAGAGGCAACCAGAAAGAAACCCATAAATAAAAGCATACCAAAACCCCAGTAAAGGTGGATTAAAAAAGTGTGGGTTTGCTTCCATTCTTGTTTGGCCAGAGAACTCCAGAGTAATGAAAAATGAAAACACACCAGCCCTCCCTTCTGTCTTCCCGTGCTGGGGCTCGGTCATGCTCAGAGGGGCTGGCTGGCGCTGGGGCAGGGACTGTGGCATGGCCAGCCTGGCACGGCCTCACAGGAGCCTGGCCCTGAACACAGGCATGGGGCACCCACAGCTTCTCTGGGCAACCTGTTTTCAGGCCTCACCACGCGTTGTGGTGTAAGGGATTTCCTTGTAGTATCTAATATAAATCTCCTCTCTTCTAGTTTAAAACCTTGTCCTATCACTGTCTGTCTGTGTAAAAGTCCCTCACTGGTTATTAAAAGCTGGAGAAAATGTCCAGTTGGAGAATTGGAGACTAAATAGAATTTAGTCTAGGAAAAATTATATAGATCAGGCAAAGTACAGATAATAACATTTTTGTATATTTATTCAGAGCACATCTAACTCTGCGTCTGATGAGGAATACCAAGATGCAAAAAGAGGTATAAAAAAATTTAAGAGCTAAAAGATAAATTTAGGTTTTACAATAGAAAATTTGCATTTTGGGAGCAATGGGAAGGATCTGCCTAAAATGATAGGGGGTTTCCCATCTACTGTCCTTAGAATAAACTGAGTATCCTTCTAAAAGTTTTAGAGTGTTAAGCAAAAATTACTTGCTTCAAGGGCAACTGCTTACAGATTTCTCACCAGTGTTATAGATAAGCAGGATATTTAAATATTTTAAAAAATAGAAACTTATCTATTTGAAAGCCACTGTTTTATATAATCATATCACTGGTCAACTCTATTCACTGATTGAATGTGCACTTAATGCTTCTTTTGTAGTAGAGTTATGCTCTGCATGTACTGAATAAAGACCATAGCCTGTGCTTAGGAAAAAAATTGCCAATGAATGAGACATTTCATATAAATCATAGAAAGATTTAACTTCATTTCACAAAATGAAGGATTTTAAAATCACTACTCACTCAACCCTAAGGCTAAACTTAACACTAACACTTACCCTAGCCCTAACCCTAACCCTAAACATAACCCTAACCTTGACCCTAACACTAACTCTCACAATAAAACCCCCATCCATGTGTGTAGTTGAGTTTAGAAAGAAGTAGGAGCAGCAATATTGAGGCCCTACTGGGACCACCTTGCCTTTCATGTTACAGCCATATTGTTCCTGGAGCTGTAGGCTCCTTTACTCACACAACCCTAACCCTCACCATTGCCCTAACCCTCAGACTAACCCTAAAGTCCCAATCCACATGGGCACTCGATTTTAGAAAGAAGTAGGAGCAGCAATGTTGGGGCTGTGCCAGGATCATCTTGGCTTGCCGTTTCCATCCCTAGTCTTCCTGGAGCTGTAGGCTCTTTGACTCACTCAACACTAACCCTAACCCTGATCCTAATGACATCTTGGGTCTGTTCTGACCTCTTGGGCAGAGGTCCTCATCACCATAGGTTACACAGATTGAAAGGTGTGGATTTATCAGTTGTGGCACCCTGACCTGATGCCCTGGGAATGCCTTTTGGATTGCCAGTGTCCCTGAAGCTGTAGGTTCTGCAGGTCTGTGAAGCCTCACACAAATCCTTAGCATAGCTTCTTGTTGCTGCTGAGATCCCCATTACCATTGGTGGCACTGATTCAAAAACTGTAGAGTGAACAATCTTGGAGCTGTGCTGTAATGAAAATTCTTCATTTCACAAATTTGGAAATGAAGGGAAAACAATTGCGTGGCGGGGAATGACAGGAAGTTCATCAAAATGAGCCGAAACTTCCTGAAACCTGTTGCCTGTATCCAGAAATGCAGGGCTGACCAAGATAAGAAAACTTCACTGTTCTAAGGATGTGGTTTTGTTGGAAGAAATATATCATTGTTTGACCGTTCTCCTTAAGGTAGGATGGAAATATTCAATGCTGGTAAAGATTTTCTTGTGTAAAAACAATGCAATATAAAATGTAAGTTAATTTATAAGGATAAGGATTTATAAGGATAAGGATTTATAGGATATTTTTAGATTCTTTGATAAATATTTTAAGATTAACTGAATTAATATTAAAATATCTCAGAATAAATCTTTGAAACTGCACAGATAATACAAGAGAACTATTGCAGATTCCAATTTTCAGGTTGAATATATAACTGTTCAGGGTTTTTTTTTTTCTAAAAAAAAATGCATCACACCATTATTTTGATACATTCTATTTTTGAAAACCAAGAGAGTTAAAGTAGTGAAACTTCTCCAGGGAAATTGAAAAACCTGTTGTCTCATACAGTCTATAATTTTACAAGGTGCATTTTTGACCCCATTATTGTCTCCACTCCACTGCAGAGCTAGTTTGAGAAGCTTACTGTAGCTTTCTTCATGCTGAAATCCAGCAGAAGAAGTTTTATAATCCAGGCATTGAGGATCTTGACAGAGCAGGCTAAGCTTGTGTCATTGAATGTTTACTTCTAAAAAATCAAATTTGATACATATGCAATGTGTTTTCTACATAAAGTAAGTTGTTAATGCAGATAATTTTTGACTGCAGAAGTTTCGCATTTGTCATCTCTTCATTTCAGCTGGTGTCCTTACTATTTAATAAGTGCTCTGAAGAATAGAAGAACAAGTGTATGCCAGGCTATGTAAATCTTGCCATATAAATCTTCCAAAAATACATTCTGCTTCCAAATGTCTTTAGCAGCTTAAAATAAAAAAAGACCAAAACCAAAGCAAAACAAAAATACATGTGTGCAGTGTAGCAAAGGCAATGGAGATTATACACCATCTTGATACTTCTGCTGCTACTATTTTTTGTTCAATGTATCAGGTGACTGTTAAAATTTATAAAAAATTATCTGGAGAAAGGAAGTTCCACTGTAATTTATAAGAGTAGTTATATTTGTTTCATAATGAACAATATGATTATACTTTCAGCTGTGTTTCAAAACTGAAAACAAAAGAATGAAAATAAGAGATAAAAAAACAAATGCAGAAGTGCTATTTAAATATCTTCAGTGTAATATTCTTGGCAAGAAATCTGTTTTCCCTTCTCTTATTTACCAGCTTTGAATTTTTCTTTTTTTAGATGTTCTTAATTAAAAAAGAAAATAATTTCCTTTCCCCTCCCACCCAAGTCAGGCTCTGAGTCTCATGCTTTTGACATTTGGCTTCTGGCTTTTATTTGACGGAAACAGTTCCTTCAGTGTTTTGTTGGGGTTTTTTTTTTGGGTTTTTTTTGTGGTTTTTTTTTGTTTTTTTTGGGGGGGGGTGGTTTGGAGTTTGTTGGCTTTTTTTTTGTTTTGATTTTTTGTGGGATTTTTTTGTGGTTTTTTTGTTTGTTTGTTTTGTTTTGTTTTTTGGGGTTTTTTTTGTTTGGTTTTTGTTTGTTTGTTTGTTTTTCCTGAGTATAAATAGAATTTTTGTTTTGTTTTAAATGATTGCAGAACAAAAATGCCCCATCCCTGGAAGTGTTCAAATCCAGGCTGGATGTGGCTTTGAGCAATCTGGTCTAGTGACAGGTGATCCTGCCCATGGCAGGGGTGTTGGGTCTCTGATGTCCCTTCCAACCCAAACCATTTTATGTTTGTATGGTTCTATGTAATCAACAGAAGAAGTAATAGATTTTCTTTTTCACAAGGTGGCAGTATTGGATTGAACTGCATGGTTGTAAGGTTTTTTTTTTCCTCGTGAGTATGTTTTCCATCATTTTGTGGTATGATTATAATGGAAGTAATAGAATATAAAATAATAGAAAGCATATTACTATATCTACAATTTAGATATTGCTTTAATTTATGCAACTGATTTATTTCTTTCTCTTGGTGTACAGCTTATAGATGAATCACTGAAAAATAAATCAGCTCTATTAATCTTTTCTTTATATAATTTACAAGACTGCATTTGAACTGAATTTGATGAGATTATAGATCTTTTAGGTGAGGATTTGGCTGGATTGAATAAGAGTATGGGCCTCTCCGTATGGATATTCCTTTTTCCCATAGTGTGGGGTTTGTTTTTTTTTGGGGGGGGGGGGATGGTGGTGGTGGTTGGGGGTTTTTTTGGGGTTTGGTGGTTGGTTGGTTGTGTTTGTTTGTTTTTGTTTTTTCCCCAGAAAAGCAAGATTTGGGTCACATGACAACAGATGTGCTCTTAAAGAGCAGACTGCCTTGACTATGTTAAGAAGTGCCAGTTCCAAACTAATGGCATAGGAACCTTCCAATGCAGTAATTCTGGGAGAAAACATTTGGGCTGGAAGTAATGAAAACCACTGCTGCTTTCCATATCTATGCACAAATGGTTGGAATGCAAAGGAGAAAGTGGCCAGTCACAAAGAGGGAAGACAGCACTGAATATTTCATTTATTGAGAGATGTGTATCTATCTCCCTGTAGGATCTGCACATGTGTTAATAATTCTGGGCAAACAGAAAAAAAAAAATCTGTAAACTTAAACTGTAATTGTTCACTAGTTTCGTTGTGTTTCCCATTGTTCAATTGAGATTGCTGTGTTTACATCTCATACATTATCACCATGGTCTCAATTTATGAAAATATATACCTTTTTTTCTGTGAATATAGGTAGTAATAATAATAATAATAATACACTTTAATAATTCTTTTATAATTTATTTCCAGCCTTTCAGTAATGGCATTGCAAAGATATAATAGTTTTTCTGGAATAAGTTGTGTAAGTGGAAGTCTCATAAAAATAAAAGGAAAATAACTAACAGTACAAATGCACTGTGTTACAATTTCGTCAGTCGAGAACTAGGCAGTGACATATCTTTCTTGTATAATACTTGGCATTGGATCTGTTGTTACTTTTACATCAGCCATGGGAATCTTTGGCGTGTTATGGAAATCAAATGTCTGGTAGTTACAGTAAGTTGAAATCAGCCTCCAATTTTCTTGTAAAATGAAAGAGAATTTTGTGTGCGTGAAAAATGGGATCCTGTCTTGGTGTGATTTCCTCATCCAAATTTGTTGATAGAAAGACATATTTAGATAAAGTCCTGGCTCAAATGAAATCTCAGCACAACTGAAGATCTTCCCATATCGCTTCATGAAAATTTTCAATGAAAAAATACTTGCAGTTTTAGGCAGAAAATATTTTAACCACTGTATTTATTAGCATAGATGTTTTTAAATACTTAGTATGTGTGGAAGAAATAAAGAAAAGCCTGGTCCAGAATATTGCAGCTTGAAGGCACAGATAGGTACAGTATGGCTACGATATTGAAATATCAAAGTATGATTAAAAAGCTGTCACCTATGTAGACTAAACTGAAGACTCTGTGTTTATATATAATTCCTGCTTTTTAAGGGAATAAGATTTTTATTTCTGAAAAAATCCATTGTAACTATACATTCTTATTATCATTTTGATAGCCTTTTTCCTCCACCTTTTGTTTATTGTGATCCTTTTTGAGACATCTGCTTTAGACTGTGAAAGCTGAAGCAGAGAACTGTGCTACTGATGCATTTGTTAAGCACTACAAGTATAAATTTCCACAGCAAAGAATGAAGCCCAAGTGCTATAACCAGGAAACTTCTTCCTTCTTCCTCCCTGCTACTGCCTAGGCATGTAGTGTGTGCCTCACAATTTGTTAGGTGGTGAAAGAAAGCATGTGTCTCATTTCCAGCTTCCATAAAATCATCTACTATCATGGTATCTAGATGCTGTGGGTGAAAATTTGTTTTCACTGGAAATAAGCAAAATCAACTATTTTTATTTTGTGCCTTATCACTCAAAGGAGTTCTTAAATAGTCATGGGACTTAGGTACCATTGTCTTTCAAACAGGAAATAAAAAAATAAGAATTTTCTTCAGTGAAGCACAGCTGCTTAAAAACAGCTTTTTTCTTCACTTTGAAGAAAGTTATGGCTGTGTCTTTAAGCACAACACAGTGAGTTGTGCTTTGTTTGAAGTCTGCTTCTTAGAAGTCACTTTTCATTTAGATGTAACTTTTCACAGGTTTCTAAGAAAATAAATTCTTATTTTTGTTGAAATCACTCTAAATAATAGTCATGAAGGATTGTATGTGAGGTTCTGGAATTTTTTATTGTATTGCTCACTTCTTCAAAATAATGTTTATACGTAGCTTGGCTTTGAGCATTTTTTCAGTATATGAGTTTTCAAATCCTGCTGTTTGTAGTGCAGTATTTGTGCAATATGTAGGCAATATTGGTGCTGATAATGATGAAAAAAAGAAGAGGTATGTAAATAAATTATGTGGAACTGTTGATAACTTCAAAGTTGTTTCATGCAATTAATTAAAAAAATTCTGATAGTTCTCACTGTAAACTGTATTACCATTTGGTTGAAGTTGACAATTTTACATGCTGACCAGGAGCAGTAGAACGTGAAAAACTTGATTTGAGGAATTCAGCAGGGTTCAATAGAGTAATTTACAGGCCTCAACATTTATAGAATTCCAACAGTGACCATGGATTGGAGGAAGAAAATCTTCCTCTCCAACCACACTGGTCAAACCAACAGTCCATCAACAGTCTCCTCCTTATGAGAAGAATACAAACATGAAAAGATAGTTATGATAACAATAGGTTGTTTATGTGAAAATCGTGAGAGACTCCATTGCAAAAGGTAAACACAGAAGGCTGAAATTGAACTTTAGAAAAACTTTAGAAAGAACAGAGTAGAACAGAAAAAAACCCAGACAACACGGGAGTGCCTGGAAATATATTTCCAATTTCTCCCCTGCAAAAAACCATACCCTTCCTATTCAGGAATGTGGAATCAGGAGTGGAAGGGACAGCTTTATTCCTTATTGAGGAATTACCCAGGATGTCCCTCTTCCATGGGTGTCTGCAGGCATGGGAGGAAGCATTAGATGCTGAGCTGTGTCTATTAGGAGGTGACAGCAGTTGTCCCCTATGCAATTGATAGTAGGACTTATTGGTACCATGGCTTGCAAAGTATACCAATGAATTACAAACTTTATTGTTTGAACCTGTATTTTAGGTACAAGTGATAGTATGGTGTTAAAATAATTTCTGTAGAACTGCAAGTGGGTAACTAAGGTGGTTACGAAAGGTAACGGTTGGGAAGGGAAAGGCCTGGGCTTGCTGGAACGTTAGCTTTGCTGTAGTTGCCGTAGCTAAGGCCATTGTTTTAACTAAATCAAGTATGACTCTGTTTGGGGGAATTGAATATGATCACTGTTTGGCTAAAATACAAGAAATTTTGCTTAGGAACAATCCAGGGTAACCAATCAATATGTAGCTGTGTGGCAGAGGGGTATAAAACGCGTGTGTTGCTAATCACTGTGGGAGTCAGATTTGGGTTTGTCTGTGTACCCCGGCTCCCAGAGCTCCTCAATAAAAGCATCTGCATATAATCATTCCGTGATTATGTGTTTCCAACGCTAACACAAGCACAGATCTAATCTAAGGAGCATGTATCTTCAATTTGAAAAACAGCAAGCCACAATAAATACCAACGTAGCTGTTGTCTCTAGTAACTCTTACACTTGGAAACTTTATTCAGTCATTTATTTTTCTACATATAGCAACTGCAATAGCTTGAGTAGTTCTCACAGTGTTATGTGGAAGGTAGTCTGTACTGAATCAATACCAGCCTGGCCACTTTTGTATTCCATAATTTCAAAAGGTATGGTTTAAGAAAGTCTCCAATGACAGTGTTCTCATAAGGTTCATATGGTTGTCCAAAGCCTGCCACCATTCAGGCAGAGTACAGCACAAATAAATTACTTTTTGTCCTTCAAAGTGCATCTATGTAATCACATTTCTTCATCAATTGTTGATTTATAATGATGGAATCATCCCTGTTTTATATGATGGTTTTATGTTTGGAAAGATTTAAACTGTCAGGAATAATGCATTCTGGAGTCAGCTATTTGTGCTAGAAAAATTGATTGAAAAATTGAAGTTAAATTCATTTTATATCAACTATAATTACACTTGATCTCAACCTTAATTAAGTGTTGCTGAACTATGATGATGTAACCATCATCATTCACTGTGAAAGCTTTTGAGTTTTGTTTTTAGGATGTCTATAACAAAGGAAACGAATTGGAGAAGCTTAATTTTCTTATTGCTTCATGTGTTGGTTTAGGATAAATTAGGGGAGAGCCTCTAAAGGAAATCCCCTAATACAAACCTCCACCACCCAATCCCCCCAGCCCCGGGGTTTAGGAAGGAAATTCTTTGGAGGAGGAAAGTGGAAAAAACCGGTTTTATTGACAAATGAAAAAACTCTCTCCACCCCGAGAAAGAGGAAAGGCTCAAGTTACGGTGAGGTGGGAGGGCGCAAAGCTTCTTTAGCGGGCTCCGGGTCTTCTCAGACGTCTCGGGTCAGATCAGGTCCAGGGCGGGTCCCAGTCTTCGGGGTGGGGGCAGGGGAGGAGGCGGGAAGGGAAAGGGAAGGGAAAAAGAGGGGAAAGAAAAAAATGGAAAGCAGGCAGCAGAAGCAGCAGCCAGAGCAGCAGCAGCAGCAGCAGCAGTAGCAGCAGCAAAAGCCCCACGAGCAAAGCTGCCGCTGCTAGACATAACAAATGCAGTCCATGATATGGGATAGAAGGCACCGTCAACCCAGAACACTTCATAATGAAACCTTTTAATGGCCTAGGATTTCTCCTCTGCATACATTCCCTGCTACAGTCTCTCTAATCAGACTCTTTATGATGAGCTTGCCCACTTCAGTTACTGTTGAAGGTGTATTTTATCAGTCTCAGCAAAGATACATAATCTAGGACAAATATGAGCTGTTCATTCCCCTAGGCTACAGCAAAACATGTCCTGGCCAGATTCTATAGTACTCACAAAAGTTTGTATCACTTTAGGTCTAGAATAAATTTTTGGTTTGTGCTTACTATTATATGGCACTGTAATTATTAAAAGTATGAGAAGTAGGATTTAGTATTTGAGGACAGATCAGGTGGAATTAAAATGTTTCCTGTCTCTCCTGGCTCCAGTTGGGCAAATCGCCTTTTGCCTTCCTGTGCTGTGTATGTGATTTGGGTTCCTTTATTTATCCTTCCCTTTGGCTTACAACTTTCCTATTAGTGCAATGGCTGTGATGCATCTTGCATCATGTTTGGCAAACTGATTAGAATGCTGCTGCTTGCAACTAATCCTTGAAGAAGCCTGAATATCAATAAAAGATCAAGGATTGTTCTATCTGTCTACACTCTTACCAATATGCATATTATCAAGTGCCATAAATATTTATTAAAAAGTCCACAATCAATGGAACAACAGAATTGATTTTATTTCTGCATACAGGAGTGAGAGTCTGACTGAGCAGGAATCTGTGTGGAACATTCTGAATGCTATGCAGCACAATGTAAGGAAAAACCCCACAAAATATGACCTCTAAAAATACTGCATTGACCAGATATGTGTATACCAATCAGAACTTATTTTAAAAAATCTCATTTAGTAAAGGATTAATCTTTCAAGATCTGCTGCTATTATTTGATGTGGGTTGGCATATTCCTTGCTGTTATATGGGTCACTATTGATGAGATTAAGCTCTTGAAAAAACTTCTCATTTCATGTAGGAGCAGAGGGTTCTGGTCACTGAAAGCTGAAAAAATTCCTGCAGCTGAAAAAATTAATGGGAGCCCTTGTATTTTTTAGTGCTAGATACCGTAAAACACTTGATCTGCTTAAATCTTGAGGCTGATGTGAACCAAGCAGAGATGTTATGAGGTCAACATAGAGCTCCTCCTGTCAGAAAATTTGCATAGCTTTTGCACTGAGACTCAGAAATAGTGCTTGAGGTCTAAAATGGGCTTGTAAATTAGTACTTTCAATACACATGTTTAGTTATTACTCAACATATTTCCTGTGGCCTGTCAACACATAATTTGTTTCCTTCTTCAGAAAGTCCTTTAAAATATTTGGATGGTGTCAATTACTTTGGAAGTTGATAGAAATGTTTTTGACCAGTGATCTGCTATCCACCTTTGAAATTAATTCTGCATATGAGCTTTTAATTACAAACACTACAGTTTAACAGCTTAATATGGTTTAATATATTTCCATAAATCAGCTATGAGTCCCTTAATATGACTTCTTCCAAAGGTGAGTTACATCATTTTTAATGACTGCTGAAGATAATTGATGATTCCAGATAACTCACAAAGCATGTATGTCTAGTCTCAAGATTACAAATGCATTTGCAATGTATTTTTAAAATCTGTTCTTTGAAAATCTGTTCATTGTATTCATGATTTCTCAAATGAATAATGGTGACCCCATTATGTCAGTGGTGGAGCTAGATTATGTGTGGGTATACCTGACTGCAGTTTTATTGGACTGTTGTAGGAGCTCACAGACTCATCACCTTCCCAGCTACTGGAATCATTGGCATCTGCCATGAGAAAAACAAAAAAATCCCCAAAGGTCATTAACAGTATTTTATATATTCTTGGTAATGTGTAATGTACTGCTTAAAGCTGGTGACTATTTTAACTAAACCCATGGGGTTGTTGAAATGGAATATTTATACAGGAGAACGACAGCTTTTGCCAAGTTATCTAATTTTCAAAATTTAGAAGCAGTAGATCTTGAACTGACCCTTCAAAACATGAAAATTAATTGTTGTTTAGCATCTCTGAGCTAAAATATGGAAGATTTTCATCCCACAAACCAATTCAAATATTTCTGACAATTCATCCTGATTCAGAATGAGAATCTCCTGGAATTTTCTACATGAAAAGAATTCCATTCTACAAGGCTGTTTGATAGTTTAGTTTGCTTCTGTTTGACTGGTATTGAAGAAGGTTATTGGGAAGAGCTGGGTGATAATTATTTGAACACGGCACAGTGTTTCTTTGTCTTCCAATTTTGAGCTATGTGTTGAAGAGAAATCAATTGCTACTAAAATGAGTTGGAAAAGGGAGACTGATAAAGATCTCAGAGGGGGGATTTTTTTGCCAATTAAAAGGAGCAAAGGAATAAATAACTATTCTCAAAATTTGGTCCATATTGAAGTTTCTATATCCGAGTTACTGTGTTTTTATTTTTATTTGTTATATGTTTTATAAAATTTACCCCCTTTGCATTCATTATGAAATTACTGTGCTTTTATCAGTAATATTTATCTATAGTCTATCTTACTGCTTACAGTAAGATAGACTATAGATAAATATTACTGATAAAAGCACAGTAATTTCAAAATTTCACAGTTTCTATTCTATTCATTGTGTGGCTAAGGGTTATAGTTGAAATGCTTTACTTTAATCTGGATTTGTAATTATTTTCTTTTTCTATTTAGATGTGTTCTAGAATAATTTAGAATAAAAAGGAACGTTCATAGAATCATACAAGGGCCTGAGTTTGGAAGAGACCTTCAACATAATCTAGTTCCAACCCCTCTGCCATGGGCAGGTACACTTTCCACTAGACCAGATTGCTCAGAACTCCATCCAGCCTGCCTTTGAAGACTTCCAGGGATGGGGCATCCAGAACTTCTCTGGGCAAGCTGTTTGACTGCCTCACCAGCCTCAAAGTAAAGGATCTAATCTAATCTAATCTAATCTAATCTAATCTAATCTAATCTAATCTAATCCTACTCACTTTCAGTTTGAAGCCTCTGCCCCACATCCTGTCACTACATGCTCTTGTGAAAAGCTTTTCTTGAATTTTCTAGTGAGCTCCCTTCAGGTACTGGAAGGCCACAGCTGAGTCACCCAGAAACCCTCTTCAGGCTGATCAAAATTCTCTCAGCCTTTCTTCATAGGAGAGGTTCCCATCCCTCTAATAATCTTGGTGGCCTCCTTTGGACTCACTCTAGCAGGTCATTATCCTTCCCGTACTGGGGACTCCAGAGTTGGATGCAGCACTCCAGATGCAGGATGAATATTGGGTGCAGGACTCCAGAGCTGGATGCAGTTCCTTTCAAAAATACATTATAGGATCATACTGTTTGTTTTATGTTGTATGTACTATCCAATGCATATCATAGGAAATGATACATATGCAAGGGTGAATCATCTGCACAAACGTTTCTGTACTGAATAAAGAAGGAAAATATCCAACTAATTGAATCAACTAAGCAATAGCTAGCACTCATTTGGGTGAAAATTCATGTATGTGACAGTCTTTGTAAGTGTTGGAGTTACATGATTTTGATTTCTATTGTAGATGGAATGCTGTAGAGGATACAATGCCACACAGTGGGAAATGAACAAAACAAAGAACAATAATACTCAGTTCCCGTGTTCATGCACAAAATACAATCTGAAGAAATGTTTTTGTGATGTCCCAAGGGATTCAACAGAAGTGTGGTAAGAAATTAAAAAAAAAATGTTCTCGAACAATGTAACTTCTGTTACTAAATAGACTTTAGACAAAGAGATACAAAACATATTTTCCTTCAAGATGTGGCTTACAAATGCCAAAGTTTTAACAATATTCATTTTTTTTTTTCTCTGGTCACTCGGAAGCCTTGGTTTTTACTTGTTATCTGTCAGTCATGTAGGCAATTCTAAATTAAGGATGCTTCAATAGAACAGGAGTTGTGCCTGATCAATATCACAGGGAAATTTAGAAGTGGTTTAAGAAGCATCTTGGCATAAATCCATGCTGTGCAAATCAATGATGACAGTGGAAAGCAGCAGTATATAAAAAGTATACAGTACATTTTCCACTTGTAGTTATGAGCAATGTCTCCACTTATTTGTATTATTTGTTTCCAGAGTATCTTCAATACTCTACACGATAAGCAGAATGAGCAAGACACTGAAATATGATGTGTTTTGTGAGACCAGTCCATGTTAACATTTATGTGTCTTAATATCAAGGGACCAGTTTGCATAGGACCACCTGATATCACTACCTGAGCTGGAGCAAAGTAATACATATTAACCTCTTCTAAAAACCATGCAGTGAGGACCAGCCAATGAGGACAGAAATGCAGTGGGCAGTGGTTGCTTCTTGACAAAGCAGAACAGTAAATAATGGGAAGTTATCCAGTGGCATCTGCTCTTGTCTTGTTTTGCTCATCAGTTCTGAAGTTCTCCCTGTTTCTACAAACCCTTGTCATTATTAGAAAAAAATCACTTCTAAGTATGGAAACATTTATGTATATGTTTTATTGTATTTGTACCTATTTTAATCTACATAATAGTTTGACAATTGTTTTAAAAAGCAATATAATAAATATACATTTTAACCTGGAAGATACTCACAGCTATTTCAGCATTTATAATTCATAGGAATCAATGAAAACTTGAAAATATTCTTTTCAGCATTTACTTGTAAGTCAATCTCTCAGTTAAACACACACAAAAGTAAATTCTGTTTTGATTAAGTCAGAAGTTCTGGAACATTTCTATGCAAAAATGTCAAATTTCCTTAAGAACTAGCTGTTCAGTTCAGATAATTTAAATAATGTTATAGCTAACGTTCCACAGTAGACATTACTGATGTATTTGCTTTCTGGCAAGTAAATACCAGAACTTATCATACCATACAGAAACTTCTAGTCTATGTATTTTAAAAGTATGCTCTTATAAAGATGCAACATAAGTTCCAAAACTGACATGATTTTTCTTGACATCCTTTCTTATGTGCTTGCCTAGGGATGTGAAGAACATTTAAGTACATAGTTTGAAAACAATGCTCTTACCTTAATTGCAATTACTATAAGCCTACCAACCACACAGGTAAGACTACTTCTAAGCAAAAACCCCACAAAATACTGGTGTTTTTACTCAGAGTAAAAATCAATCCAGTGCCATTTGGTTTTGCCATGCTCTACAAATTTTTTAAAGATTTCCATCAATTTTAATTAGAAGAAAGATCAAGCACTTTTTACTGACAATCTCCCATATATTCAAACACCATCAGAGATTATGTTGTCCAAAGCCTGCAAAATGAAGTGATTGACCAGACTTCTGAAAGCAAACAGCATTTCAAGGTCAGGAAGTGGTTAAAGAGCATGTAAAATCTCTGCACCAAAAGACCTCTTTTGTGCTCTGTTTGTACAGACCCTACTCCATGAGTGTACTAAATCAAACATGACAAAACAATGGAATCTCTTCTCCGACATATCTGTCAGAAAATTTTGTTTGACAAAAAGAATAGAGCTTTCAATATCAGAACAAAATCACATGAATAGTGGCAAAAAGAATTGATTGTTCACTCCGCAGATACCCTGAAGGTAGGCAGAAGGCAGGAAGGAGAATTTTTAATAATTTCTAAAATTGTGAGGTTGAATATGAAATCAGTGCATTTTTATTCAGACAACTAAAAACATCCATATGTTGTACCTTTCCATAGATCTATGTAGTAAAAATATTCTGGCAACGAAATGAAACAAGGAAAAAGCTTCTTTTTTATACTCACCTCACTAGTAATCCTCACTAGCACAGATCATGACTGTCTCATGATCCTCAATACTATCACTGACAGATGCTTGTCAGATGACAAAGAACTGTTATCCCTATTCAAGGGCTAAGACCAAGAATCATAGAATCATTTAGTTTGAAAAAGACCTTTAAGGTCTTGAATCCAGCCATATTTGGATTCATGGGGTACTGAAACCTTTAACACTTAACACTGGATTATGTGTCACTTGAAATAGATTTCAAGATATTTCTGTGAATGTGGACCCAAGTGACTTGCTGGATGTCACACGGCAAGTCTGTACTAATGCAGAAAATTCACCTTGTGTCTTCAGATATCCTGATCATTCTTCTTTATATCCTCTGCATTGTCATTCATAGGAGCCCAGTTAGCAGTCAGATTGGCTCAGTCACTAGTGAGTTTGAACACTTTCTTTGTTGTTTTTGTCTCACCCTTTCTCCTTTCCCAGATTTTTGATTGCACTCACAGGCTATTTAGAAAAGTCAGGAAGAATTATATTTGGCAAAATGAATCATGAACTCTCCTGTGCATTGCTGTGGTTCAAGAATTCTCTGATCCATTTTTATGACAGTCTATGAAATTACTTAAACTAAAATTTGGATCAGGCTCTACTTGTAATCCTGATAATATTGACATTTGGGCTTTAAAATGTTTGGGTTTTGCTCATGACTATGGTTATGGTAGTATGCTACAAAATTTTGTGTGTTAAAGTTTGAAGTAATACGTTATTCACTAGCTGGTTAACAAATCTTCCTGATTAGCTGAATATTAGTTTCCTGAGTGCCTGGGTCAACTTCTTCAAAGTGATGTAAACAGTACCATATAGTACATTGCATTTTGAAACAGAAGGAGCCCTTTATCAGATATGGTCAAGAAAAGAATGTACTAAATATTGCTTCCTTAGGCCTTTACTTTTCCCTCCAGTTCTTCTCTGTTTTGTCCTTATCTGTTGTGTAATTTAATCTCAAGAAATTTCACTGAGTCTTGTAAATATTGGAGTCCTCAGGTCTTCTCCAAGGAGTGCTGTTGTTGATATCTTTTTTTTTTTTTCTCACTTAATGTCTCTTACCAATAATTTAATCAAATGGCTTTAGTGCTTCAGAGTGGAGTGATCTTGAAACCATAAAACATTCTTTATCCTCTGATCAATGAGGTGACCTGAAACATCTTGGGAACACAGGAAGGTGTAGTTTTGCAAGCATATATGGTAGCTTTTTTTTTTCTCTAAAACTTCCCTTTCAATAATCAATTATCTGATCGTTATACATTTGGTATCTTCTTTTTATTTAGAATGAAAATAATTCCACCTCAAGTGCTTGACACAGGCTGAATTTTTTACTTAGAGAACTTCAAATTCAGGAGAGTGTCTCCTTCCCTCCAAGAGTTACATTTTGGGAAGTACACAATATTTCAGTCAATGTGAAGTAGTTTCTGGAAAAGTACAAATACTTCAATTCAGTCCACATGGGAGGGCTCTTCACTATTCAAGGACAGTAAATTACATCCAAATCTAATAAATACCTATTCGTGTCTCATTGGTTTGTTACATTTAAAATAATTAATCATGTCCATATGATATCCTATTTCAAAAGGGTATTGAGGATGAGATTACCTGGCTAAGTGCAGCCGTGTAAAGCTGGACAAGTATTCTAGTCATGTGAAGTGTAAGGTACTCCTGTAGAGTAGAAATTCATCCATTTCCTAGGTAAATATTACAGAATGACATCCTCTTAGAAGTACCATTATTCTGGTGGTTTGAGTGGGAGCCTACTTGCCCTAACTTACAGCTTTTACAGCTTGAAATGGTTAACACTAAATGAACTGGATCCCACTTTAATAATATATAGTGGAGAATTCAGAAAGTTCCAAATAAAGTTACATGTGAAGTTTGCATTTGTCCCTAATGTATCTTTATTATAGAACAATTGTCAGTTATGTGCTCACATATTGTCTTTTCACAGTAGGCTGAAATACAAATTCTTTAAAAATGTACTGTGGTTTGTACAAAAATATTATTTTAGGATGGACTGACATTTTAGGGTGTCATTTTTGGATGACATTATTTTCTAATGTCCTAAGAAAAAGCTTGGCATTCCCAAGTGAGAGAAGAATGTGACTCTGTGTGTAAGGAAATGCTCCACAATACCTGATAAAACCTGTATAACCCTTCACATAATGGATGCTAAAATCTCCAGCAGGCACACAGATAACTAGACAATAGACAAATGTGTGTGTGCAAGAAGATTATATATAAAATTGTCAATACTGCCACATATACTGTTGATGTTTACCAGGAGTAACTATAAAATATCACTTTTAAATACAAAATTTAGTAAAAAAAGAATAATAATGAATACATGATAGAATTTATAGGATGGGACACTGATTTTTTTTAGAATGTTTTGAAAAAAAATACAGAAACAAGTATTTTTCTGCCGATTTATGCAATTCTGATAGGTAGCCACTAGAGGACACAGGGAGCTTAAGAATAATGCAGGTGATAGGAAAAATAAGCCTAAGATTTGTATGCACACCTTACACATAGCTCACACTTAAAAACATATTGAATAAGTCTGAAGCTAATAGCCACATGGCACTGTACTAACAGAGAAAATTATGTTGAGGGACTGCTTCAAAGGAATGGCATGGGAAACAATTCTTAGTATCTGTGTTAAAGCTCTGTAGGCTAATGAGCAGGTCCATTTCAGCTAATTAAGAAGTTGTGTCACTAAAATTAGGAGATGTCCTTAAAGGAATTATTAGTGCAAGTGTGCAGGTAGAAATCATAACTGCATAAATTCTCTGTACAAAGTAAAGAGAGAAAACAGAGGCTGTGGCTCACAGTCACTTTAATTTGGCTTGAAAGCCCTCTTCTGCTACAGGGTGGTCCCACTGCCTTCAAGTCCTTTGCCTTACTTCCATACCTGGCTGGGCACTGGCACTAGTAGCCATGCAGCTCTGTGAGGAACTGCTCTGATGGGCAGTTCCCAAGGTTCTGATGCATCCAAAAAATAATCCTGCAATAAAGTAGTGATTTAATTTTTTGTTTGGTTGGGTTTTTTTAATTTGTTTTGGTTACTTATTTTGGGGTTGGATTTTGTAGTTTGTTGCTTGTTTGTTTGATTGTTGGTTTGTTTGTTGGGTCTTTTTGGTCAACTCTTGCCCAGTGTAAAATACATATATGTTACAGCAACTGGAATTTCTGTTCTTCTTCTCTGTACATTGAGTGTTCTAAACGCTATCCTAAAATTAGGCTCCATCTTCTTTTCTTTATATCTGCCCCACCTTGTTATATGTCTGGATGCACAATGATTAATCTTCAGTAAAAGGACACTGAATCTTACTCTCAGTGCACTCTCAGTGTCTCATGACTTGAAATTTTAAAATGGTTTCAACCTTTTGAGGATAATGAGACTGAAAGCATGTAGCCTATCTCTGTAATTGGTACTCCAGATATTATAACATTTAATAATATAAGGGAATGGGATCAGCAGTCATGGTGTTCACTGTGACTAATGTTTGCTGAATTCTCCAGGGGCCTTAAGAAGAGTTCAGGTGGCTCTGAATAAATCCTACACTGCCCAGTTTAGATTTGAATTTTTATAGGGCTACAGGTACAAGCCAGCTGACATGCAGCAATGTAGCAGGCACTTTGAAACTGTTCAGTCACTGGAGCCCTGAGAAAATTTTTGGACAAGTTAGGCACAAATTAACTATATGCCTGTCTACGTGACTAGGCAGCTCTAGAAAAACAGTGGTGTGAGTGCCACCTGGTTATTTTGATTTCACATTCTGAGAGAAATAGAAATTGTAGTTATTTGGTTTGCAATTATATTGCTCATAGTGCTCAGTTCCTGAGGGAACAGAATCTGCAGTTCCCACAGGACATTTGTAATTTGTGTTTGGTACTTATCCACAGCTAATGTAATCAATGTCAGTTCTGTGAATGTCATGTGTGTGCTCTGAATGGGAAGCTCCAAAACACTATCGATAGAAATACTTCAGAATAGAAGTCATGGGGAAGAGGTGAAGAGGTTTACATATTTTCAATACTACTTTGGAATATTTTGGATGATTTCAGGTATGACATCCAAGAATTTGAGGATCCAAACTCAAAAGAACAGGACAAATCAAAGATATAATTTGTCTAGGATAACTCTTTGTAATGAAAATTTGAAACCACTTTTTATTATATGGATACTACCAGCTGGAAAACTATCATGCATTAACAAAAAGCCTTCAAAACCAAAACAAACAAACAAACAAACAAACCCAAACCCAAATGCTAAACAAACAACAACAACAACAACAACAAAAATAACAAGGGAATACTTACCATAAAAATACAAAGGAGAAAAGTAAGATGAGAATATGAGAACAGCTTTTTGTTTTAATAAGTCAAGCTGCTAGATCTTTTAAGAATCACTAGCCAAGCTCCCATTCTCCATTCTTATAAAAATATCTAGAATTCCAAGAGGAGTACAGTAAATAATACCCTATTCACTTTAGTAGATGTAGTGACATTAACATATCATCCCAATGATCTAATGATGTTTCAAAATAAAAGGTGACCTTTCTTTCTTTAAAGAACTTTCTTAAGCCTCAATTATGCTAAATACAAATGCAGACAGTCTTGTATAATCCTTTGATCACAGAACTTACGGCATTTATTCCTTATGACAATAAGGTGATTAGAATGATCTGTATATTTCATATGTCTAAAAAAAACTTCCCAGCTAGATTCCCATCATGTAATAATGAAAATAGTTAACAGTTCAATTTTTTCCCAGCCTGAACAATTTTTAACTACATTAAATTTGCTTAATATTGAATTATATAAAGAGTTTCCAAAGATTTAATGTCAATATTTCTAAATCAAATTGTCTATTTCTAGCATTTCAATATCATGGAAAAACATGATCCCCACCCCTCCCCACCCGAAACTTACTGGAATTTGAGGCTCCAAAAATGATCTTCTAAAATATTTTTGTGTGCAAATAAAAATCAGTGTTCTTATGCATTGGCAGTCAAAATATTAAATAATTGGGAAGTAACTACAAAATTAATATAAATTTACCCAAATGGAATTCCATTCCAGTGTGACCAGAGATCATGAAGTGTAGGGCAAACTTAAAGGGCCTCCCAGGGCAGGTAAAAGGCATGATAGCTTTGGAGGAACTGGTTGCTAATATTAGGCATTTATGATGTCTATGGGAAGTGAGGGAAGTGTATCTCTCCTCTTTTTGTTGAGAATAGAAAAATAGAAAAACCAATGTCCCAAATAGTTGGATGGTGCACCTCCTAACCTCTTCACTCTGTGAAATAAATGCCAGTGATTTACACTTTTTTGAGACTTAAAATCACAGTGTAATTGAATTGTTTATGTTGGAAAAAGACCTTTAGGTCACTGAGTCTCATCATTAACCAAGCACTGCCAAATCCACCACTAAACCACTAGGGTTGGTGACTCAGCTACTTCCCTGATACCTAGTCCCACATAGACCTCTGCCTGTAATTCCACACTTTGCCAGTATTGCAGAAGTCACAAGTTTACTATCAGGCTCTCTGTCCTATTTTAATACAGATAGCACACGTTAACATAAAGTACTGAAGTCCAGTACAACACATGATTCTTAGACACAATGTTATTTGTAAACACCATGAATTGAGAATGAACAACATCATTCTAGACTGTCAATGGCAACACCCATCTATTTGAATGGCTACATGGAAACTGATTGTGGTTCTTCAGTATCCAGCATATCTTGGCAAAGCATTGTTTCATATGATATCTACAGTTTCAGAAAAAAAGAATTGCAGAATGGAAGTGAAAAATTTCTTAATGGTTCTTGAGTCTGAACAAAATTCACATTTAATTATTTGATCAGCGTGACTGTCACAACCTTCAGTACCTCACCTCAAATATCCCTGGGCTGGCTCCTGTTCTCGTGTCACATCCATCATGCTCTTATTTATAAGTAATTCTATTAATCAGTCATTATCAGAGTGATGTTTCATACACTTAGGTGGATTAGATATGTTTTTACTATTTCTGTGACACCACCTTACTTCCTTTACTAGTTCAGACACAGGTACATAGTGATCATTGAGGAGCTCAGAGGAATGGAATAAAAAGGTTTGGGAATATCCCTACATTCACTGCAGGAAGTAAAAAGAGCAAGAAGTAAATTTTAAATGTCCCTTGCCTCAATCTTGCACGCATTTTGCTAGTCCTAAGCGAGCCTTGTTGGAGCTTTCCTTGTGCTCAGGCATCATGACCATTTCTTTCCTGGATCAAGTCTTATGTTTCTAGTCAAGGGTATGTTTGCATAGCAGCCTTTCCTCTGAGGGACTTTCTCCTATCCTCAGTCATCCATTTTCATCACTGTAGAAAGAACATTAAGATTCTCAAACCAGTCAGACCTTGCTCTGGCAAATACATTTGAGAGTGGCAACAGGGGCAAAAGGCCTGGGGAAGGAATGGCAGATGGGCACTCGGGCAAGGATGTGCCTGCCTGTCCCTGTGTGCACACTTATGCCCACATGCACTCACACAGGCACACCATTACAGCAGGGCTATGCAAACAGGTCTCCTGTTCCTAAGACATGGCACTGAAAATTAGACTGTTAGCACAACTGCATCTGCTGCCCTGTACCTCTGCCTGATGTGATTCCCACACTCATCATGCTGGTGTGATAACTATACAGAAGCAGCTTGAAATACTCACAATATTTTTCTTTACCAGAAGGGAAACTATTCTTTTTCATTACTTCTGAAAGATAGCTGTGTGCACTAATAATTTTCAAATCCTCAACATAACCCCAGTAAGTTAAATATCCTGTGGAAATTTACAATAGCTAAGAATCTAACCTATATATTACAAAGTAGTTATATTTTAGAGAAACTAAAATGAATGACTTAAAAGCAAATAACAGAGTCACTGGTATTCTCTTTACAAAGTGCTGTGTCATGTCACTGCTAGAGATCATAGATTTCTTAGTGATTCTTTCTTCAGTGCACTAGCTGAAAACCTCCAAGTGGTGATATTTTTTCTGCACATACTTGTTATGTTTTACAGAAATAATAAACACAAATGCAAAAATCTAAGATCAAACATATTTATTATGTTGGCATGACTCTGCAAACATGAAAAGAACCACTGGAATATTTCTCCATATTTATTTCTAGCCTTTTCAACTTCCTCTCCCACCGAAACATATTGATTTTAAGCACATCATGAATATTAAAAAAAAAAATAAAATCTTTCATACAGTGTTGTACTTACCTTATTTACATTGCATGCATTTCATTGTGTCCTTTTCAGTCTGAAAAGCTGAAGAGGAATTCTTTAGGCACAGAAAGGCTGGGTTTTTCTCTTCTGCACTCGAGTTCACACACGTCTTACTCCATCACATTTAGTGGCATTCCTCAAATTGGAAAATAGTGGGAGCAAGGACAAACCCTGAATCACAAATCTTTCTCCAGCTTTCTAGAGATGGGAGATCTCTAATGAACTGAAGATATGTATTCTCTTTGCTGCCTTCATGAGATGATAATTTGTTCATGGTCAAATTGAGATGAGACAGTATTTTCTGTAAAATATATCATGCAATATACTGAATGGGTTATGTATATATAGGATGAACTATTGTGAGGATTATAGAATAGAATAGAAAGGAGACATTTAAAAAAGTTTAAAAAACTAAAAAAGCTTAAAAAATTATTTGAGACCACCACTGAATCTTGATTTAGAAATAAACTGTTGAAATCAGCTTTGAAGTGCTGCACTTAGGACAACGGACAGAGACCAAGAAATTCAAGGTTCAGGGTTTTTTCTACCACTGACATCCTGGGTCAGTATTGGCAAATCTTTTCATCTCTTATTGTTCCAAAGCCCCCAGATGGAATAAGAACACTTCCTCTTTGTCTTCATATGACTTAATTGTTTGAAATGTTATGTCTTTTGGATATATGGCTTGCTTTTTTACTGTATATTTGTTTAGTGGCCTTTGTTGGGAGACATTGGGCACTACTATAATAAATAGTAGCTTCACTGTTGCCTGAAAGGCTACTTGGGACAGGTTATCCAATGTAAAAGTCAAAATTCATATGCAAGGATCATGTAAAAAAGTAATTTATAAAATTGAAATGAAGCTGCCTAAAATCCAGTCATCAGCAAGTTGTGTCTGCCCCTATCAGCAACAATCGGTGCTTCTGCTCTCTTGCAGGGAGAAAGGTGTTCAGCTCTTTTGTTGGAGCCAGTTAAATCCAAACGAGGGCCAGACAGCTTCATCCACAGATTTGCACAAAGCTTATACCATCAGTAGTAAGTCCAGCGTAGAAAGACTCAAGTTTGGATATATCTACTGTCAGATATAGTACACCAGAAAAAATGCTGAGATGATTTTATGGTTCCTGGTTGGAATGTCTAGGTTTTTTAGCTTCTGGCTGTTTATTTTTGCTTTGTTCTGCAAAAGTGCCTTTAAAGAACTTTTTTCAGTAGAGATTATTGATTTCAATATCCCTGAGATATTGCTGACAGTATTCTGGTGAAAGAGATCATCTGAATGTTTAACTAACCTAGCACAGATCCGAAAATCTGAACTCTTGCCTTTTCATAGTCTAAGTCAGACTTCTGACCTTTCGTTTCATAGAAATTATTAATTTTTTGACAAGTTCACCTCAAGTAGGGGAGAACTGGGTCAGCTAGCTGTCTAAAATGCAAATTTTTAAGATTATCACAGCTAATTAGGTTTACAGAATTTTTCTAGACAACAGGTGTATCATGAGAACTCATCTGGAAGTATGAACACTGACAAACTGGGAAACTCTTTCATATATCTTTCTTTCTATCATAATATTTCATAACCCTGTTAGAATGGTTCCATAAATAATGGCCAGGTTTGGTTCAAGTCAGAAAAGCTTTGACACCATTTTTGAAGTTATCTGGACTTTTTTTCTTAATTCTTAAACAGATTTTTTTCTCATCAGCCAGAAAACAAGTGATCCCAGAAAGACCCTCGCACAAACAGTTACTTTCCAGCCTTTACCCTGTTATTCTCCATTTTCATGAAGGAAATGGAAAGCTGCAGCTCAACTCTGCCATTATTGAGATAGAAATTGCAAACACTTTTTTGTTTTTTCCTTTCTACTTATCTAATACAAGGTGAAGATAAAGCAAGTACTCAACTAAGTGCTTAACTGAGAGACACAGGAACTGTAATCCTGTTGAAATTTTATTGTTGAAACCTGCTTATTGCTACAATCTCAGGTCTAAGACCTGTAGAGCTAATGGAGTCCTATAAGCTTACTCAGGTGCTTTTTACCTTGCTTACTTAAGTGTGCCAAGTGGTATGTTAGCACAAATATTTCCCAAATCAAAGTTGTGTTAATATTATATTTCTTAGCTCTGTACCTTCAGCTTCTTTACTGTAATTCATGGCATGACTGGGTTTTTAAGTTTTTTTAATTCTTGTGCTTAGGAAATGGAGGCATCTATTTTAAATTTTTTTCACCTAAAAACTTTATTTTGCCCTCTGACATTTAAATGCAGTTAAGCATGCTGTTTCATAGAAAAAAAAGAAATAAATGTGTTTAACCTACAAACTTCTACTTTGTGTAAAATGAAAGAAAACATCTGTGAAATCTGTGTGAGGTAGAGCTTCTAGATGTGAGAAAACTCATAAGCCAGCAACTAACTCAACAGGACAGTTTATCGAGCTGTGGTGGAAGGTCAGCCCTGCCAGGCACTCAATAGTCATCTATGAAGACTAAACTTGCAGACAAATTGTAAATACACACAACACCAACAAAAAACTCCCTGTACTCCCTGATGGCTATCAGATGTATTTCTGAGAGTGTAAATTATGTCTGTAAGATCACACGCAGAGACCCAGGCCATGGGTACATTATGCAAGAGACTGCAGCTGGCAGAGTGCAGCAAGCAACGTGGCTGCAAGAGCAAGCAGGTTTGAACATGGAGAGAAGAAGCAAGAGATTCAGACCATGCCTGTGAAGAGTTTGTTCCTTAACCTACACCTTAATGGTAGGGAAAAGAATCTAATGATTTTGAATTAATACTTAATCTACTTGGCCATGGTTGCAGGCCAATGCTGTACATGGGAGGGTGTGTTCCTAAAAGAAGAGAAATTTACCTATGACACAAAAATGAGGTACTGGACTGTTTCATGGCATTAATGAAAAAAAGATTTTATGTGGTTTCTAATGAGTTTTAACCTGTTCAGATAACATCACATAATAGTTTGACATATCTTGTAATTTTCTTCAGTAATTATAAACCAGCCTTAAGGGCAGCTTACTAACAGCATCTCCCAACGATTTTCTTGCATCAGCAGCTACAGAAACACATTGAAACTCCAGGATGAGAAGGTCAACTCCACTGAAATAGGTGAGACCACATTCATCCCAGGCTTCATGCTTAACAGAGAGGCACGTTAAGGTTTTTTTGTAGCTTAAAGCAATTTTCCCAAACAGGACCATTTTTTCTTCCATGCTTTGTAATGCAGAGGTTTAGGATTCCTGTGTGATTTCTGTTTACACGGATGACTTGCCACAGTGCTGCTGATTCTTTGCCATTAAAGGCACCTTAAAGAATTTAAGCTTTGTTAGAAATCACTTTGAAATGTATTTGCACTGTACCTGTCCTATGCATTAAAACAAGATTGAGTGTTTGTTACATTTTGTTGAACTTAAGTAGATGACTTATCTATCCAGTGGTGCAGTGAGGAGCTTGGATCCTGACATTTATAAATGACTAATGAACAAATCTGATAACAGTGAACAAGATTTTTCTCCCACACACTGCTTAGCCATTAAACCTGCATGTTTCATTTATCTCTGGATATCTACTGAAAAATTTTAAATCCTCAAGGTCCCTGAAATATGGAATAATAAGATGATTTTCTCCCAGAAGAAGGGTTCTGATAAACCCCCAGGTGTTTGTAAAACACATTTGAATCATGTATGCATGGACATTTTTCTCTCTATTCTTCTGCCACAGTCCTGGACTCTACTCACCATCAGATCAGAGGTCAACAACAAATTTCTTCATGTTTAGGAATTGAGGATAAAAATTTATGCTTAACTAAGAACATAAAATATAAGGACGTAAATAGCTGAGTGGGGAATCATGGCCCTTATTTATTTGGTGAAAAGTTCTGCTTTTGATTTCAGCAGTGTTATATATCTTAAATGGATTTAAAACAAGTCAAACCCCAGAAATTGTGCCATTTCATGGAGACAAATCCTGAGAAGTAAAACTAAAAACAATATTATGAAAATACTCAACACCAACTTTCATCTACATCAACATCTACACATTTATTTTCAATTGATTTAGAAGACCAAAACAAATATTGGATTGAATTTTGAATGTCAAATAGGAGGCTCATAGCTTTACTAGCTGATGCTACTCATATCCTTCAAAGAATGAATGCCATTATACTATTACTGCATTTTCTGTCTTTTTTGAAAAGGTATTCATATCTATACATGTAATAGCTTGATAGGCTTAATTTAAATTCAAATATTTTCAGTTGAAAAGAACTAGGATATATAGTTTATTTGCAAACATATTATAGCCATACCAGCTAAATATGTCCACTGACAAACATGTTATAAGACATGTTGTTACACAATGGTTCAGCAAATCATTTAATACTTGACAATACTTGCAAGTAAAGGAAATGTGGTGTTTTTTTGAACAGATCAAGCAACAACCAATCTTACAGGATCGGCCGAGTACCCTCAGGTAACAAATAACATGATGATCCAAACTTAAAACAGATAGAATCTATAGCTAAAGTTAATATCAGGGGGAAAAAGTAAGCATAGGCAGTATAAAAAACCAAAGCTATGGATCTGAAAAGTCCTTCTTGCTTTCATTTGTTTAACTGTGACTGACAAGGGACGTCCATGACCAAATCTCAGGATATTGATTCTCTGTAACCTTGAGCAGAATTCACCAGGGATATCTTGTACATTGGCCTGGCTTAACCTAGTCAGTTAACCAGTTAACTCTCATGGATCATATGGGACTCCATACAAGGACAGTTTTGGGTGCGTCTACACAGTCATCCAGCATGGGAAAGACTTTTGGGTGCTTGCATTTGGATATGGTGGAGACAGGACCAGGAAGTGGAGCTCTGCAAAAATGGGACAGAGAAAAGCAGTGAGGTCGTGGCTTTGAGGTTTTATTGCACCAAAGAAGCAACTTTCTCCTTTCTCTTCTTTGCCTCCCCTCTTACCATGACAGAATGGCATCTGAAGAAATAATCTCAGACTGAACTCAGAGGAAAGGACGTGCAAGCAAGTGCAACAGAGTTCAAATAGGGGAAGTGAAGGATAAAAAGAATAAACATTCTTATTTTCAGCTGAAGAAATTTGACCACCTTGAATGGCTAATTTTATATTTTCTCTTTATAATAGAAAGGAGGAGAGGGGCAGCAGCAGTTCTTTGTACATTTGAGTACACAGAGGTGGTGCATACTTCTGGAATAAGACACAGCAGTAGGTGGAAGCAAATAAGTGGGTGTAACAGCCTTCCCTTGTCTCCTGATTGTGCACCCCGAATATTGTGTCATTTTGTTTCAGAGCATTGCTGTTCCAAAGGTGGAGGTGAAGTTTGCCCTCTTGCACACACTTGGAAAATTAATGTGTGGCGGGCAGGGCCCAGATGCAGCTGGAGGATTGGTAGGTTATAAGACAACCCTCAGGCAAGTGAGTCTAAATGTTCAAATCACTGAATTATCACTATCTACAGCTGGATTTTTGAAAGCAGGAACAATCTCTGTTTCATCTTTGACAGAAGGACAGAGGTAACAACCTTTAGGAAAGATTCAGAAGTTTTGCCTCCCAAGAGAAAGAAAGTACATTCCAATAGTGTTAATTAAGGTAAAAAATAGCCACTCAGCCTTCCAACTTTGGCCATTTCACTTTCCTGCACAGTGTTTTCAAGACTTAACTGTGAGAGGTTGCAGTTTTGCGTAACAAAATTTGAGTTACGCGTTTCAACTTTGCAGTTTTTTATCTGTAGAATGTGTCTGAGGAAAAGTTATAGTATAGACTTGTTTAGTTCCTGAAGCAGCAGCTGTTCCTGTGAAGATAACAAGGCAGTAATGCTCAATAGTTTGAAGAATCTCCTACTAAACTGTATTCTCTGCCTCTGCTCATATTTTAAAGGTAGAAATTTTAGAAATTTTAGAAAACTTGTAGTCACTTGGGACCAGGAAAAGAAGTTAAACCTTACTTTGGTCCTGCAAGACAGCACAGATAACATTGGCTCTGGGAGCAGTATACCTCTGTCTCCCTTGTTCTGCTGATGCAGGAAGTGGGTATGTGGCAAGGGAGGTTAATTTTTTTTGTCTCCAAGCATATGAAAATCATGAGTGAGGCCTGAAAATATCATTTGTCTGACTTGATGCTCACAAGATTAAAAAAAAACCAACCAAACAAAACAAAAGCTTTAATTCTCACCTAATCATATATTTTTGGAGAAAAATCTTGAAAGAAGAAGAACATGCACTAAGTTGTCAATAAGGCATGGGAACCTCCAACATGGAGCTGATGGACTGACCAGCTGCCAGCCAAACTAAAATGTCAAGAAAAGGGGAAGATTTTTCCCTGCCACAGTACTTTTCTGTCTCAGAAAAAAAAAAAAAAAAAAAAAAAAAAAAAAAAAAAAAAAGTGGAAAGATATGCTTGTCACTCTTAGAGGAAATTCTGCAAAATCAAAAGAAAAATCTGTTTACATAACAGCTTGGTCTTAGAAGCTGTCCCCCTGGTGCTCACCCCTGTGCTCAGCCATGAGCTCACACCCCATGGCTACAGCAGCAGAAAACAGGTCAGATACCATCGTCTTCATGCTGGAGTTCCTGAGGCGTTGGCAGCTGTCCCATGGTCTGCTGCACATGCCTGTCCTTAGAGCAGACTGAGCAGAGAACAGGATGTGGAATCTGGGACCAACACGGTCCCTGCTCCCCTTCAGAGGCTGTCCTGTACCCTTCAGCTGCAGCAGGGAGCAGAGAACCACATCTGCATCTGTAACCCAGAGCAGAGCAGAAGAAGATGTATGCCTAACTCTCTGCTACCTTAGGTATCAGGGTAATTACTTCCAGCAGCACAGCAAAACAGATTACATTTTAAATCAGTGAATTCAATTTGTAGTAGAATTTGCATATTCTTTTTATGATGTATTCTTCCCCATATTTACAGGAAAAATATATAAGAAAGCATTATTCATTATCTTGATTACAAAACTCTTTTGAATTACTTATTAAAAAAATTTAGAGGCAAAATACTAATGAAAGCTTTCTTAAACCAGCACTTTCAGAATGCCTATGGTCTTATTTTAAATAAAATCATTCTCACTGAATGATGCAAAGATTTCTCTGACTGTGATCAAAATGCAATAAATATTTACAATATTACTTCATTGCATACACAAATGCAGAAAAATCTTCTGTAAATGCAGATATTTTTCTGCAAGGACTGGAAGTATATCCAGTAACATATGCTATCAATTGCCTTTTCATCCCTAGAAGATTATTTGATTTGACTTCATGAGCTTGTGCTATGAAACCACAGGAAGACATGATCCTTAGTCCAAAGAGTCATAGTTCAATGGTAGCTTGGCTGCTGCTGTATCTTAAAACACTTCTCAGAAATGGTAGGAATGTATCAGAATGGTGTCATAAGATAAAATAGTAGGGCTGGCACTGGGAAGACCAGTGGTCACAAGCCAGTAGTAGAACAGCAGGTAATCAAAAGGATCATAAGAGACACTGGGTGAGAGGAAAGCAGAAATTTTCAGTTGCTACACTGGCCACTCTTTCAGCACAGCAGTTGCAAAAATGGCATGTAAAAAGTCAAGGCACTTCCATAGCCTGTTGGCTGTTTTTGGGATAAGTGTTTGAGATTCCTCCTGCAACATTAGAGCAGCATGAAGTACAGAACTTGAAAGCATGTCTGCTGAGGATATTTTCAGCTGAAATAAAGTTATTGCTTAAGAAAACAGGAGTTAGTCAACAGGAGACTCAGAAGTGCCAATTTTAATCAGAAGTATTACTTTCAAATACAATTTGCAGCTCTTGCATGGTGAGAAGTGATTCTCACTAGGTGAACTCTCCAGGTCATCCATAAATAAAACAGCATCTTATGCAGCACTGATTTCTAATCAGACATAACACCTTTCTGAAGACTTGAGTTTGACTTCTGTCAACATTTAGGGATAAACTATATTTTAAAAAAGTAACTGCATTATAATAGATTATATATTTTACAATGAAAATAATATTTATTAAAAAATATTTCTATGTTTCTTCCACTGTTACTCCAAAGAGATTTCAACTTCCTCAAGAAAAAAAGCTTTAGACAGTCTCACTTAATGTGTTAGTTCTTGTGGAGATACTTCTTTTGAATCCATTTGTCAGTACCAAATATGAAACAGAAGTCTCAAAACTTTTATATTCATAGAAATTGAACTTTTCTGAAAATAAACAACTTTCACAGAGAAAAGGTTCTCCAAACTCTACATTCACTCCTAAGTAGACAACCAAAGAATCTGATTCTCATACAAAATTACATAGGAAAATTTGCTCCATAATTTCTGACTCAGATAAAATATTAAGCCCTAGTACAAAACCACCAAAACCTCTTTTTTGTGAAAAAATATAACACAACTGCTTTCTTTGTTCCTCCCTTTCTCCACCACTGCTGAGCAAATTTTATGCAACAACAAAATCTGAAAAGTAGAGCAAACTAAATGTGGGTAGCATCTTTACTACTCAGGAGTGATGGACTGATAGTAGCTAAAGAAGTAGCTGGACATAAAGACAGCATAAAATGTACTCTATAGAACACTTACAATATGAACATTAACTTCCTTGAGCAATAATTACTCTTTAAAATACATGTAAATGTCATCACCTAACTTAGTGATGATGCTTTCAAACCTATCATCTAGATCATTTATGAAGATGTTGGATAGGGTGGGGGCAAGTATAGATCCCTGTGGGACCCTGTGTGTGACAGGCAGCCAGCCTGAGTAAAAAGCATCAGTCAGCACCGTCTGATTTCAGCCTGTGAGCCAGTTTCCAATCCATCCCACTGACCACCTGTCCAGTCAGTATCTTGCCAGCTTGTATAGGAGGAGGCCGTGACAAACAGTACCACATGCCTTATTGAAGTCCGGGGGTTTGAACTGCTTTGGCTGTGTCTTCTCAGCCTGTGAACTCTGCTGCATCTCTGAAAGGCATGAAAGAACTTTAGATGACACTGAAATGTTATCAGAACAAGTTAAGGAAAATAATTGGGTTTTTTTCCATTTTGGCAATTTCTTACATTACACACATTTGGGAATAATTTGTAGAATTTAGAACAAAATCAAGGTTTTTTGATACTGAATCTTGTGTATCTAGAGAAGATGTAGAAAGTCTGAAATGAAATTAGAACTCTGGGTGTAAAATCCTTTTCTAGTTTTACTTTTTTATTAATGTATACTTTACTGTAAATCTAGCTCTTAAGCTTCTCTAAAAACTTGGCATAAGTTGGTCCTAAGTATCAACAATTATGATTATTTTCTCAAAGTCTACTAACTTGCTCTTTGCCTATATAAATACCAATCACAATTATGTTGTTTGGACAGGATCCCCTACAGTTTAAAATTCCTTTGCTATGAGAATTATACTCAGAATGCATGTCAGGGAATGTTCAGGTCCTTTCCTTATAAATTATTTTATCTGTAGGTTTTCTGATAAACTAGGCTAAATGATAAAAGACTTAATGATATCATTCTGCCTAGCAGTAGACTCTTCAAATATTTTGGATTATTGTTCATTCATTATAAACATTATTTTTCAGGGAAACAACAATCAAAAGGTACTCAATGTCACTTACACAAGGCAAGCCAAAAGTCAAGATTCAATAATAATTTGGGTGTTGACCAAAATTTTGTCTGTATGGACCTTAGTGATAAGACTTTATTTAAGGATATGAAGTTACAGAAACAGAAATGCAGGAAAAAACTACCTGTCATATAAAGCAAGTGCATTTGTCACAACCCTTTTTTAATATTTCTTTGTATGGAGTATATATGTTCATATCCCCATATGCTCATTCATATACCTATGTATATATGTAGGTCTGCACCTGTTATCCACTGTAATTTGGTACTAGTGAAATTAATTCAGCCTCCTGGTGCTAAACTGTACAGAACTTTTATAACTATTGGACTTATTACAACTGTATTCTCTTTACCTCCTTTGATGAATTTCCCAATTATGGGATACCATGAAGCATGGAAAACGTTTAAAAAGTGGTGATGGTTTATTAAAATCAAATCATTATATGCTCCCTCTTTGCTGCTCTGCAAACAGTCATGAGAGTAACATTAATATGACATATACAAAGATTCACAGAATTAAACTGCATAATATTATGGCACTGAATGAGTGTGGAGGAGGAAAAAAAAGCCATAGTAATTCAGTTTCAAACTGGTATCTCACTTTCACTCTAACCATCCTTTTGAGTCTAATTGGCTGGATGTGCAGCATCCAAATTTCTCTTACAAGGGATTTCCAGTAATGATGGGACCAAGAAAGCAAGCCTTATGAGGAAGTTATCTAATTTATAAAGTAATGCAAGTCTTTTCATATCACAAATATTTAGCTTTGATGTGAAATAATGTTGGGTGGTTTTTTTTTCTAATTACTTACATGCTTTGAGCATTAAGCCAGGTTCTTTCCATTTCTTGAATCTCTGCATTTAATGAAGAACTGTGTTTAATAGCTAAAAATATGCATGTTTAATTATGTTTTAGGCATTTTTTTTCCTGGTGGAAATTGAGTTTTGAGTGAGGCTTCCAATAAAGATGAAGAGGAGAATTAGCTGTTTCAGAATAGGATCCAGAAAGGAAAAGACAATGGTAAAGGGCAAATCTGCATAGCACACTGAGGAACAGTGTATTTGAAATAGTGATTTGCTGAAGAACAGTGGCTTCACGAGAGTAATTTATTTTCAAAAGGTCCAGGTGGGTGCATATAAATGGTTGCAGAAAATTCTGTCCAGTCCTTTATATGGCTGTGGGGTTTACTGTTCATTAGAAGAAAGAGACAGGGAGAGAAAGAGAGAGAGTGGTTGGGAGAGAAAGAGAAAGAAGAAAGATGGAGAGGTGGTATTTTACATATCTTTTAGAAAGTGTGTCTTGCTTGGGTCTGAAATTCTCCTTGCTATCAGATGTTTAAAGCCATAAAGCTTCATTATAAGGCAGCAAGGCCATACATTCATCGAACAATGATTAATGTATTTCACTGTCCCTGTCCTGTGTCAGCACTGAAATTCATGAGACAAGTGAAAGAGGGACTTGATGCCATAAGCTGATGGTCAGGACTTGAAGAGTGCTGGAGGATTTTTGGGTCCATTCTCCAAAGGCTGTTTCTGTACTTTAAATCAAACACAACACAGACTTGCTTTGCTCAGATGAAGAACCCATAAACTCATCTACCTTCTGGTTTTAACCCTAGTAAAGTAAAATGAGGCAGAATATGCCAAGAGCACCCCTTCACATAATTGCTTTGCTTCTGTTCCCTCAAATAACCTACACCTTAGTTCTTACATGACCCTCCTGGGAGGAAAGTTGTGTCAGTTTGAATCTCTCAGGCAAAGGAGAGAACTTGATCCAGAATGTCTCTTTCCTGGTTGAATGTTTGAATGTCTGTGGCCATTGCATATCCCCTCAGCTGCAACGGGAAAGAAAGCAGCCACAACATTTTTATGAGGTTGTGTCAGTCTGTGTCAGACCCTACAGAAGCCTGGGAGAGAAATGCCTTGTTTTTTTTCACATTTGCATCAGGTTTAGGCAGGAGATAAGGATCTCCAGGGTCTGGGGAAGTCCTGGGGATTCACTGAAACAAAATTTTAAAAGTTTAAAGAACGTTAAAATCAATCAGGGAGAAACCAACTGATCTTAACAGCCATCAGGTTTAGACATCATTGAGTGGGGAGTATAAGGGGAATTTTTTTTGCTTAGGCATCTCAGATCTGCCTGCTTAGGTCCTCTACTACAGCTAATGGAAAGATCCTGTTGAGGGCTGAATCAGGTTATTGAATACTTGTGCAGTGTAATGGTCAGATGCTATAACTTTCTAGGATTTGTGTTTAGTTCTGTTCTTGCAAAAGATATTTCTGTCAAAAAAGGGCATTTCCTCAGGGAATACTTCCATTTTAAAATAAAATATATAAGTCTAACAAAGGAGCTGTTACTATTAGGTATGGCTTGGATGAATACAAAACCCTAAAGTTGCTCCAATAAAATGCTTCAGAGAAATTTAGCTAAATGCCTTATCCATCAGACAGCTGAGGGATTTTTCTTCTCTCGCTGTTTGCACACAGTCTATAATTAGTTGGTGTAATATATACTTACTAGCATATACTCATAAGAACTGCAAAAGTGTAGGTTTAAGTATTTCTGTCAAGTGTATACATTTGCAGAAAGAATAGAACAAAAAGATAACAATTAATTCTGTTTTATAATTTAACAAGTAAATTTTTGCTGCTAGCATGAGATTATGAACAGAAAAGGAATAGAATTTCTGCAGACATTTGGCAATCTTACTTTTGTGTTTAGAAAACTAATTAAACTATACGAAATCAAATTTAAAAATTATTTATAAATAATAAATACTTTACTCAAACATCTATAAATACTTTGAACAAGGACTGAAGGTAATATGTTATCAAAAATAAAACTTTTAAAACAAATTTAAAAATTCAATTATCAGGGAAAAAATTGAAACACTGAAACATGCAACATGGAAAAAAAATCCAGCTTGTGTGACTACCCTAGACTTGCTATATTGCAAATGATGCCTCATAAAAGTATAATGTGTAGAATTTTCTGATATAACAATATTCTACTTTTAACTTGCTGCATACATAATGCTTCTAAAGACCTACTGGATTTAAGGTGAATGAAAGATGAAATTGATTATTTAGAGTTTCTGGGGTATGCCTGGATCATGCCATTGTGTCAAGATGCAGATTTATGGCATGCACAGTGGGCTAATGCACATTTATTATCTGAATAATAATATATCAATGTTATAACTGAATAATATTTATATCAACGATAATTGATTTGAAGCATATGAGTACTGTTTCTTAGCATTGCTTTTTGTTTTATCATTATTTCAGTGCCTTAGGATAAAAGGACACTGAAATACTAAAAATCTTTCTTCTTAAAGCTTTATACTTCATTCTTTAACTTCCTTACTAAAGATATGATTATTTCTCTGTCAAATGTCTTGGCCATTCTTTTGTCTTACATTAAGGTGTAGTAGTCAAAGAGAAAAATAACCAAAACCCAAGCTAATGTTTCTAACATTAGCTAAGTACACCTGCTTAGGTTTTTTCTTTTTTCGTAAATAATTCTTGGAAGTACACCTAGAAAATTAATTAGAACTTCTGCTTGTAGGGCTGGGGGTTTTTTTACCTGTCCTCTTTGCCACCAGAATTATCAATCCACTATATTACTGTGACACAGTGGGAAACTGTCCAGCTGTCCAAACCAATATTTGCACCGCTGTCTCTCAAAGGCGAGCTCTCCCTGCTGCTGGCTGGTGTCACACACCAGAGCCATCACATGTCTCCCTGCTGCTCCGGGCAACAGCGCGCCGGCCAAGAGCTCACCGCACCTCACGTGGCCAGCTCTGACATACCATAGATTTAGATGGCCTCTCCTTGAATTGCCCAAGCTGGTGTCATGAACACATGATCTCCCAAGAACTGTACCAGTGACAGTCAAAAAAAAAAAAAATTTCCTTGTTCACGTGATATACTTGCTTAGGAACTGCATCAAATAGGACTGACTTTTTCTGCTAAAAGGAAAAGCCAACTAATCAAAATTTATTATCCTGCTTTGAATGTATTTATTCCTGCTGTGAAGTTATATATCATTTTGGTTTCACCATCAAATTATATTTTTTGAGTTTTCAGTTCAAAATTGCAGCCAGCTGAACACCAGTTATTAGGCAATGGTGTTATAGGTTGGGGAGCACTAAGTTATGCCTCTCTGCTATCTTATCTGGAGAACTGCTTCATGTCACAAGTGAAAACTAATTTCTTGGTGTTATTTTCCTGTTAACTGGCTACAGCTCTGCATTGCCATAGTCTGCATGACTGTCAGAGTTCGTTCAGTAGAGGCTTAGTTCTGGAATAGCAAGGGCTTTGCAGGTCAAGCATGCTGTGTGTTGGCAGAAATACAAGACCCAGTTCTGAGATGAACTTCTGTCACCACCATGAAAATTACAGTGAGTATTGTTGGAAAAAAATCTGGTTTTCAGATTTATGTCCTTGTGTTCCACACAAAGGCATAAGCACATAAGTAAAATCCAGCAATCCGATATATTCAGTAAATATTTAGTTTACTGTTTGAGTTGGTTACAGATTTTCTTTAAAAAATAAATAAATCAATCAGATTTCATTTGGTAATACTGGCTCACTTGAAACACTTTATCCAAAGTATCTTCTGGTTCACCAACTTTTAGCAAATCTAGTGACACTCAAAGACATCCCAGCAGGTGACTTCTGGTGTGGGGGTCCCAGAAGATCTGGTTCTCCTTGTGGAGGGCAAAAGGGTCTAACTGACATTAAGGATAGGGGCTGCTGGCAGCTGGGTTTATGCTGCTTCAATTAGCAGACTAAATGCAGATTCCAGAATGCTGGAAACCTGTAGAAAAAATAGAGAAACCAGAAGTATTTATTAATTTTTTTAGAGGAATTGAAAATTATATTTTAAGTCCTGCTCTCATTTCTAGAAATGAGAGCATGGTCTCAATGAGATATCCTGCTTTTCAGGAAACGCTTATCAAAACAGCTGAACACTCATCACAATTCATCACACCTAATAATCAGCAGAAAATAACCCCTTACACCCTGTATTTTCAAAATGCCTGGATTGAAATGTCAGTATGGATTTGAGGCTGCACTTCTTACCAGTGACAACAGGTAAGACTGGGTGTGTGACATCAGGAAGAGTAGAGGACTGTTCACACTGAAATGTTACAGTCATTTCATTTCATGTGTAAAAACATCCCCTCTATTCTTTCTGTAGCTGAACTACACAGCATACATATATTTACCTGGGGGTAAGAAATGTATAAAAAGGACTTCTCTTTCTTTCACTTCAAGACAAATGTGGGAAATTGTTAAATAGTTGCAGTCTCTGAATTATGCCATAAGTCCAGATTTGGAAAACAAACAAGAATTACCAATTAAAATAATTGCTCTCCAAAATACAGAAACTCTGTTGGTTATATTTGGGTACTTTTAATCATTCCTGCTGCAGGCCAGGGCATGTGAAAGCTATTTCTCTCCATTATACTTACAGTTCATTCAGCAAACTTGCAACAAAAAGAGAACACAATGTAGAAAGAAAATCCACTGTCCATAACTAACCATACATCATGAACTTTACATTCAGAAGCCCATTTTGTAGTGATCTTTCATGTTTTATTTCATGCAAGTCGTTCCATTTCTCTATCAAAATGTTCTTTCGATAAAGAGGTGAGTGAAATACTTTCCAGAGCCCTTGGAATGCAATTTTTAAGTTAAAGAATTGGTTAGACTCCAGGAAAGGCAGAATATTATTTTTGTTCTCTATTTGCACAACCCAAATTTTCCAGTGTTCAAATATTTTCACAGAATCACAGAATGGGTCAGGTTGGAAGGGATCACAAGGGGTCATCTGGTCCAACATCCCTGCTCAAGCAGGGTCCTACAGCACATGGCACAGGATTGTGTTCAGTGAAGGAGGCTCCACAACATCTCTGGACAATCTGTTCCAGTGCTCAGTGACCTGCACAGTAAGGAAGTTCTTCATATTCAGGAACTTTCTGTGAATCAGTTTCTGCCCATTGTCTATTGTCCTGTTGCTTGGCACCACTGAGCAGAGCCTGGAGACATCCTCTGATGTCTCCCTTCAGACACCTAAATAGATTGATGAGGTCCCCTCTCAGTCACCTCTTCTTGTGGCTGAACAGGCCCAGCTCTCTCTCCCTTTTCTCATAGGAGAGAATCTCCATTCATTCCCTAAATCACCTACATAGCCCTCTGCTGGACCTGCTCCAGGAGCCCTGTGTTTTTCTTGTCCTGAGGAGCTCAGAACTGGACGCAACACCCCAGATGTGCTTCACCAGGGCTGAGTAGAGGCCAGGATCACATCCCTTCATCTGCTGGCGCTGGTCTTCCAAATGAACTCTAGGATACCATTGGACCACCAGGGCACTGCTGGCTCATGGAGTGTTTGCCACTGGACCTGGTGAACAGGAGGCTCAGATCCTTCTGTGCAGAGCTGCTTTCCAGCAGGTCAGCCCCCAGCCTCTGCTGGTTCATGGGGTTATTGCTTCCCAGGTGCAAGATGCTGCATTTCTCTTTGTTGAATTTTAGAAGGTTCTTTGCTGTCCATCTTTCTAGCCTGTTGGGGCCCTTCTGAAGGGCTGGGGTATCTGAAGGGCAGTACAGGCCTCTGGGGTATTGGCCACTCCTCCCAGCTTTGTGTTGTCAGCAAACTTGCTGAGGAGGCACCTACCCCTTCATCAGTTATGTGAATATGTGGAAGCTCCATGTTTTATGAGCAGTTATAGAGAAGAATGTGTCCAAATTGCTACTATTTTGTGCTTATTGTAGTTAACTGTACTTTATTCTTTCCTGGATGGATCATAGGGGAAGGTATTGTCATTGATTTACCTAGATCTTCTCTATATATGGTTGAGAAGTATGGATTATATGCTCAAAACCTACAGATCATAGACTTGTAGTAAAAGCCACTCCACAAAAACAGGAGTCCCAAGTTTAAATCTTGGTGTAATGATTCCAAATGAGGACATACACCTGCACTTCTTCCATCTCAGTATCTTATGAGCAGTATCTTCTCAAAACGGTTATGTATGTACACTGAGGAACTAGCTTTATAATCTGAATCAGAAAGAATAGAATTACAAGCCCTGAACCAATCAGCAAGACAAGAGTCATAATTATAGAACTCTTCCTTATTAAATGGAGAGGAAGGAAAATATTCATCATAACACAAACCACCCCCCACCCCCCAATGTCCATTCCCCCACCAAAAATTCTCCCCAAATACAGATTTAATTCTTACTGGAATCATGAAATGTGCTGCAAATCTGGAAATACTGTTGCTGGAGGCAAAGTGTTCATACATTCTTGAACTTGTTAGGAAACTAGGCAATGCAACATCTTGAATAGTGAATGGGAAATGATTGGGACCTGATGGATGAATTAGAGGTAAATGTAGTGACTCATCTAATTGAGGAACTGCCTGTCCCACCACCTAGCTGGAGCTCTGCCCTGACCCCAGCTACCACCAGAGATATAGTGCTTTCTACCAATGCAGCCTGGAGATAACAAGCATGTGGCAGTGGTGAAGATTTTCAAATTGCATTATCTCCATGGGGAAAGTGAATGAAGTGTTTTCACCCCAATTACAAAAAATCCTGATTTTGGGATCTGTGATGAATACTTACTCTGTTCCAAAGTAATGAGTTCACTGTAGTTCTCAGAGTTTTTATGTTCAAAGTTAAAGCAAAAACATATATATACCATCTTACAGTATAATGATTAAGTAAAAGTGTAGAATTACCTTTTTTTGCAAAACCCCATTCAGGAAAATAAACTGCTAGGAGTTGCAGACTGATAACAATCTGAGAGAATGAACATAAACACAACATTAGTCATAATCAAATTAAAACTACTCTATGAGTACTACCAGTTAGAAAATTGTGTGCAAGAAAGAGAAGAAAATTATATTTTCACTTGTAGTATTTTAATCAAAATTAGCTCAATTGTGACAGCTAGATATTTTGCTTTTAACTCTAATAAAACTAAGATTTTACCTTAATTTTCTGTACATTCCTTTTATTTGGTGCTGTTGTATTAATTTTGATACAAATCCACTATTTTCTGTTTCATTTTATGGCGAATTTAAGATTCCATATAAGCAAGAGAAAGGGAAAATTTTGAGACTTCTAATTTCAACCTGTGAACATTATATAAACAGACTAGAAGACAGAAATGTTTCATCCTGCCCCACAGCCAAAGAAAATCTCTTATGACTGTTGATGGAGACAGATTTAATTAGAGCACAGTTTCACAGAGACCTGAGCGTACGAGCACAGAGTGGACATGAAGAGTTGTCAGGGTCCATTTGGCAGTGTTTCAACTGCCAAAGGCAAGACTAGAGATCAAAGAAAAGAGTCAAAAATCCTAATCACTGTATGAAACCCTCATTTAGACCAGGCTTGCTGGCAGACCTAGATCAGATTCATTATTACTTTTGCTATTTCTAGTTATAGAAGAAAAATGAGGCTTGCCTATGAATGTTTAAAGAGAAAAAGACAAAGAGATTCTGAAGAAAATCCTTTAGCCAGGGAATACAAGACCTTTTTTCTCTTAAGTTTAAACTTAAATTAACACTAACAAATTTTAGACCTAAACTTAAGTCCCTTGTGAACTGGAGATTCCACCAGATTTTGCCTGTGTCATCCAAGTCCTGATGCCCCCAAGCAATAAACTCCTTGTTGACTCAAGCAGAGTCACTTGATAGTTGAGTTTTGGGATATAAAAAATAGGTGTTTCCTTTAACTGTTGCTTTCAGCATATGCCAACAGCAACCTATAGTATGAGACTGCTAAGCCACTTTTGTGTAAATCTGTGCATTTTGTTAGAGGGCGTGAATTTCTTTAAGGACAGGGAAGACAAAAGAACTGCCTGTTTCAAGAGAAAGAAGAGAAAAAGAGCTGTCTGCTCCCTTCCCCTCACCTCTCTTCCCCACAGAAATGAAGGAGGGGTACACATGCACACACTTCTACATTCCTCTCTCTTGAGGATGAAGAAGATGAATACATCTCTGTAATCTACTTTTCTTTTCCTCTTAACGAGAGAATCTTTAATTTTGCTTTGCTAACACAAGTTTTGGGGCCCCCAGCCAGTTTTTAAAAATAGTTGAATTTCCCAAAATTTGAAATATGTTTCGAAAAATAAATCACAGTCATATTTTGGAATGTGATTACTTAGACATTGTTGTTGGTAGGGAAGTGTAAGGTATAAAACCTTTGTATAAAACCTTTGGTGTTAGAAGGCCCAGAGCAGTGTCTTGGTTAAAGCTAGGCAAAGGCAGCTGTTTTGTCAGAAAATTGTTTCATAGAGAGCCTGCATGTGGTGATTTTTTCACCAGGTTCTGAGAAAAAAAGTTAAAAATTGGTGGGTCTCCATTTTCTCCATATTGCTCAAAGTGCAAATGACCTTTCACTGTTGCTAGAGAGCTCTCTGAAGGCAATCTTTGTTTGATATTGTCTAATCTTATTACTGAGAGAAAATAGAGCAACATTTCGTGTTCACCATCTATACTGTATATCTGATACTTCCTGTGTCTCTTAAAAACTACAACACTGATGCATTTCTTTTCTCCTGGGCATCTAAGTAAAACTACGTGGTCATTAAATTATTGATTTCAAATCTTTTCAGTAGCCACCTTATTATCAACTTTCTGAGTGTTTATATAACCTTACAATCTGCAATAGCAGAACTAATTTTGGAAGTTACATTTGAAAATTCATCATGAAATTTCAATACAACACACTTCTCTCATGAAATAGACTCTGGAACTATATCCCTCTAATCCAATGGAAATTTTGCTATTTGAGTTCAGTGGCACGGGGACAGGACCAAAAGATATTCTTTACCCTGGGAATAATACAGAATGCAGATTTACTAATTTATTTTCTGATAAGACCTTTGAGATTTGACTTTTTCTTTTTACATGATCAATGTTTAACTGTCAGAAAACAATCTTTACTTCTACTTGTTAGCTATTAAAGGAGGAAGTGGGATGGAAAATTGATGAAGAAACCTGCCGGACCAGAGGAGGGGGATTTTCTGTAGTCATCCAGTCCAAAATTCCCATGCTTCCAAGAGCAGTATACTGATGCCTACTCCTATTCCTGCCCTTCCATGTTTTCTTTCCTTACCATGGCATATGCATCCTCTTCTTGGTCCCTCATTTCTGTGGTGGTGAAATTCTTTTGTCCTCATTATTGAGAAGCCTTGAAACAACTCAGTTTCATAAATCTTTTTTTGTTTTTTGTTCTGCATCTTTTTTTGCTTCATATTTTACAAAGCTTATGGCAAAATAACATTGCCATATAAATATGTCTGGACCTATATAAATATGTCTGGAGCTTTCAAGACAGAACTGTTAGACACTACTCTTAGTCTGTAGCTGAAACCTGATAATCAGGTGACAAATATCGTTTGACAGATTAATATGCACACACCAGACCAGATTATAAATTAGTCTCCAAAAGGGATTTTTTGTGCTTATGTCTGAGCTGCTCAGGCTGTATGAGGAGACCTGAGAGAAATGGATTATATTAGCTAAGTATTAAAAATAAATCTTTTGATTCAATTGGATTTCATTTTTACTAACTGCAAATCTCTTCTTAAAAGAGGCAGTGTAAAATATCCTAGAAGGTGTGAGTCTGGATTTGAAAACAAAGACTGTCTGGATACGTTTATCATGAGTTCTGTTTTAATGTTTAGGTTATGCTTTCACTTTTTTTTTTAATACAGTAACTGATTGCCAGTTGTAGAAGAAGCCAACCTGCCATCTATAGTATAAAGCCTCTCCTTTTTTCAGGATACAACCACAGGGATTTTTCTAGACTGAGGAATTGTGTCCTGCTCTTGGTCCCTCTTTCTGCGCTGTTTCACTGGATACTAAGTGCATCAGCAGAACTTAGACAGAAGTGTTCATCTATGAAGATTAGTGAGAACATAAAAACACTTCCACATTTATTTTAAAGAAGAATTACAGAATCACAGAATCTCAGCTGAGTTGGTAGGGACCCCCAAGATCATTGAGTCCAACTCCCACCCCTGCACAGGACCATCCCCAAGAAACACACCATGTGCCTTTTGGTGGTGGATTTTTGAGAGTATTGTCCAAACTCTTTTTGAACTCTGTCAGGCTGGTGCTGTGACCACTTCCCCAGGGAGGCTGTTCAGTGCCCAACCACCCTCTGGGTAAAGAACTTTTTTCTAATATCCAACCTAAACCTCCCCTGACACAACTTCCCTCAGGTGCTGTTATTGGTTACCACAGAGAAGAGCTCAGTGTCTGCCCCTTCTCCTTTTCCCCAGGAAAATAGTTTTGTGGTCATGGATTAAGTAGTGAGATACTGATAGAAAAGTTTTAGTTCTCTGTCTTTCAAATGCAGTTCCAAAGAGTATGAATTTTTTTGTTGTTATTTATTCTCCAAGACTGCTAAAGTATCACATACGTTCAACCTTCCTGTATGACTATACTAGATGAACACTTTAAAATGGCACAGAGGAACAAATGAGAATAAATTGTGGTCTCTCAGAGGAATGTTGAACATCATGTGAATATCCACACTGCGGATGAAGAATTATTAAGATGACCTTAGAAGAACACTTTAAAAAAAATCTGCTAAAGAATGATGTTTTTCTGTGGACACACTGTCTGAGAATGTTTAACTCATTTTGTTGCAGGGCAAATGAAGAAAAATTTCAGAGAGTCCAGCACGACAGAATATTCAGTTCAAAATATTCAAAGCAATTTATGTCCAACTTATGAACCCAAATGGTTGAAAGAAATAATAAGCACCTTTGAATTATAGATGTTCCCTAAAAAGAGAGAGATGTTGTAAGCACACGTGATAGTATAATTCACATTTGCTGCAAATGCATTCTTAGTTCATTGTATTATTGAAAGATGCAAACACTTATGACATTAAATAACACAACTGAAACTTAAAAATAGGAGTCTTCTAAATGACATTTACTAAAGAATACCATATACAGAGCCACAAAATTTGGGAAAGTCACCTGTAAAACAGAAGTTCAATAATTTCTGCTTCAAAGTGGTGGACATGCCTGCTTTTACATGACTGCATCATGACCTTATCCATTTCAAACTAACAGCACAGAGGACCACTCAGAGTGTGTCTTGTCTTGGGTTGAAACTCGTTGGCTGAGGTACTGCTGGCAGTGCACTCATGCAGGAGGTGAACACAATGGTGGGATATTCATTTCACTTCTCAGGAGATCTCCCTACGTGATTATTGTACAGATGATGAATGAAAGGTCTGGGAATTAGGATGGCATTTCAGTACTGGGAAACTTGCTCTTGTTGTTGCTCAGTTGGGGAACATCACCCTCAACTCTCAAGCTGTGTAGTGCATCAAGTTCAGAAGGAGTGTCCTGTAGCATCCATACCAAAGATACTTCATGGGTTATCAGTCATCTCCCGGGGGGAAGATGTATTTTGACCTGTAGGTTCTGTAATATCTACAAGCCAGGCCTCTCACTTCCCAAAAAAGTGCTCCAACTTCTTCACTGCTCAGCTACAAGGTAGGTATAGTTACCATGTGCTTCTCTCCTGGCAAATGACATCCCAAGTGGCTGGAGGTTCCTACTGTCAACAAAGGCTTCTTTAAGGTATAAAGGGAGTGTCCAGCTTAACAAGATTTCTGCCTCCAGTGAACTTCACAGGGTTTATGTTTTTGCACCTAATGTATGTGAGTTTTGCACAGTACTAGATCAATAGCAGGCCAGCCACTGAATCTGTGAGGGAAATAGTGTTTCACTGAAGTAACATAACTTGAAAGGCACTCAAAGTATATTCTTGACTTTATAATTTTATACCTGCACAAGACATCAGAATACAGTGATGTCTGTAACAGACATGAGAGCTGTACTGTAATATAAAAACCTGCATACACTACCGCAAAAAAAAAAATACCCAAAAAACCAACCAAAAAACCCAAACAACAACAAAACCCAACAAAACAAAACCCAAAAAAACAAAAACGAAGAAAAAAACCCAAAAAAACCCAAACCAAACAAAAAAACCCAAAAACACAACAAAAAAACCGAAACCCACAAAAAACAAACCAAACCCCAAACTCAAGCTCTTTCTGCTGTTGTTATAACAGGTCCCCAAATTAAATAAATAGTGTGATGAAAAATCTGTTTAAAACATGATGGCCCATGGATCAATTCTATCATTTTTGTAAAAGACGTCCGCTCCTCCCTCCAAAAATTAAAACAACTAACTTTTCTGCCACAGCTTGTGTCATAAACATAGCTTGAGACAGTAACATTTGTATCATGTTTCTGAGCAGACGATAAAAGAAAGAATGTGATAGAATGGGGATTGCTAATGGACTGTCCTGACCATTAGCAATTTCTGTCCCTGAAAGCTGTGTGTTCTTCTCTGTCAGCTCAACAAAATATAGACTATTTTTAAGTTTGCAACTAGAGGATCAGGGTTTTTTCTGCATTTAATTGTTCTAGAATTTGGGTAGATATAATTCTTTTAAGAGAAAGCATGATGAAAGAGATATATCTGTAAGATTTTTTAAAGTATTCAGAGTATTTATGGATGTAAAAAGTTCAGCTTCTTGCCATCTTGATGTCAAGCAATGGAATAAAATTTATACCATAATGTTGAGATAGTTTCAAAATACTATCTTTTTCTATGTTATATGTACAAGTATAGCTATAACTTTCCAAGAACTGTAGCTGTAGTAAGATGCTGAAAATTATGTTCAATTAGAAATGCATAAAAGAACAAACATTAACTTATTTTGGCAGGCAAATTTACCTGAACATGTATCTTCATGCACCAAGAATTATTGTAATTAATCACAATTATCTTTTGTACCTTTAATCCACATGTTAGGCCACAGATCTGTGTAAATATTTTTGGGAAGTCAGTTAGCCTACATTTGCCATGAAAAGTGAGTGAGTGACACATGCATACTATTTTGTATTTAGGACATTTCCTGAAAAAGAGTAACAAAGTCAGAGAAAATGTAGCTACAGTGACAAATGTTGGCACCGAACAAGTTCTTAATGCAGTCAATAATTATACAATTCAACAAGTCTGAGATTATGAGGAAGAATTCAGACAGGCTAAGTTAAACCAAATTCTGAAATCACTGAACTGCCTGTTGCAACCTGCCTCCATACTGCATGTTCCCTACTGTTCTGGAAGGTGGACTTTGTGGAGTACTGGCCCGTGCCAGGACAGCATTGCCCTGGCTTCTTAGTTTTCATAGCTGAATGGGCTAGAAAAACATAACGCTGCTTATCTTGGTTCATATTCTTGCACCAAAACACAAAAAAAGTAAAAAGTGGAAACCCTTGAAAAGGTTCTGGGGGAAAAAAAAGGAAAAAATGAAATACAATAAATATCTATCGTGAAGCAAAACAGATTGCTATCAGAGTGCTATGTCTGCTGTAGCACTCAGCCAAAAGTGCCTGCATATGCAATCTTCTTGTAGATCCAAAAGGATTTGCCTCAGAACTGTTTCATGATATAAATACTGCTCCCCAGTAGTATTGAAAAGGACTACAAATCAGTAATGGAAAATCAAAGACAAAGCGAACAAAAACCCACTCAACCCACCACCTTCCCCTCTCCCTAACACTACACCACTTAATCAACAGCCTTTAGCATACCTTGTCCAAAGTTTAACTAAAATGGAATAAAATGCCTGTAGGAATGCACTGGCATTCTCTCTGAAAGAGGTTAACCAAGTAGCCTTGTATGTGCCAAGCCTTCATTAAAAATTTTAGTTGATCTACACAAAAAGTTTCTTGGTGGTTCTAAAAATTTCTCCAAGAAATATCTGGATGACATCTCACGAATCTCTGTTCAAACGATCTCTTGAAAAGGTAATTAGATTTTCTGGATTCTTCAACACAAACCAAACTGAAGTGCATGTGAATCAATTCCAGCTAGCTGAGTAAAGAAAAACCTAGATGATTCTTAAACATGTAGAGGGCAAACAGAACAGCCTGGCAGTCTTCACAATTATGTGTATCTACTTGCATACATACATGCATGAACAGAGCCCTGAAAACACCAAAAGAACTATGAACACAGGTAACTAAGAGTGAATTCTGGCCTGTTTCTTGCCAGGTCACTGTATTTTATAGCTTGTAAATGACATCCATTTTGGTGCAAACATTAAGAAAATAAAAACTGCAGACATTTCAAAATATTTTATGCATCTCTAAATTCCTTCTTTCTGCAAGATCCCAAAGGCTTGCCATAGAACTCATTGAGGGGTAATATACAATTCAGCATTGAGTCATGGAGACATAATAAAGGAATAAACATTTTGTGGGTGAATGATGACAATGTGTTTTCTGTTCTCATTCAAAATACTCATGCACTTTTATGTAATATGAAATTAAAAGGACATCACCATGTGAATATTGAGCAAAGTTGGCATAAATATGAGTGTAATGTAATTGAAATCTTACAGAAAAGAACTGTTGCAGATAAGTATTTCATGTGTCCCAATCAGGCTAAGACATTACTAAATCAAAAACAAATGTTGTCATGGTGCGCAAACATTTCTGTCTTAGACTACAGTAAATATGTGATACAGAGATGACACCATTTGTATGAACTTACATATCTGTAAAGTCCAAGAGAACTGGATTAGGATGAGGAATAGAGAAGTAATTTTTGTATCAGGTGAAAATGACCTTAAAAGTCTAAAGGATAGTGCTGAGACAGATCCTAGTCGTGTTCCTGTTTGGCTTCTGTAGAGTGATCATTAAGTTTATTTCATTCCTTGAAAATTAACATGCTCATACAAGTTGAAAGATGAAATTACAGATTTCTTTCCCCCTGAAGAGATCAATTTCATATCTTCATCTGGGGCTTTTTTGCATTTTTTTTCTCAATATTTTCAATGTAATTGTTTTATGTATTTTTAAATTTATGGTAATATGGGGTTCAGTGAATGTCATTCCTGGCCTTTTTTTGTCAGCCATACAAAACACCTTATGCAATTTTCTAAATTCTAAATTCTTTGTAGTTCTACAGTGGAGGAATATAGTCCTGAAGGCTCTGTTGGTGTCAGGGTTTTTATGACAGGAAGGTGATGGAAACAAGTTACATCTTGGAATGAACTTGTCTGAAAACTAAAAGCAAATCTGAAATTAAACACAATACAATATTTATGATAAGATAGATATGTTAAAAACATATGAGAGCATAGTGTATATTGCATATATGTATTTTTTCTACATATTAGTCCAAACAGTTACAAAACAGGACCGTTTATATTCCCATAAACAGAAATATTTTCATTGCAAAAATGATTTCTTAAAGCCCCAAATGTTTGCAAACAAATAACCAGCCCAAAAAACACCCATTTTAAAGTGTGTCTTCCATTTTGTACTGCAGTATCTGATTTTCAGCTTTTTTTTTGGTCCTTTCAGCACACATGGGTCATCTTTTTAAACCTTTCTGTAGCAGAAAAGCTGGAACATTCATATGGATTTTGGACAACACTAAAATTTTCTATAAAATCTGGTGGTTTTTTATAAAAAATGGGATTAAAATTGAAGTTTGTCATATATGATTTACCTTCATCTAATACTACAAGAAGAGAACAATAGGGAGCTCAAACTCCATATGCACTATTACATGCCATCTCCTTCCCACCATTTCCTATAGTAATAAGTAATTGAAGCCCTGTGGTGAATCTGGGCCTCATATTCTTTTCTGTGTATAATTTCAAATTATGTCTCCTGTGTAATACAGAAAATTTAATGTTCATTTCAATATTTTAATATGAGTTATCATAATTAGAAGAAAATGTGAACCCATATTTATTTGAATGCAATTATTCAGAATTTTACGGAGAAGGGACTTCCTTTTTAAAGGACTGATGGTTCATGAACTGATAGAAAAGATAAGTGTTTCTTCAGGAAGTGGCAATATGCAAATATACACAGACTAAATGAAGATTTGAATTTGTGCAATGCTATTTTTTCTACAGTTGAGAAACACTTTTGATTCAACAAAAGGGGTTTCTTTTGTTTGGTGTGCTCTATCTGTCTGTCTGTCTATCTATCTATCCATCATCCATGTATATGTATGTATACAGGATGGCATCAAAACACCTCAGTTTCAGTTTTCATTGTAAAGAGAGTGATGAATTCAAAGACAAAATCATGTGTGTACAAACCATTCATTATGGCTGACGTGCTGGCTTTCTGTGGAGGAGAGATATAGCAGTACCAACAGATAAAAATCTATAGGTGTGGACAATTTTCTTTTTAGTTTGTTCAGTTTAGGAGAAAAGTCACATGCAGTTGGCATCACGTGTAGGTTGTCAAGGGATATATACTCTTCTGAATACTAGAATTGCAGAAGCCTAGTCACTTTTAGAAATGAGGCTATCACAAGTATGATTCAAAAAACCCAGCAACACAATACCCTAATCTGAAAGATATTTCCTGATTGAGAAAGAGCTTAAATATTCTTCAAGGACTCAATTGTACTTGAATATCATTTCAGAGACCACCATGTGCACCATTTGTGTGGTTCACGGAACACAGCAGCCTTTCTTTTTCTTGTGAATGTTGCAGGCTTGAGTAAAGGGGGAAATAACAGGAAAAAGAGATGTCTCCATTCAATAAGTAATTCAGTTAATCAGTGTATGAAATCACTGGCATGACATGAGTTAGCGCACAGAAATGACAGTGTGCAGAGAAGCAGAATAGAGTTAGCAGAGACTGAATGATCAGAGAGGCATGTGACTCATTATGGTCAGAATGAAAGCAGTAATTAGAAGGATTGTAATTAAAACATCAAGGTCTTCAGGTCACAGAAACAGTAATTTCCTACAGTTTTCAGTTCCCAAGACTCAAGTTTAATGTTAACCCTATGCCTACAGTACTTAGTGGGAGTATTGTTGTAGTTTCCTAACTATACTTGAAAGAGTAGGTAACAGAAGAGTAACATCCCTTGAATAGTAGCCAAGAGTGGCTATCTGGTGAAGGGTGAAAGGACACAGAAAATATATATTTCCACAGAAGAGTGTGGCAGTCCCAGACATCCTCCCAGCTTCTGGTCTTTGTCTCCCATGTTGGAAGCTTTGAGCTTGACCTGCCTCTCTCTGCTCCTGTCAGGTACCAGACAGGTTCTGGGGCTGCTCAGCTGCTTCTGAAATCATAGAACCACAGAATGGTTTGAGTTTGATGGGACCTTAAAGATAACCTACTCTCAAGCCCCTTGCCATGGGCAGGGACACCTCCCACTAGATCAGGTTGCTCAAAGCCCCATCCAACCCGGCCTTGAGTGCTACCTGTGATGAGGCATTCACAATATCCCTGGGCAACCGGTTCCAGTGCCCCACCGCCCAGAGTAAAAAATCTAATTTCTTTCAGTTTAAAGCTGCAATGACCACAGGAGATTACAGCCTGGCATCTTAAGGTAAATTGCCATCAATTTCAGTTTTCTATAATGTGTCAGATTGTCTTTTGTGGCAATTCAAAAGCAGCTGCCTGAGCAATGCACCCACACCCATGGTTTAGTGTTAAGTGGCAGCATGCTGTGGGTTGCACGTGTCCTAGCGTGGAGCTTCTTGGCTTCTTTAGGAGTACTGATATGTGATGCCTAAAAAACCCACAACCCACAACAACACCTAAGAGCATTGATTTCCTACATCATTTTTTATGAAATATTTAGTAGTTGATAATGCCTGATAAGTGTGGCAGCTCGGTAATCTCAATTCTCTGTGACAGACATAAGAATTAATATTTTATCAGCTACAAGCTGATGGGAGGCTGAGATACTGGTACTGGTTACTGCTATTAATTTAAAACACAAAGGTGTTTTTGTAGGCTCTAGTATATATTTCTGTGAGAAGGACATTATTTACTGTATATGATAGTACCATGCAATTTAAAAGAATTATGATTATTAGCAGGAATAAGGATTCCAGTAAGGTTTTACAAAATAATTTAATACCAAATAGAAATTCACATTTCTTTGCCTTGAAGATGTGATATATTTAAAACAACTTATCAGTCTTCCTTATACTTTGGATAAATTGTATAGCTAAATATTCTCCTTTTGTTGTCTTTAAAGTATATTTTATAGAATTCAATTACTTCTGAAGTATAACAATAAGCAAGTTCCATATAAGCATATAGCACAAAAATACAGCAGAATCATAAATGAAAATGTTGTCCAATTCATAATGAATTTCCCATTAAAATGTAGTTTTTCTTATTCCTCAAAAAAATACATACAGGAAATTAATATATACGTACCTATATATTTTAACAACAAAATAGAGGACATTTAGTAACACAATCAAATCTACTAAAACATAAGGACAGATTAATAACATATGTAAAAGAAAACAGGGACCAGAATTTAATTGTATGCTTGTTTAATTGTATGTTGAATCTCTACCCAAGATCAGTGAATCATTCCAAACTAGAAGATCTATACTGACTTGGAAATTAGTAGTTGATGTATGAAATGGTATATGGTAATCTTATTTTCTGTTGAGACCATCATCTGATGTATTGAAATGATTATGTTTGGAAGAATATTTAAAAGGAAAGTTTGTAAGCCAAGACTGAGAAGAAATTACAGGCAAGTTTATTCTTGTACCATTATTTTCTTCTCTTAGTGTTTTAGCTCACTTCTTTAGTTCTTGATTTTCCTTTCCTTCTATCCCTTTTGCATATTTTTTTATTTCTCTTCTCATAACATTCTAACAGACATTTTTTGGTCAGATGTCCTAATATTTATTTACCTTATGATTTCTATCCTGTTTTTCTGGTAGTGGGAGCAAAATCTTGGAAAACTTAGTCCTGAAGATTGTAATTATTTATGAACTACACAAATCTTTGTGTCTTCACCCTGCCTGTATTCAAAAGCAAAAATAAATTAAATGAAGCAAAGAGCATAATTTCTTCATAGACCTCCTGTGGGTGTAGTTTATGCTATTCAGTATGTTATTGGGAAACTTGTGTCTTATTTTTCTTTAGAATCCTGTAATTAACAAGGTTACTAAAAGGATATGAAAGAAATATAAGACATCAAAATGATCTTTCAGAATTACTTTGTCTCAACAGCTTGAGTTTTAACCAGTTTTGGGGCTTCCAGGGGAAAAAAAAAAGGAAAGAACCCTTAAACCAACCAAAAGAAAGAAAAGCGGTCTGAAATAAATTGCAGACAGCTTGAATCCTTTCAGAATAATTTTGAAAATAGCTAGAAATTTTCTTTTCTCTTGTGATGAGAAATAAATTATCTTTCATGTTACCTGAGAAGTGATGCTTGGAATGTGTTAAATAGAAAACTGAAGGTGAAAAATTCAGTTTCCGGAAGTTTCTAAATTAGCAGCCAAGTACAAGATGGCCTGACTGGTAAATCGAAGATTATTGATCAGATCAGAGAAAAGAAAGAAAAGAAAAAGTGAAGACACTTCAAATTGCAGTCAGAAAACTTGTTTGCTTCAAAATTCATTACTAGATAGGATTACATTTTTCCTCTTACCTATGAAAGGACCACAAAAGCAACCTAGTCCTCTGAGATGTAGATAAATTATTGTACCAAAATAATTGTAAATTACTGTGCAATATATTATAACTATCATGTTATGGATCACAATGTAAGACAGAGGAGCTTGAATTATCTTTACATGACTGATTGAGGGAAAGGAAGAATTTCAGTGGCAGCACAGGGACACAGTGCACCTGGGCCTGGACACGGGCTCACTTAGCAAACAGCAGTTGCTCCAGATGCGTGTGCTTCTGCCTCTGCCAGAAGTGGCACATCCATAACCCGGGATGAAGTGTTTGCTTCCTAATTAAGTTTTTGAAAAGTCAAGTGGCCAAATCAAACAGCTGACAACAATTTTCAGTAGAACAAATAAATCAATAAGATGCAGAGCAGAAGAAAAAAATCAATGAATAAACAGTTTGATAAATATAACTGAACTTTTAAATATTGCCTATGAAGCCAAACAGACTCAAATAAATTATCCACATTCCAGCCTTTACATTGGAATATAAACCTCAAATTTAAGATTCATCTTAAAAGGAAAATTGTCTAGATGTCGTTACCATATCAAATTTCATCTTTTTTCTAACGTAAATAAATATAGAATAAAAATATATTCTATATATTTTTAGAATATATAGAATATATAATATAGAAATATAGAAATATTGCCTTTAATTTTTCTATTAGCTTTCTATCCTTTGCAAATTTTGCCAAAACTCTTTCAGACACCAAATTACTGTGAATCATAATTATAATGGACATAAACTCCTGGCTTCCGCTGATCAAAAAATTATGGGACTATATTAAAAGACTGGTAAAAGGGTTTCAAATATAATATGCATTTAGCTATTTTAAGCAAAAGTTGCTTAGATTTACTTTTGCTGGATGGTACCCTTCAAAGGATTTTTCCCTCTTCTGAAAAGTTAAAGGAAAAAGAAATCTCTCTCTTCTTTACACTTTGATTTGGCTTATTTACATCTGTTTCCTGAATTGAAACTAATTTTCAACCTCTTGTGGCTCAATCCTATCCTGTACAGCTCTTGACATTGGGATTACACACAGAAAAGCTGAAAGACTGAGAAGCACTTGCTTCTTTGACTTGCCTGTTACTAGAACTACTAGTTTTGTTAACAGTATAGGGCAGCAAAGAACCATGTTGATGCTTACTGCATTTATTTTCCTTTGGAGTAATTGGGGGGCCAAAACATCTAAGTTTTGTATTCACTTGTATTCATTTCACTAATGTCCCTCAGAGAGGCAACATCTTTTTAACATAATGTTTTACAGAATTAAGCAGTAACAGGAGAAATGGTATCTCTCAGTCTGTTATCAGTCAGAAACAGATGGGAAAATTGTGCCTGTGATGCAGAAAGCATTAAACTGTGGATTGTATTTTTGTTTTGTTTTGTTTTTTAGCATGTTTTCCCTCAGTTTTGTCCAGTTGATTTGATTGTTTCATCTGCTATTTATGTCCTATCCATCAGACTGAAAGCTTTTAGGGACACAGACTTTCTCATCAGTTATGTTCATGCAGTATTTAGCACAAAGAGACCAAGACTTGTTTTTAAGTAGTAACAAAGTAAAAATGACTGGAAATACAGATTAATAATAATAATAATAATAATAATAATAATAATAATAATGCAAAACACTGGATTCTCGATCTTGGTTTGAAGAGGCCTTATTTATAGCTGACAAGATGAGATCAGATGGGATGTCTGGAAGGATGCTGAATCTTTCCTATAGAAACTATAGAGGGGAAATGGCAACAGTAAGAGCTGCTCAGTCTCATTCAGACACTAAAGAGAGTGCAGTAGGCAGCAAGGACAGACAGACCTCAACCTTGCCAGTTTGCGCTTCTAGGGACCGGCCAGAGGTGGTGTCACTGAGAAAGTCACTAACATTCAATATAAAACTCTGAGGGACTGAGAGCAAGGTCTGACATTCAAGAACAGAGATGGCAAAAAGAGTGTGAAAGTCCCTAATTTTGATTTTCTCCAATTGAAAGCTGCACATCTAGTTTCAAAATGGAATTTCTATTGTCCCTTTAACCAAATCAAACTGATCTCAGAACTTCTTAGGTCCTTGTGGAGAAAGTTAAGTACCTCTAAATCTAGCTTTATGAGCCTATTGGAAAATATATAAAATTTGTAAAAATATAAAAATGTAAAAATTAAGACTATGTGAAATGTATAAATAATAAATCTAAAATAATATAGGACAAATTTCTTGCAGAGAAAACCACAGAGAACTAGTCAAATCTTCACGCTGTCTTGCACCTTAAATATCAAGACTATAGCTTGCACTTGGTTTAAGAAATACAAGCTGGCTCATGTGCACTCTGGCTCTGAAATAGTCTAAGAATGAACAGAGAAACCATTGTTTTTCCCTTAGAACATCAGTAATTAGTAGTAATAAAAATATTTTAACAGGACAAGAACCTGCATGATACTGTTGTTACAATAACCCGTCTTCACTTTGCTTGAACATTCTGAAAGACAGTCCTTTTTCTTCAACCCTGTGTGTAAGGTCATATTAATTTGTACAATTTGATGTCACATTCTGCTGATTAATATTAATTTTATATGGCTAGGGGGAAAAAACACCTTAGTCTGTGTAGTCAAGATAAACATCTGCTGCCTTTTTATAAAATGTCCTGCAATTTGTGCTCATGCTGCTTTATGCTGTGGAAGAGCATACTGCTTTACCATGGTCCTTTCCTCACCATGTGTCTCCAAATTTCCATTCCCATTTTATGCGTATGCCACCTTTGCAGCACATTGGAGAGGAAGCTGTGAACTGAAAAGCACTTTGACATAGGATAGCAGGGCTGCTGAGCAAATACATGAATTGTGTTGACTGCCCTTTGTAGTAATGGCTCTGAACAAAGAAGGGGAAATACAGATCAGCCTTCTTCCGATGCCGATGTGGATATTATCCTGGACTTTGCAGGATTCAGTACTTTTGCACTCCAGTGGTCCAGATGGACCCGATCAGCAGCATCCTAAAAGAGGGCAAGGAGGTGTTTGGAGCTATAGTGCTGTCCTCCCAACTGCCCAGGGTCCCCTGACCAAGCAAACAACATGTAGCAGAGTGTGTAGTGCCTCATAATTCAGTAAAGGAGAAAGTCAAGGGGCATGGATTACACTGAAGAAATCTGCATTAAAAGGTGCTTATTTATCACATCCTGATGTTTGATCAAAACAATACTAAACCCTGACTCAAAATGTGTCTTAGTCTAATGTTACTGTAATGTTCAGGTCAGAGTAAGTTTTGGCAGTCACATAAGGAAGCCAAATGAGATTGGAGGAGCGAACAAAGAGGAGGATGACTTTAACTTTTAAACAAAGTCAGCACCAGCATAATCACTGATCTTCACAGGGGAAGAAATGTGTAAGACACAGATGGATATTTATCTGCATTCAACTGTGGAATAGTTTTAACAGTTCAAAAAATAGCCTGTAGCCATTTATGCGTATGGGAATAGGCCTCTTTAACCTGCCAGCAAGATTCTGAAATCTCTGTAGCTGACCAGATAAAACACCAAAATATTGAAGGATTCTTCTGTTTCTGTGAGCTTGCCATTTTTTCCAAACACTTACCTTGTTCCACAGTCTCTACACTTCCCCTCACAAAAGAAGCTGTAGCAAGCTGCTGCACTGAAAGAGAAGTTTGGATGGTGGATCTGAAGCTAAGTTAATGAGCAACAGAGCACAAGGGCACAAAGTTATTGTCATTGTTTCTGACAAAATTTCTGTCTCAGACCTAGGGTTTTCAGCATGAAATCAAAATTACATTGAAGAAGTAATACTATCTATGTTTGGATTGTGCTCATTCCTTTCTCTTACCAATTTTTACCTTGAAGAGCAGAGTTCCAAAAATAAGTTGATCTCAAATCAGGATTTCTCTCTGCCTTTCTTACTCTACTTATAAGGGCAATATGAAAAGCCTTAGCTGCACAACAGAAAAGTAGATTTTTTGGAATGTGTCAGGCTATTCTCTGAAATCGACATTGATTTTGACATTTCTGCACTCCTTCAAGGGACTATTTTTTAGTTTGGCTTTTTTATTTTTTGGCATGATCAATAGCTGTTCACGTTTTTCATTTTAGTGATAGGATGATAATAGGATATTAAATGTTCCAGAAATTACATGACAAAGCCATCTATAATACCCGTAGTAGAAAAACTATAAAATTAGTTTGAGTTTCTGAACATGCACAGTGAAATACTTCCTTATTTGCATTTTCAGCACAGGAATTTAGAACAGATTATGTTTTGGACAGTGAAACCTTTAGCTCTGATTCTCATACCTAGATTGAGATAAGTCTCTCTAATTGTAGGAAACTCATATTTGCTTGTTGGAACAATGAAAGAAGTTAATATTGTTGTGACTCAAAAAAATAAAACTGTAGAAACGCTTAACATATTTCATGATCAAGATTAGATTACAATTTCAATACTGTCTTTAAAATGCTTGACATGCATATATAGTATAAATGAGAACGATTTGCCTGTTTAATATACAAGAAAATGTGTGCTTTATTACTAATTTTTCATGCTCTGTGATCTTTCAGAACTGCAACTGCATCTACCTTTGACTGATTAGTTCACTTGTTTCTATTGCATCTCTCACACAGGATTGGATAATGAGCAATAGTATTACGCTTTGTAATCCTCCATTGTAAGGGAAGCTTAGAAATGATAGTGCTCATATCAGAGATAAAAGGTAACTTTGAAGACAAGATATTTTAGTTTAAAAGGGTGCTTTGTTTGAAGTAGAATTATATTCATCAGGTTAACCCCCCCAAACCTATGGCTTATATTAATTTAAAATATTAAAGCTGGAAGCTTTCAGGGCCTAGCCTTTAATCACTTTCCAACATCTTCCTAGTTTGAAGAGCTCTTAAATTGAACATGAGTTACATTTCCTCACTTAATACTCTTTTAACACCTAATAAGAATAGAATAAGGCCCTTTTCTATTTCAATTTGATATTTTACATGTACCTGAAACTCATAAAATGCTAATTAATTCAAAGGTTTTATTTTTTAGCCTGTATAAAACTTATAATCCTTTCATTCTATGATCTGATGATTATAGCTCCATGACTTCATTTTTTTTACCTGCAAGGTAAAGGTTATATTATAAGGAAAATAAAAATGCTCTGTTCCAGGTTCAGAGCCTCAAAGCAAAACTTAATTAAAGTTGAATAGAGTCTTGTAAAGAAAACATGTCAAGAAAAGCAAAAGAAAAAAACGATGTTATTTCTTAATTATCCTCTGAGGTTACACTTCAATTGTTTCTCTTCACTGCTAAGCACTATTACTCAGAGTGAGTACTGGTGTACTGTAAATGAGCTAGAAGTAGCACACTTTAGGTTGTATATTGAGATTTGTTTTTCATATTTACCATCATCCCCTTGGTAGGGAAATCTCTCTGAGTAAGAACAGGGGTGCATGTGTGAGTGTGTGTACGAACACGTGTGCAAACAGAGGAGCAGACCACAGCAGCAAGCTCCCTGCTGGGGGCAGGTGAGTCCCAGCAGCTGCTCCGCCTGTCCTTGGCCCCTTTGCCTGCCAGTGCCGTGCCACGGGTGGCCGTGGGCAGGCTGGCGGTCACACCGTGCCGGGAGTGCTACAGGCAAAGTCACCAGGAACAGCACTGTGCTGCCTCTCCACACTCTCCACATGCTCTGCCCATGCAAAAGGCAAGCACTGAGGTTATGAGTTTAGCCGTACTTTGGCATTATATATCCGTGTCCCTCGATGAAGTCCTTTACAATTCATGAAACTCTGTCAAATAGCAGCAATAGTTGATTGCTCTTCGGTGCCTGAAATAGGTTGAAGTAGATGTCTAAACAACACTTCTCTTGATCCCAAAATTCTGTTACTAATGGAACACTAGTTTTCTAGGAGTATTCTATACCTGTGTTTATGTAGTAACTATTTAGCCAGTTAGTACCTTTGGTATTTCAATATGCTTTTAAAAGTGAAATTTAAGAAGTAGAATTTCTATAGTATTAAACCAGTGCTCAAAATTCAGAGTGACAGGGTTTGGTTTTATTTCTAGACCTCAGATCTCTCCCTCTCTATAAACCCCCTAAACCTGCAAAATTTCATTCTATATTTTGGGCATCATTTCTCAATACACACTTAGAATCACACAGTTAGCAGAAACTGCTGTAAGCACTCACTTTGATTTGAACATCAGAGGTTGAACATCAAGATAGGTCTTTCAGAAACAAATTATGTAATAAGCAGAGAAAAAAGAATGAAAGAGAGGAGGATGAGACAGGAGGAACACACATCCATCTAGTATTGTACCACTACTAATGGAGCCATAAAAGAAACCAGTTTACTCTTGCTACCAAAATGCACAGCACCAGCCAAACATAAACAAACTTTCAGTTATGGAAAGGAGGAGCAAGGGCAATTTCCCTTAGCTGGGAGGGAAAAAATGCAGACAAAAAGCTCTTTCAGCCAGGCTAAGACATGCAGAGTAACATGTGATGTTGCCCAGAGCTTTGAACATGATGAAATATTCTTAACAAGATGTTAAAGCAGAAAAACTCCCCCTAACCAACAAGAACACAAAGCACATGTGAATTTGCCCACTCTTAACTGATCACTAAAGACGTGTTATGAGCCAGTGGTGGGTGAGTAAGCAGCTGAGGAAGGTTGCTACTGGCTACCTTCTTCAGTACCACAAAGGGAACCTTGCTCTTGCTATCACTGCAGAATGGGTGTGCCCTCCCAGAGTTCTTGTTCAGGATCTTGAACCTGGCAGCTGCAAATTAAATTCTGGACCTTCTTTCTGGATTTCCTATGTCTAAAGGATGACATATCCACTTTGTTGGTACTTTTCTATTCCCCCAATATTGTCACTCATGGAAGAGAATAAAACTGGGCTCTGAGTAATAACTGTTTTACTGTAGAGTATATGTGAAATAATCAGAGACAAATTGCTTTGATTAGTCTATGTTTCCAAGGTTTCCCAACCTGTTGGAATTGCCTGTGGATTGCCTTATTCATCCCATAGAGTTGTAACCCTAAGACAGTTCCTCATTGTCCATTTTTTCAGCATGTACTTGTAGTATATTTTTCCATTTCACAGCCCAGTAGCCAACTTAAAATTAAGAGAGAAGAAAAAAGATTGAATTACATAAAAATAAAACATACTGTATTATAATATAGTATATTTTATTTATATATGTGTATATATATATTATTCAAGCTGGCATATAAAATGTTTCCTACTCTCCATACACTGAATGCTGAATTAATTTTGAAATTAATTGTTATAATAAAAGCAAGTTCAGAAGTTTCTGTGGTCAGAAACAGACGTCTGTTTTAAATCATACAGGCAAACTGCTTTTAGGTTATTGGACAATTCAGTCATTTAAATAAGGGATTGAGTAATATTTTCATTTTACTGTTATCACTATTTTATCTGAGATGTGACAAAAAGTATATTTTGTTCCTATGGGTGAGTTGGAATATTCTCTATGCTATCATCTAAATGAAATACCCCCCCAAAAATTTGTTTTTCAGATAATAAAGCAAGGAATGTCTAGTGTGAAAACAAACAAACAAAAGACAGGATATACTTTCTCATATGTAGAAATGGTGAAAAGACAAAAAGCAGTCTGTGTCCATATATTAGGGAATCTGAGTACATGTCACCAACATGAAAGGAAATAACTTTCAAAGTATATCTATAATTCAGAAGCATGCTTCCATTTCAGACAGATAAAAATCATACTTTGAAGTATCTTACTCACTTATGATTTTAGAAATCATAGCCAGAAGCAAATATCTATCGTCAGGAGAAGAGGGTTATATCCTAAGGGAAAGGATTATTATCTGTATACCAAAATATGGCAGAGGAATGTACAATTTTGCTGCTTGTTTCAGATGATTTTATTTCAGATTTCATTTGGCACAGATCTTCATCCCCAATAGCTTTCAGAATGACTTTCTTCTACTCCTCAGGAAAAGAAATAACTGGATAATGAACAATAAATGGTACAGTTTATATTTAGTCTAACAAGATGCAAAAAGTAAATAATCTCTGCATATTTGCAAGTTAGGGCAACACTTTAAATTTGAGATTTGTGTAGCCAGAGGACAAATTTCATGGCTTACAACTGGGAAGCTGGCAGGATATTGTTCTTTTGATTATATGCAGCAGACATAATGTCATCCAATACATGGTCTAGAAACTGGCATTAGCTGCTGAATTAAGTCAATCAAACAAAATAAGCAAATATATCAATTAAGTAGATTTTCCGCATGCTGTTTTACCATCACCCTCCTTTGACCCGTTTTTAAGTAATTCCCACAAGAATTCACTCAGGCAGATATGGAAAGCATGCAGCATTTCTACCATGCACTACTTTATCCCAATGCTCTTTCTCGGAGGCACAGTCTCTCCAGCACCTCTGTGGTTATGGATGGAAAGGTGCTCATCCAGAAGACACAGAGCTCCAAATTTGATGTCACCCTTGCACTAACTCTCTCCACTGATCACACTTGCAGGCCTGGCTGGTCACCAGTCAGGTGAGTGTCACCACTGTCAGTGTCAGCACATAATTCCTGAAGCAAATCCATTCTGTGCTTAGAAACAGCAGCTTGATAGCCCCAGTCTTTACAAGCAAACAATGCTGAACTGTGGAAGTTGGTGGACCTAATAGATGGACATGCATCTCTCTGCCTCTCCCCACCTCATTCTCTCTAATATATGATAGTGTATGTATGTATACCCAACACTGATATCCATGCATATATATCTGAAAATGCATATGTATAGGTGTATAGATGGGTGAACAGTGTATGTATGTACTCTTACAGAAAGAGAATATATGTCAGCTCCAGTAGAAATATGTATAATTTTATAAGTACTATCTGATAAGCACCTGTTGGTCAAAAAGAGCTAAATTTTGAGACCGTTTTCATGTTAGTCCATCATTTGCAGGGTGACTGATCTTATTCCTGCTAGACTTGCAATAAAAAGCAAATGGTACAATGATGAGTAATATAAACACTATCCATCTAAGTACCACAAATGTAGAGTAGTACTCTTTCTTCCCCCATGGTAAAACAAAGTCCTTTTGCTAAATTAAAACACTGCATGCTCAACAGCTCATTTGTTTACCATGAACTTAAATATGAGCCACAGGTGTTTTACTTTATACAGAAACATTTAGTAACAACACTTTCCTTCTATTTTTCCCTTTACCTGCTAATCTGTGTAAAAACTATGGCTAACTCTTTCCCACTAAGCATTCTGCACAAAATAGCTATCCTCCTTTGGCTGGTGTGAGGTACTGAGAGCTCTCTCTTCTTTCTTCCGACAACAAAAGCTGTTTCAGTTTGGGTTTCACAGTGGTGTATCCAAATAAATTTACACAATTTTTCCAAGGGACTTAGTAGATTCTGTTTGCAGGGATTTTGTGATTTATAATCCTTCTATTTCTCACATCAAAGGAAATGACATAGAAGAGATTTCAGTGTTTTGGCTCAGATATAAGAGAGAAAATTTTAAAGAAACCAAACATGAAATCTGCTAAATCACTGCAAAGTGAAAACAAGAATATCTGTTTGTTTTTTTTTTTTTATAAATTTTCTAAATACACAAATCTAAAATGTCTGAAGTCATCTTTCCCTCCTGTAACCCCATTTTAGTTTCTAATGCCAATCCCTCAAGCATGTAATGTGCTGTAACCCTCGCCAAATTCAAACTGCATGAACAAGAGAGATGGCTTAATGAAATTATACAACAGATAATTTGCTGTTTTAAATTCAAAATTAAATTGTCAAATACAAATAAATATTCTACTGGTTCAGAAAATAATTAGGCTAAAATAACAACAGCTTTAAATTATCTAAGATTTTTAAAGCTTTGTCTTTAAATTTTTGTTTTTAACAATTTTCTGTTTTAAAAAAACAAGCATATAACGTCCATTGAATAAAAACTGAACATTTTCCCACTCTTAGCTGATCACTAAAGACATGGTATGAATCAGTGGTGAGAAAACAGGTTGAGGAAGGTGGCTACTAGCTACCTTCTTCAGTACCACAAAGGGAACCTTGTTCTTGCTATCACTATAGAACGGGTGTACCCTGCCAGTCCTCATTCAGGATCTTGAACCTGGCAGCTGCAAATTAAATTCTGGACCTTCTTTCTGGATTTCTTATGTCTAAAGGATGACATATCCACTTTGTTGGTACTTTTCTATTCCCCCAATATTGTCATTCATGGAAAAGAATAAAACAGGGCTCTGAGTAGTGGCCTTACACAAAAGTGGAAATATGTAACAAATATTTGAAGAACTTTACTTGCTAAATTAATCACCTTCTTCAACACAGTCCACTCTTGACTCTTTCACTAAATGCTCAGCTGAACTCTTTGTGCTGCTGCTTCTCCAAATTCCATGATTTGTGCTAATCCTCCAGCAAGCACCAGAGTCCTTATGCATATATGAACCTAACTGCCAAAATTACACAATACTCAAGTTCCCACCTTGAAGTCTGTACCCAACCTTATCCTCCCAACTTTTGGCCTATTAATGAGTTTATTTGTTTAGAGACACTCTGTCCTCTACTAACCTTTTTCCAGATTTTGACAGATTTATGACAAGCTTTTGAAAACACATAATCCTCTGTAAAACACCTGAAAAAATACTCTGTTGAATCTAGTATCATTTATCAGTTCTATTGGGTAAACATGATAGTAACTCTCTGCCCCCAATATAAATAAGCATTTCTCAGGATTAAGAACTAAAGTTTAATTGTTTGTATTCAGCTCACTTTTACAGGTTAAATAATAGTATTACATGCGTGCTTTTTCACGAGGATCCCTTAGGAAATCCATTATATATTTTCACTTTTTAAAACAAAATCCATCCTTTTCATTGATTAAACAATGGTATCAGCACTACGAACTAGACAAGGCTTGTTTTGCAGGGTCTTGTCCTCATTTGTCCTGTTTAATTAGGGCCACTGCATTTTAAAGATAAGAGACCAGGAAAATCAGCTTTCTAACTGGTGCTTTCATGTAATGCATGCAGCATTAATTGTCTTTGTACATATTTGCAAGGGATTCATTACTTTTTATTTTTGTGAATAAAATGTGTAAATATGAGGAAGCTTTCTGTCTTTTTAATCATATACTTCATCTAGTATAGGATTATACAGACATCAATCTTGACAAACTTTCTCAATCAGTTACCACTTGAAATGTTGGTTACATATGCTGACTTCCTGAGAGCTTTTGGCTTAAAGCAAGTCTGGTGCACAAAGCAGCAGAATTTACAAGTACTGTGTCTGTCTGCCCTGAGGCACCCATGGCTGTGGTGCACATTCCTGCCTACTTCTCTTACTCTGGGGAGTTATTTCTTGCTAGTTCATACCTGCAGCAAAGTAAAGCTTTTGTTCTTGTATACTTTAACATTGTTAAGGATTGGGAAAGTCTAATTTCTTACCATGGATATTTTGCCACTGACTTTACTAAGAACAAGATCAATCCCAGCTGTCATAGGCCCGAACAGTGTAAACCAGATAGTATCATAAGAGAAGCACATGTACAGAGAATTAAGCTAACAGTCTACTCATTAGTTTGTGCTTTCAATTCCACAGTAGAACACCCCATACTGCTCTCAGGTAGTGTCCAAGTAGTGTCAGAGTAGTGTCCAAGCTAAAGCAACAGCCTGGAGAAAAGAATTAACCTAACAAGGTCTTCACAGACTCTAAACCTTGGTGTGGCACCCCATCCCTACAAATTTCACTATCACCTCTTAAAATTGCATTTAAGGTTTGTTTTTGACTCACAAGCCCTCTTATAGCTGAATGTCTCTCATTTTAAAAGTTTAAACTGCATTGCTTAGATGACTTTTTAAGTTCTAGGTATCATTTCAAAGAAAATTCTCACCAAAACAACAAAAATTCCTTGATATATCACTTGTCTAGCAGTAAAGGGAAACCAAATTAGAGTATTCTGTAAAGAAAGCATCCTACAATATATTCAGTGTAAATATTGCTTATGTTGATTTCTCTGTACAGAAAATAGTGCTTATTTTCAGGCAAATAAGAGTTAAAATTTTCCAGAATTTGTAAATGCATATTCAGAGAAATATAATTTGAGAAAGTTTTATGCCCAAATTGAATCATAATAGTCTTTTTCTAATCATATTAATATAATACATAGGATGCAAAATAATATCTAGAATACAAAGTCAATTTTTCTACAGCCTGTTACTTTTAAACTAGCATTTTTACATACCCTATCAGTAAATTGTCATTCAAACACTGTCATTTTCAAACCTTTATTCATCACAAATTCTAATAATATGGATTTAGTCAAAGTGTACAACTAGTTAGCTTAAATGTCAAACTCATGTCAAAATATTTCTGTCATAATGAGACCAATTTTATGACTTGGGATCTCATATCTCTACCTAAGTAAAATGCCTGGGTGAGAAATAGAATTTTTTCAGCTGCCTCAAAATTAGGAGTCTGGATTAAACTACGGTTCTTCTTTTCAGGTGCAGAACAGGTATCCACTAACAAATTTATCACATCTCTCCAGAAGAATCCAAACAATGATGTTGGGCTGAATGACATTGTGCTAGGTAAATCATATCTGTGAAGAAATTGTGATCCAGCAATATGCATTTTTGAATTTAGTATAGCAAAACCAACCAACCAAACCCTTAAAACCAAACCTAACAAAAAAAAAAAAAAAAAAAAAAAAGAACAACAAAACCAAAACCAAAAAACCAACAGAAAAGAAACAAAAAAAAACCCCAAACAAACAAACAAGCAAACAAGCAAACAAAAAACCCCAACACCTGAATTTAATGGGCTGGTTTGATATTTGAAGGAATTATTAATTTTTCTAGTCCAAACTAAGGCACCATTGCAAATTTGAACTTGGTCCTCATAAACACAGAGGTTAAGTAATTCTGTAACTAACATTTTTGTTTCAGAGGAGCCAAGAATAAGAAGTTAGGAAACTTATTACAGAAGTTGGTGGACTTACGCAATAAGAAAGTAGAGAGTGTCCTTAAGTAAAATATGCAAAAATTTAGAGAGCTTGCTAGAGTCTTCAAGCAAAATTGGTGGTGTAACTCTTGGTGGCAAAGGCAGCTTTGCTAATGAGAATGATTAAAATTGAGCAAATGTCAACAATAAAACTTCAATTTCTGGAAGTGTAGCTGGAGACAGTTAAGGGAGGAAAAAGTCATTTCCATCCCAGAATACCAAGCAGTACTACACATGACAGATTCTAATACACCTTTCTAAGACTTTCTTTAGTAATTTTTGACAATGAATAAATTAAGAATTGTAAATATGTCTGGAAATAAGTATATCTAACATAAACAGTGAGACTACTCATTTGACTTCATCATATGCTGATTTTTCAATCAATTGAAAGAAAAAGTAGTCAAAGAGAAATAAAAATTGGTAAGCTCTGTATGGATTTGCTAAGGATAATTCATGCATACTAGCTTCATATTTTTATTGAATAAATTAGTATTTTCTTTCAATTATAGTGAATGTTGGAAATTTATTAAACATCTGCAATAATATCAGAAGTCATACTTGCACTGTTCCTCGTGCTTTTCTGTAAACATCTGGCATATAGCACTGCTGAAGACAGATGTCCAGGTGAACCTTTGTTCTTGTCCTGTATTTAACTGGAAACAACCTGTACTACATGGGCACTGTACTTTGCTACATGGGAGCTACTTGTTGTTTCACAGAGATATAATAGATTAACTCTGGAATAACACTTCTCTGTCATAATACTGGAGGAAACTATCACATGCCTGCTCCTTTTAAGACTCAAGCTAACATCTTTTCATGATGTGCATGGCTAATATTCATGAGGTTAGTTTTGTATCATCTTTTCATTGCTCTAAAATCCTTCAGTTTTATACCCTACTAAAACAAAGGGAGAGAACAATGGGGCTACCCTCCAAAAATACATAATGATACATAAATAGAAAGGCAGAAAGCAGTTTAAAAACCTTTTGGCACATGAAAAAAGAATGATGAATACTGTATGACTATTCAAAGAAGGTTTCAAACCATGGCAGGAGAGAAGTTCTAGAGAAACATCAGCAAGACGCAGTGGTGAAACTTTAGTTTTAAGTACGATCATGATAAATGTAGGAACAGTTTTATACAGGCACGTTAACTAGGATATCACAGAACTAGATTTACTAATGCCAGTTGTTCCCTCCAGTGTCTTAGTCCTGTGCATGAAACACACATCCTGATCCTCACTCCCTGGCCTTAACTGATGGCCAACAATTAAATTCTAATTCTATTAATGTACTATAAGCTTACATATCCTCACTGCTTTATGACTGCAATGTATTAAAATAAAATTATTTCACATTAATTGTGTCTTTTGACAGAAGGGTCAAGTTGTGTTCGATTAATAAGGGCTTCAGCTTGAAGCATATGAATACACCAGTCCCTTGTACACAGATTATAAAGGAAATTCCATGCAAGAGAAAAAAGAAATTTTCACCCTTGCCCATCAATAACTAAAAATGACATAGCGTGTGTAAGACATGAGCAAAATCTAACATGGATTTCATATTATTATAGAATAACCCAGTTATTAGGCTGCAAGTAGAGAACGATAGCTTCTGTGGGCAGTGATGACTCACAGGATCGCATACTTTAGTGGAGCCTCTCATTTGCCTTTGCCAGTCCTGGGGTTAAGAAATATGCTTGGATTTTCTCAGCCCAGAAGCCTGTCATCACAGGACATATGTTAAAATATGTTGGCAAACTGACTTGCTCTGAAATCTCATGAGACAAGACAGTCAGAGACATTTTGCAACTTTTCTTTAAACCACTTTTCTTCTTGCAATGTACAGATTAACACAGCTCATGTTATCCTAGATCCATGAATTTTACAATTCATTTTGAGGAGACTAGGATTCCATTCTGGCTCACCTCCTTATGCAAAGACAAAAAACCACAAAACATAGCAAAACTTTATATTTAAAATAATTTACCTACCTTAAGCATAAGGAACAATTCTGAGTATCGTGCACTTTAAGGCAGAAACTTAACATGAAGGCCATTCTGAACAGAAACCTCAGTACATATAATAATATTTAAATATTTAAAATGTGACACATTGTTCTACAAGAAAAAAAAATTAGACGATTACTCTGGAAGCTTAAAAAAAACCCAACAAACTTCCTGATATAATTTTATCTTCATTCAGGACATAGTACGTTTATGAACAGATCACTGTGCTCAGCTGTATGTTGAACTATTACGTGATGCCTATGTGTGTGTATATATAATGGTTTATATTAATGGTTTATATTAATTTAAAATGTGCTCAAGCTGAGTTTATGACAATTTGAAAATATTAGACTTCTATGTAAACATTTCATTTATTGAATGCTGCGTTGCAATACAGATCTATTTTTGATGTAAAGAGAACAACTCAGTAAACTGCTGGCTTCTTAATTTTCAAAGTATTTTTAGCACAGCTATAGCAGTGACACCCATGACTGAGACCTTTTCTTTCTCCTGTTTTCTGGAGCAGATTATTTGTTATTTTCCCTACTCCTGGAGGCCACATAGAATAGCCTTCCTTATGTTGGGGACTGCAGATCTGGATGCAGCACTCCAGGTGGGGTCTCATGAGAACTGAGTGAAGGGTCAGAACTGCCCCTCTCACCCTGCTGGCCACACTGCTTTTGATACAACCTGGGATGCCGTTGGCCTTCCGGGCTGCAAACTCACACTGCCCGTTTATGGCACTCTCCTCATCCACAAACACCCCCAAGTTCTTTCTCCAGGGCTCATCTTGATCCGTTTTCCACCCAGCCTGTACCTGTGCTTCAGATTGCCCTGACCCTGGTGCAAGACCTTCTGCTTGGCCTTGTTGAACTTCATGAGGTTTGCATTGGCCCACTTGTCACATTGTCCAGGTTCCTCTGGATGGCATCCCTTCACTCCAGCATGTCCCTCACACCACACAGCTTGCTGTCATCTGCAAACCTACTGAAGGCACACTTGATCCTATTGTTCATGCCACCAGCAAAAATGTTAAGCAACACCAGTCCCAACACCAACCCCTGAGGAACCCCACTCGCCACTGGTCTCCATCTGGACATTGAGCTGTTGACTGCAACTCTGGGCAGCCAATTCCTTACCCACAGAGTGTTCCATCACCAAATCTACATCTGTCCAGTTTGGAGACTAGAATTCATGCAGGACAGTGTCAAATGCTTTGTACGCTCCCAGAAGGAATACTTAGTTCCAGGTAGGTGATGCCAGCCACAATATGCCCTTAGTGAAGTCATGGTGGCCATGACCAATCATCTCCTTATTTTCCATGTCCCTTAGTACAGTTTCAGATGTTCCTATGATGGTCTCAAATGCACTATAGAAACTTCCATTTACGTGCCAAAATACATTTAAGTATCTCTCATGGATGTCTTGCAATTAAACATCCTATGCTTTTTATTCCTTGCTGCCACAGAAAATATTTTATCATTGATTAAATCTGTAGAAGTGTTTTGGGGATTTCTGAAAATAAATGTTATTCTTTTGTCTTAATATTAGATTCTGTTATTTACATGGTTTACATGTACATACTACACGAATTGTAGTAACTGAAATAATAGTTCCTACTTGTTTCATTCTATCATAGAAGTATTAATTTATTTTAAAAATTTTCTGGAAAATGCATCATCTCAGAACACATAATGAGAGGAAATTATTTTTAATTCATGCAGAGTTTTGAGATGTTATAATCTTTTTCTTCAATGAATTTTGGGGATCAGAAAGAACTTCCCCTGGGTATCATTTTATTGCTATGACTTTATGGTAAGCACTGGATTTCAGAGAATATAACTTTTGAGGTTCTCATAATGTGTTACATAGATGAACATAACACATGCAAGCATTCCTTAGTAAGCAATAGGTTCTTTATTACTTTCAAAACCAAAATTCATGTGTTTATGGCTACACTTATACTTTACATGATACTTTTTAACTATCTCAATATTTTGAATGCTAATTCTTCCTTCTCTGAGTAAAATGAGGTACTTATTTAATTTATTCTGCTAAAGAAGTTATGGTTACTATACCATTCCATTAATTACAACTAAACTTTCAATTTAGAGAAAATCAAACTTCAAACATATCTCAAACCCTAACTAGCCAACCCTCAACTGACAGTGTTCCTGGAACTATTTTAATACTCCTGGCCCCATGCTTGCAATGTACTCTGATTTGCCCCAGCACAGGAAGAATAATGTGCCTTCCTTAGTGTCTCCAGAATACAAAAACAGGTGCTGCAGTCAGGAAATCCATGCTTACTATGCTTGCTATGTCCAAAGGGATAATTTGTCTTGAGCAATAAGGCAAAATCTCCTTCAGAGCCTTGACGAGATGCCATCTCCTAGAGAACTAAGAGCAGCCAGAATGATGCAGCAAGAAGTCACAGTGACTTGTCAATGGTTCTGTTCTGTTCAGATGCAGTTCCTCAACCTATTCATTGTTATAAAATCAGTGATAATAGGCAACTTATATAAAAAAATCTTTACTCCATTTTTTAATTAATCCTACTACTACTACTGAAAACAAAGCATGTTTTTGTTGTCTTGAATAGATTACTACAGTTCTAAACCAAAGGCTACATTTAATAAAATAAAAAAAAATGTTGAAAAGGATCATAAGTGATTTAGAATTACTAGCTCATGAAGCTTTTTTAAAAATACAGGGAAAAAAAAGGAATGACTGTTTCTTACACAAACTAGTATAACTGGTAATTACTGATATCACTCAGTTTATAATCCACAATATTCTGGAGTGCAGTATCGTAAGGTAAAATTCAATGCTGAGCTAACATTAAGACAAAGAGAGAATATTAACAAAAGTGACAGATTCAAAAGATACTAATTCTGATTGTATAGGGTTAAATTTTAGTAGCATAGGGATATAATGTTTCTGAAATCATGGGAATGGATTCAGGGGGGTTGGAAAGAAAGGTTAGGCTTGGGGAAAGGGGACTAGGCCTCGGGAACAAATGTTTAGCTCTGTTTGTACTAGATCATGTACAACTGTACCTGCATGATCCTCATATGATAAATGATATGATTGTTAAATGTAGTAATTGTTGGTAATTGAATATGATTATTGCTTAATCGTAACAAGAATAATGAGAAACAATGTAATTGCAACAAGAATCATGAGAAGCAATATTCGGGGCGCCTGATGAATCAGAATACAATACACCCATATTCCCAGTAAAGAAACCCAATGGGGATTATAGACTAGTACAAGATCTGAGGGCAATAAATGAAATACCGAAGGACATTTATCCAGTAGTTGCCAATCCCTACACATTGTTGACATCCATAAAACAGATATATAGATGGTTTACCATAATTGATCTAAAAGATGCTTTCTTCTGCATACCCCTTGACAAAGAAAGTAGGAAACTGTTTGCCTTTGAGTGGGAAAATCCAGGAAATGGAAGAAAGACCCAGCTCACCTGGTCGCAGCTGCCGATGGGTTTCAAGAACAGCCCCACCCTATTTGGAAACCAACTGGCAAAGGAGCTGGAAATCTGGGTCAAAGAGAGGCAAGTACCAAGAGACCAATACCTTTTGTTGCAGTATGTTGATGATATACTGATAGTGACAGAAGAAAAGGCAACCTGGATAAAAGTAATAATTGAAATTTTAAATTCACTGGGAATGGGAGGATATAAAGTGTCTAGAGAAAAGGCACAAATTGCCCAACAGACTGTGATTTACCTGGGATGTGAAATCTCACAAGGACAAAGAAAATTAGGTACTAACCGTATCCAAGCTATTTGTGCTATTCCAGAGCCCCAGAACCTCCACGAGCTGCAAGTCTTCCTTGGGATGACAGGGTGGTGTCGCCTATGGATCATGGACTAATTGCAAAACCCCTACATAAAGCTCAGAAGACGCAGCCATTCACCTGGGGCAAACCACAGAAAGAGGCCTTCCTAAAACTGAAAGAAGCACTGACGACTGCTCCAGCATTAGGGTTACCTGATCTGCCTAAAGACTTTCAGCTGTTGATATACGAAAGGCTGCGCCTGGCACTGGGAGTCCTGACCCAATGGCTGGGAACTTGGAAAAGGCCGGTGGGCTATTTCTCCAAACAACTTGACAACGTAAGTGCCAAATGGCCTTCATGTCTGTGGGCAGCTGCAGCCACGGTAATGCTGATACAAGAAGCCAGGAAGCTCACGATGGGAAGACACATAGACGTCTATGTGCCACACATGGTAACCACTGCCTTAGAGCAAAAGAGGGACCATCAGCTATCTCCAAGCAGGACGATAAAATTCCAGGTAATCCTGACCGAGCAGGATGATGTTACATTAAAGAAAACTAACCTTTTGAATCCAGCTTTGTTCCTAGGTACCACAACTGAAGAAGGCCCATTAGAGCATGACTGTATAGAGGTAATAGAGTACACCTATTCAGCAAGAGAAGACCTGAAAGATGCCCCATTAGAGCAACCAGAGTGGGAGTTACTCACAGATGGAAGCAGCTTTGTGGAGAACGGAACCAGATACACTGGATATGTGGTAACAGCAATCAGTACAATAGTGGAAGCAAAAGCATTACCACCAAATACATCTGCCCAAAAGGCAGAACTAGTTGCTTTAACCAGAGTACTGAGTACAGAGTTCCACTTCTCTCTGAGGAGGTTTCTCCCAAACCGTTTGGGGGAGGGGAGGGAGGGCTCTCTAGGACGTTTCCTCCCAAATTTGCCCTAAACCACTACAGCACATTAAATATCAAGATGCAATCCTGCAATTGATAAAAGCAGTGCAAAAACCTGAGCAATCATACACTGTAAAGTGCACCAATTAGGAAGTTCCAAAATTTGTGAGGGAAATCAAAAAGCAGATTGGACAGCCCGACAGGTTGCTCAAAAGGTGCAAACAGCAATGGCATTGATACCTTTAAAACTTAATGTATCTCAATTCAATTTGCCTTCAAGACCAAAATATTCAGCAGAAGACGAAAGATTGGGACGTCTGCTAAATGCACAGAAGAATTCAGAAGGGTGGTATGTAACTACACAAGGGGAAATAGTGATACCTGCCTTGATAATGAGAGAAATCCTACAGACAAAACATAATGAGTGTCATTGGGGTGCAGAAGCATTGGTAAAATTGTTAAGACGGAATTTAATCTCGGTACAAATGTTAACAATGGCAAAATCAGTAATGACAAAATGTGAGATTTGCTTGAAAAACAACCCAGCAGCTAGACGGCAAGCACAGTTAGGAAGAATTCGGATAGGGATAGAACCAGGAGACTACTGGCAGGTAGATTTTGTAGAATTACCAAGAACTTGGGTATACAAATGTTTGTTATGGGGGTTGACACATTTTCTGGATGGCCAGAAGCCCTTCCCTGTCGCTCAAATCAAACAAAAGAAACAGTTAAATGGTTACTACAGGAGAGCATTCCCACATATAGGGGTGCCTATAAGGATTTCATCAGATAGAGGCTCACATTTTATAGCCACAGTGGTAAAGGAAGTGAGTAGATTGCTAGGAATAGCTTGGGACCTCCATGGAGAGGAGGACACACCATGGAGACCATAGTCAAGCAGAGGGGTAGAAAGGATGAATCAAACATTAAAGAGACAGATTAGTAAAATATGCCAAGAAGCCAAACTGCAGTAGCCACAAGCTTTACCTATAGCACTATTGAGGATTCAGATAAAGCCAAAAAGTGAAATGTCTGAGATACTATTAGGATAGAATGTAAATTCATGGGTTAAGTCTATCATTGAGACTTTGATAATCTTGCTAATCATGTTCTTAGTGATTTGGTTAATCTACAGCCTCCTGAAAAGGGAAATACAGAGGAAGACATCCTGGAACTGGAGAATAATAAAAGCCCTGTCACAAGACAGGAATCCACATCCATCATCTTCAGGTTCCCTGGTTTGTGACAGTGTCTGTGACAACGGATGTAACAACCATGGATTTGAAAACGAACATCAAGTATAAACTCAGAGTATAAGCTAAAAGTATCAAGTGAAAGCATCTGCACTCATTATAGTGAAGTGAAAATGCTTTCAAAGGGGGAAATGATAGTATAGGGTTAAATTTTAGTAACATAGGGATATAATGTTTCTGAAATCATGAGAATAGATTCAGAGGGGGTGGAAAGAAAGGTTGGGCTCGGGGAGGCCTGGAAAAGGGGACTAGGTCTCGGGAACAAATGTTCAGCTCTGTACTAGATCATGTACAACTGTACCTGCATGATTGTCATATGACAAATGATATGATTGTTAAATGTAGTAATTGTTGGTAATTGAATATGATTATTGTTCAATTGTAATAAGAATCATGAGAAACGATGTAATTGCAACAAGAATCATGATGTTTGGGGGGCCTGATGAAAACTGCAAGAATTCATGCTTGGATAGGATCAATGTATACAATAGAACAATATGGGTTTAATAATTAATATATAGTTATATAACAGAAAGGGTATAAAGCATGTTCGTCTCGAAACCAATGCTGGAGTCAGATTTGGGTCTGTACCCCTGATTCCCAGAGCTCTTCAATAAAAGCACCTGCATAGAATCATCCCATGATTATGTGTTTCAACACTAACAATTCCACATTTATCCAGCATGTGAAAAAGTGTCATTTATACGCACTGGGAGTATTAATCATACTTGCATGCAAAAGGCCCAAGTGCCAGATTCTGCACCTGGGATGGGGCAACCTTGGATGTATGGGCAGACTCGGGAATGAGATACTGGAAAGCAGCACCACAGAAAAAGACCTGGAGGTCCTGGTCAATGGCAAGTTGTACATGAGTCAGCAGTGCCCTGGCAGCCAGGAGGGCCAGCCCCGTCCTGGGAGGCATCAGGCACGGCATGGCCAGCTGGGCAAGGGAGGGGATTGTCCTGCTCTGCTCTGCTCTGCACTGGGGCAGCCTCACCTCAAGTGCTGGGGGCAGGTTTGGGGACCACAATACAGGAAAGACATTAAGCTCTTAGAGAGCACCCAGAGTAAGGACACAAGGATGGTGAAGGGCTTTGAGGCAAAGCCGTATGAGGAGCAGGTGAGGTCACTTGGTTTTCAGCCTGGAGTAGGCTGAGGGGAGACCTCACTGTGGTCTGCAACTTCCTCGTGAGGGGAAGAGGATGGGCAGGCACTGCTCTCTTCTCTGTGGTGACCAGTGACAGGATCTGAAGTTATATTGGGAGAGGTTTAGATTGAATATTAGGAAAAAGTTCTTTACCCAGAGGGTGGCTGGGCACTGGAATAGCCTCCCTGGTGGGTCACAGCACAAAGCCTGACAGAGTTCGAGAAGTGTTCAAACAATGCTCTCAGACACATGGTGTGTGAGGGGTTGTCTTGTGCAGAGCCAGGGACTTTGGACTTTGATGATCCTTGTGGGTCTCTTCCAACTCACGGTATTTAAAATCTCTACACAAGTGACAAGATAGCAAAACCTAGCAGAAAAATATAATTAGCATGACTGTTTTTCTTCCAGTCATTTTTTCTCCTTCTGCATTTCTTTTTTCTCTAAAGGTTTGACAGTGTAGAGCTTTTGTATATCAGCATTTGGGCTTTGCTTTTTAGGATAATGATTTTTGTCATGCCGTCATTTCTTGCTTTCCACTTAGATTTTTTCTCTCTATCCTCAAATCTCCTGAGTCACAAGCAGAGACACTTGGAGAGTCTGACCAGCAAATGAGGCTTTCTCTGTGCCTGTGTGTGTGTAGCTCCCTACCTCAATCTAAGCTCACCATTAAAGGTACACAGAACTTAAAGAGATCCAGAAATGACCTCTTCTTATTTCAATTAACTATGCAGTCATCTGATAACATTACTAGTTAATTTACTAAATAAAAGTATCACTCATGACCTGGCAAATGAAAGCATAAATTCTTCCTCTTATTAGTACTTAGTATAAAAGAAACTTAATTCACAATTATAAACTTGAAGCAGGTTCATTTTTCCTGAGTTGCAAATAATATTCAATCAGCGAATACAAAATCTATTGTCTACAGGGCTGTTTTTATACATAATTGAAATACATTGTGGAAATTATTAGTTAAGTGAACTAGCACCAATAGCAAGAAATGCACAATGCTGAGATGAATTACTTTTAATAACGAAGCAGAAATGAAAGTAAGTTTGTATCACAGGTTTCTCAGTAAAAGATGAAGGAAATCCAAATCATCTGGGCAGACTAGATCACTACTCTGAAGGAAAATCTCTCCTTGATTCACGAGGTATAATAAGGTTATGTATGTTAAGACTGAAGCTGATGCAATAATTGTTCACACAGCGAACATTAAAACCATTTCATTCTCCATTCGATCATGCCTATCCTTAGGAAAGCCAGTGTGCCTCTCCCACCTGGCTGCCGCGCCTTTGAACAGCTCACTTCCTCATCTTTACTACAAGTCTTCCTTGCTAGGCACTGCCTTTTTCTTCCCCAAAGAGAAATCTCCAAAGAGAAGGGCAGTGAACACTTAATGACAAAATGTTTAGGGGAGGCGTTTGAAGTGAAATATCTCCTTCCTGCGACTGAAGCAACTGTCAGGGCTACAGGACCTGTGCACCATCACGGCGGGGATGGTCAGTGCCTTCCACTCTTCTCGTCTCTCTCCATGCCTTCAACCCCCAAGCTTGCTCGCAGCCGCCTGCCGGCCTCCAGCAAGCAGGTGTACTCGCTGCGGCCGCCCCCTGCCTCCGATCGAGCTCTCTTCCTTCCCGGGTCCCACACCTTCTTTCTCACTAATCCCCTTCTTTTGGAAAGCCTACGTGTTCCCCAAGGAAGCTCCCACCTGTGCGCCTATTTCCCGCCCCCCGCCCGTATGCCGCTACCCCACCGACGGGAAGGCCAGGGCGGGCCGCTGGCAGCCCGCGCGCCGCACAGGGGACCTGGGGACCCTCACGAGTCTGGGCGCAGAGGCGGAGGCGGCAGGGGATGAAGATGAGGCACCCGCCGTGCCTAAGCGTGGCCGCGGGGATTTTGGCGCGGCGGCGGGGATGGGGGGCCCCCCTCCCTCCTTGTCCTCTCGCTGCCGCGTCTGCCTCCTCGCCGCCCGCCTCCGGCAGAGAGATGCTGCTGCAGGCGGGTGGGTGGGCGCTCCTCCCTGCGTCAGGAGGTGCGGCTCCCCCGGCCCAGCGCTGCCCTCCCCTTTCCTCTCCCCCCGCCGCTTTTATGTCTGTCTTTAAACGCCGCCGCAGTGAGGGTTGGGCACATGTGGCTGCCACCGCCTGCCCGTCGCTGAGCCCTGCGCCCGCACGGCCCCGCTCGCCATCCGCGCCCGCGGGGGCACCCGGCCCCCCCTTTCCGCAGCTGGCGCCCGGCGGGCGGAGGTAAGGCACGGCACGGCACGGCACGGCACGGCACGGCAGGGCGCTGAGCGTGGGTGCGCGGGGCGGCCCGCGCTTTCCCAGCCCTGCCATGCGGCCGGGGCCGCGGGGGAGCGAGGCCGCCTGGCTTGTGTCGCCGGGCGGGAAGGGGCAGGGTGGGTGGGGGGTTTCTTTCCGCCCGGTGTCCGCCTTCCCGCGGGTCGGGGATCCCCTCAGCCCACCGGCGAGGCTGCTTTCTCCCTGGCGCAGGCTCTCGCTGGCGGGGAGAGAGCCGACCCCTCGGGAAACAATAGCGAGAGCGCCCATGTGTTTTAACTCGGCGGTAGGTTAAAAGGATGTACGGGGCTGTTTTAATCAGCGTTATTATTGTTATTGGCAAGGGCGAGGAACTGTATCTTTTTCCGAGTGAAAGAAATTTCATTCACCTCTCGTGCGTTGCGTAAAAAATCACAGATGCATGTGTAGCGCGTGTTCCGGGAGGAGCCGGGGGTGCGGGCTGTCTCCCCCAGGGAGCACCGCGGTGATGTGCCTCGCCTCACGGACGAGCCCGGGCTCGGGGAGAGCAGGGCGAGCCGGCTGCTGAGGGAGCCGGGTACAGTCGGCAGCGGCTCACGGGATCCATCCCCACCATGTGCCGCGGGCGGACGCGCAGGGGGGCGAGGGCCGGGCCCGGGCGCTGCATTGTTGCTGCGGAGCGTGGGCGTCGCCCGGCGGGGCCGCTCGGTGCCTCCCAGCGCCGCGCCACTCGCGTCTCTCGCCCCTCCAAGGCGGGGGCAACCCCCGCGGCCGGGGGCTGGTGCGCCCCGGTGTCAGCCATGTTTGGGTGGGTATGGTAATGAGGACCTTCTCCCAACCCTTGTGCCTCTTGGATGTATTTTCTGTGCAGGAGTTTGATGGTTGCAGCCCGCCCTGTACTACGGCATGTCGACAGGGTAGATTCATACCTAGAGTTTTCTCCTAGTGATTTCTCTTCGATTTGCTTGTTAATCATCCTAATTTTCTATGCTCATATTGCCTGGTTTTGTTCTCATTTTGTTAGTGTTAGAGCGAACTGGAATTTCTTCGCTTTTGTTGTGGAAGTAAATGAGATGATTGTAACATGTCCGCACAGTCACACTGACCTGGCACGCATGAGAGTTGTGATGGGATTTCATCTATTTAAGTAAATTGTACTTTGTTTTACTTGCTAAAGACCACATTATCATCAACTATTTTATTTTCAGTGTGATGCTCCTACATAACAAGCTCACTGCTGTAGTACTGTTTTCTAAGATAAGCCTAATAATTTTTAAATGGTATGTTACCATTTGTGTGTCACTGTGGCATACCATAGGATGTGGACCCAATTTCCTCCCTACAAAGAGAAGCATAAATGAAGTAAAGATTTTGTTATCTGATGCAATACAAATGTATGCTGGATGTATTATGCAGACAGCTTTCTCCATTTGATTAAAAACCGATGACAACATAATCAGTTTTTTTCCATTTAGCAATGTATTTCCCATTATCAGCATCACATTAGGAAGGAAACTGAAAAATACTTAGGAAAGATTGCTTAATTTCGTTTTGGCTAATATACAAGTTTTTTGTTTACCCATACCCCTTACTAAGATAACCATAGAATCACAGCCTGCATGCAGTGCGTATCAGACACTCCCTTTGGGCTCAGCTCTGCACTTCAGACTCAAGAACAAAAATGCCATTGGTTTTGATCTGTGCATGAAAAGTCAAACCATTTTATAGCTGTTCAGATGTGTCACCAGTACAGGAAACGGAGTGTGAGAAACTGCCAAGGCATTTTGAAACTAGTTTTATAGCATAATCTGATCCCTGTTGACCTTTCATGTCTTGTCGTTCTTACACTTGTCTTTTTTTCCATATTGCAAAAGCCCGTATGCACAAAACTTTTCAAATGTTGAATTAGTCAGAAAAAAGATCACAGATTATTCAGAAGCACAACCATTGCAAGTATTCCTTTTGATTTAGATTACATTGTTAAGAAGTAGTCACTGCTCAAGTGGTATGGAATTACCACTTGAAGTATTTGTGGTAGAATCTTTCTGGGAAGATTTTTTTTTTTGGAAATTATCTGGAATAGTGTACCAGAAATGTACACAACATTAAGGACATTTTTACCTGTTTTCTCAACTACTTTCCATTTCACTCCTCTCCATAAGTAATGCTCTTAATTAAAAGACAAAATACCTGTTGATTTTAGAAGAACAGTTTTCAGTCCTAAATTTTATAGATGAGCATGGTAGCAACTTTTCCATATGACTTTAGAGATCTCTGAATTCTCAGTTGCAGAATAACTTTGACCTATCAGCAGGTGGCCGACTAAAACTTGAGCAACTCCATTTGTGCTTGAAAACTGATTCAAAGTAACCTTGCCGTTACTCAGGAAATGTATTGAAATAATTTAGGGAAAAAAAATATCATTGACAAATGACAATCAAATGCTATTCTACTGAAGAGCCAGAAGCACGAATCCTGGTGAGATGGTACAAAGTGGTGTGAAAACGCCGTGGTAACTGCCAGAAGGGTTGCATTAGGCAATGGCAGTAACTGGGCTGAGCTTCCCGTAAGCCTACACTGAAACAGAGCTCTGCCATTCTTAGCCTTCACTCCTAAGGCTAGGGATTCCTTGTTTGTATGGGAGAAAGCAAAGAAAAAGTTTGTGTAACGCTGTGGACAACAGTGCCTCGAGTCATGGTGCCAGTAGCCTATTTCCCACTTTGGGGAAAAAAAATTCTTGCCGCTGGCAAAGGGCAGTTTTGCACTTCAAGTGTCAGAAATGTGTACTGCAATATTAGTAATTCAGCATGCTCTCCCTAAGCCAAAATGGAGAAGGGATGAAAACTGCAATAGGACATTTACAGTGTTTGATTTTCTCTTATGGAATTGGTAGTAATAATTTCCTTTCTAAAGACATAGGCATTTATTGTAACATAACTTGAAAGCATGATTCATGTAATGATATCAAATAATCAGATGTGATGAGAAATAACCCATGTGTTCAGTTTGGCTTTTTTGCTTGTATGTAAAAAACACAGAGGAGGAAGTAATCACATAAATTTTTCCCAAGGACAACTTGATTTACTTACTGTTCCATTCTAAAGCACAGAGGTCAGAGAATCAGGATCTTGGGGTAACTATGTATCTGGTAATATCTAATTTTCAGTAATTGATTTCGCAATTTAAATAACTTTAATAATTTATTGAAATATTTAATATACGTTTATAACCTTTGGCTTCTGAGAAGTGTGATAAAATTGTGCAATAAACTCATGGTTCTCTTGTAGCTTATATGGTGAGTTTAGGTTATGGAGATTTTGTTTAAAATTGCCAGTAGCTGCACCTTTTGACTTTGACCAACCAGGGGTAGAGTTACTTCATAATTGCTGAGATTACTTCACTGGAAGGAGTCGTAACTGTTGAATTTGTTCCTTCAATAAAGTATATATAAGAAAAAACTACCGTGTAAGTGATACATTTTCTCTATTTGAATAGGAGGTTACAGTTAGCACATCCTGTAAGTCTGAAATATTTCAGTGAGGTTGATTAGTGAGAAGAAAATACTGAGAAACCTGTGAAAGCAGAAGTGAGAAACCACAGTAAGGCAGATTAATTCTTTAGAGATTATGTGCCCTGAGAAGAAAAACTGACATTTAGGGTTGTAACATTCTGTTTCTAGATGTTTCTTTTGGGCCAGTGATTTGGCAGTAGTCACATAAGCTGTTAAGATCAAGTCTGCTGATAATGAACAGTCTTGAGAGAGATACTTTGTGGGTTTTGTCAATTTATTGTGTTTGTTCTATAATAGGAGGTCCTGTAACTAAAATTAGAGGAGACTAATCTGGACCTTAAATTTTTTGCATTTGGGTCTGTGCAGGGTTTTGTTATACGATAAAGCCATGAACAAAATTTTGTAGGATTGGCAAAAAATTTCCCAGCAATATGAGACAGATGAGGTGTCACTGAAGTCTGTATAGCTACCTGTATCTGCAGCAGATGTGAATTTGGTCTTGCATTTGTAAATAGTTTTGCTATAGTATAAATGTTGTAGACACCAGAATAAAAGCTTTTTCTAATGCATTTTAAGTCTCCCATAGCCCACAAAGCTCTTATTTTTTTACAGTGTCATGAATGTGTAACAGATTTCTTGACATTCTTCAGCGATGTTTTCTGAGATGTGCTAATACAAGTCTAATTGTATAGAATATAATTATCTTTAATTGCAATTGAGTTAAGCACCTATTAAATCTATATCTTACTGCCAGGCTGTATTAAACTAGGTAAGGAAAAGTGCTAGATCACGTAGTTCCCGCTGAAGAGTAGCATAATGGTTGTTTCAGTTCATAGATAGAGATGGGCTTGACTAGGCAAAAAGGTTATGGTGTGTATTCCTATTTCCGCCAAAGAACACAATGCTGCATTGCAGCAGTAATTCAGTCTGTGCAATGAGTACTGTACCAGTGTAACTCTTCCTGAAATAATTATCTGTACACAGATTCCCACAGAGATAGCCATTCTTCACAGTCACAGTACTCCCATGAAACCTGGTTTTCTCCTGCAGTCTTCTTCCTCTCTTTTTCATTCAGATATGACGCTCGCTAAGTATTCCCATCATCCTATCTTCACAGATTTCTTTTTTGCAGACTTACAGGAGTCTGTTCCTCCTAAACCTTTGGTTTTCATTTTCTGTATTGGTTGTTCCCATCATGCATTTTTTTTCCCAGCTTGTAGACTTGCATTTGAGACGCATTTTGTACATTTCCTTTTGGTGCAAAAGGCTCCTCTTCTTCACTTTTGCATATGATTTTCCTCCAGTGATTTCATACCGACTGAAGCATTTGGCATGAATATATCAATAAAGATTGTTTATGAACATGTGTGGGAATCCTGACTTCTAGTTCCATGTCCTCTGCTTAACTTTACTGGTTTCTTCATTGGGAGTCAAAGGGAAGATTTGGTGAACAGGAACATACGACACAAGTTTGTGGGACTGGACTGGTACACCACACTGGCACAATCTACTTTCAGAGCTGAGATTACAGTGATGTAAACTGGCTGCACCTTTTTATTGCATTTTGCCACCCTCACAGCAGCAAGTTGGTATGTAACTGCTTCCTCAGGGAAGAACACAGTGATCTGAAGAACAGAATATTGATCTCTTTAATCCCTTTAATGGCAAACATTGAACGTAAAAAGGTATTAAGGATTATTTGTAATGCATTAAAAATGAAATCTAAATAATTTTGTCAAATTGCTGTGTTTCCATCAGCAGTAAAAATAAGATTATAAAAGAAAAAAGTACACTGTGTTAGAAAAGAATTTTTTTGGCTTTCCTTTTCAGAGGGGAGCGCTGGTTTTAAGAAGAAATGCAATGTAAGAATTATTGTGTTGTAATTATGTTGGTAAAACACTGCTAGAAGTTTGTTAATACTTAGTTATATCAGTCGTTGCAGTAGTAGTGTGGGATGTTTTAAACATGAAATTGCCTTACAAATGGATTTTTATAGGGGCTTGTGCTGAATTTCCAAGAACATGGGGCAGCTGTACTCATTATACTTCCAAATCCGTAAGTGAGGGAGGTTTTTTGTGCCTGTTTTTCTGTACATATTGGGAAAATCTCCAACCTTGTAACTTTTAATTGTTTTTTGGTATTACACAGCCAAGAGAACCAGAAGTACAGTGTCTTCTAGTAGGTACCTACATAGTGATTGGCATGCAGATCTGTCTGATAGAGGTGCATCGGAAGGAGCCCGATGTAAGATTCATTGCCAGTGTAATAGTGAAGAGGAGCAGCAGTGTTGAATAGAACCAGGACAACTCCTTTACTAGGCATTCCATACAAAAAAGATTATGAGAAGAGGACATACAGTGAAGTTTTTCAATGTGTCTTTTGGTGCTTTGACTAATGAAGTTCCTTTGGGTCTTACTGCAAACGCTTGCAAGTTTGGTAAGTGAAGGCATTGCAAGTCTTATCTCCCTGTGCCAGCATTTCTGAATGCAGGCCTGAAGCTGAAGTAAAAATTCTATAGTGAGCCTGAATCTCCCAGGGAGCTAATTTGGGTCTGAATTCCCTGTTGCAAGGGATTATTATTGCTTATTGCTTAATCTGCTAGTAATGTGGAGGTCTAATCAGGTTACTTTACTTCAGCATGCTGGTGCATTGAGTTGATTCTTTTTCCATGGAAAAAAACCCCTAAATTCCCACTGTGTTCTGAGAGAGAAAGTTGGGACCTGCAGTTTGCTTGATATCAAAAAAGTCAGAAAAGACTCACTTTCATCTTTCAGTATGTGAAAGAAATAGATTTTAGCATATCAAGGACAATGCTATTAAAACATAATTAAAATCCAGCTCATATGTTTGATTTAGTAAGTTTTTTTTCAAAAGTTTGTTTATGCCAACTCAGATTATTACTCTTATTTCAGGGACAGAATAATTTTCTAAATATTCTTTTAACTGAACCGTGTACCATTCATCAATTTCCATTCTGTTAAATTCCATCAATTCCATCAGACACTTGTTAAGTCAGTTTAAGAGTAATTTTAGATTTCTTTATAAATTGGATTTTACATAAAAAAAGGAAAACCATTCTTATTTGCTCATTTCAGTCATGGAAAAGTCCAGAAAAAGATTATGTTCTCCAAGAAATGTGATAATAAAAATTTCCCTTCAGTGTTTTCATCTGACAGGTTACATCATTTGAGTCATGAAAAGGATGAGAAGCTGAGATCAAATTCCATGATCTATATCCAAAACAGAAAAAAACAACCTACAAACAAACAGCTTTAATAAGGCTAAATTATATTTTAGATATCTTACTTTTAATCCAAGATACTGGTAATATCATAGTAATATTTTTAAATACCTGACAAGATTTAGGACTTAGAGTCCTAATATAATGATAGTTTCTCCTAAGTGTCACTTAAAAATCTGCATAACAAATGACCATTTTACTAAGGATTTACAAAATTAACTGTCTCCTCACATAGTGCTGTATTTCTGTACAAGGCAGTGTAGAAACTAGCAAGCACTGGAACTAACTGAAGAGGTTTGACAGCATTTGGTGTGATATTTCCTAGTTTAATGCTGGTGAACTTCAATACTGGACTACATCCAAATAATGTGGGAACATAGAATAGCATTTTATATGGTGAAATGCTCAAGTTCAATACTCTGCTGAGGAAAAAGAAAAGAAAGCTTGTTCAGTCGTTCATGTTTAACTAAACAGTGCTGGTGAGTAACTCTGCTCTTTCTCCCTATTCAAACTTCACACAGGAGCATTCATATCTAGACCCAGCTCGAGCTGAGTAGTTTGATATCAGTCTTCTGTGCAGGTTTGTTCTGGATCAAAGAGAGGCTTCTGTGCGTGTCACTGACTGCCTTCTGGGACTGCTGAGCACGGAGCAGTAGACGCCTTGCACAAACCAGTTGGGACCACACTTCAAACATTTGTACCTGGTAGTGGTAGTGTCTCTTGAGAGAGGACTCCTTATTTGCTTTAGTACCAGTTCTTCTGATACAGAAAAACGTTGTTAAATCTGACAGTTGGAGAATGCCTTTGGGTTTGTGATGTGTGCAAAGGGACTGTCCTCCATCCTTGGTGCAGTCTGGCCAGTGATAATGTATTGAATTAGGAAGCAGTACTGTTAGAACCGTGCACCAGTCTGCTGAGCATGCCTCCCACGTTTTCTCAAGCCCTGCAAATGTTGCAAGTCTATACAGTGATATTTCTGTGGATAACATACTGCTTAATGGAAGGTTAATGGAGAGGAAATTATTATGATACTGTGCTAGGAGTAAAAGTCTTGAGCCCATTTATCCTGAAGTGTAGCAGTGCAATGTTTAATGCATGACAGGACAGAGTGATGCAATTTTTGTTGGAATTGACTCATCAGTGAGAACTCCAGATAAATCATATTGCTGCCCTGCTAGTAATTCTTTCTAAAATAATTAAAACAGGTATGACCTTCTAAAACATTTCAGTAAATATGGATGGATGGCTTTTGTCTTTTTGACTGAAAATCTCTTTTTGTTACTACAGTTAGAGAAAGATTTCAGACTTACAATGTAGTCTGTAGTCTTACAATGTGATGTAGTTTCATATGTGCAGCTGTTTCGTTTTAATGTATTCCCTGAACTTATTACTAATTACTGGAACTGAGAAGCTGCTCTCTAATTTGCATCAGTGGAACAAAGGGGAAAAAAAGTTTGAAATGTGACTAAAAGTAATGTTTGAAGTACCAGATGCTGTGGCTTATGGTCCCAAAGCTCCAGTAGGACTCCTTAAATGCTTCAACTTAATACATTAAGTTTACATTTTGGTTCTACATAGGTATCTCAGTCAGAACTAAGAGCCACTGAATCATGTATGAGCTGGAAGAGGGTGTAGTCCTTTGAAGACTGCAATGCAAAAGGCAGAACAGATGAAAAGAGGCCCATGCAGACATTCATTTAGCCCAGATATACAGGATAGGGTATTAGGATTTCTCTCTTGTTTATAAAACTTCTTCCCTATTCTACTGTTCTCTGTCTAGCTCATACACTTAGGTTTTTGGGTTGTTTTTTTTTTTTTTGGAAGAACTAGTATCAGTCAAAGCAAAGCTTGGTGCTAGTCCCACAGCATGTCAGAAGGAAGGTTTGGAGGACCCTGAACCTTTAAGTGACAGTGGTGAACATGAAGCAGATCACAAGCCAAGTAGGTTCTACTATGCTTAAAAACATTGGGCTGACTGCCAGAGCTGGAGTTGCTGAGAGGAGGCAGTAACAGAAGGTAAAGTGAGAAGACTGTGACTGGAGTCTTGGGAATCAATGAAAAGAGGTAATGATGGAGTTCAGTAGGCAACTGGGGGTGAACTTCAACTTCCAAATCCTTGAAAATTATTGGAAAAAGTAATTGCCCTGTTGGCTAGGAGGCTGGTAATTGTACTTGTGGTGACAGGGGTTTTATTTCTGGTGCTGTGAAATCTCATCTTGATAAGTTGTGGGCTGGGTTCCAGCAGCTTAACTCTTTCCTTTGGGTCTGGCATGGAAGGTGCTTGGTCTCTCAATGACTGCGTGAACATCCCTTGCAGTTCTCCACTGCATGGGATTTTGTCAGGACATGATGCTGCCTTCATACTATGGACCAGATGTTACAACAAGTCCATAAGCAAAAGCTGTAAGGTCTGGTGTTTCCTGAAGTAATTTCTGATTCTTGTCAGTTAGCAGTTCTTGGTTAGACTTCTTGTGTATTCTTTACAGAAACCCTCTTTAGAGCTTTCGTGAAGCTTAACACATAATCTAAATCCCTTTTAAGACTCTTAACTATGTGGATGGCTTTGCACACACTAGTTTTACCCCATGTGATTAGTGAAGAATTTATTGAAAAACGTCCCTCCCCAAAATCTTATGGTTACTTTTTGTATGGCAGCTGCAAGCAAGTCTGTCTGTCTTTTCAAATTATTGTGTTAAAAAAACCCCATGTATTCAATCACAGGCATTTTTGTTTCTGTACATAGAGATTTGAAACAGTAGGCTTTTAATGGATTTGGCATTTCTAATATTTTAGATAGTTTCTTAGATACAGGAGATAATTAAAAATATCTAAAGCATCAAAGCTTGTAAGAGATAAGCATCTCTCCTTTCAAACTATGACTGTGATTATATATTTTAGGATGAAGAATAATAAGAAAATAAATCACCATTGCTTTTGAACTACTAGGTGCATCCTCTATCAAAATTTTAATTGCTGCATGACTTTCTGAAATGGTCTGAAAAACTTAATTTAGTTTGGTTAAAATATGCTTTTAATAAATTCAAGTACAGCTATTAAGTCAGGAAGTAATGGAGTTGGGCTACTACATTTTATGTAAAGAGCATACCCTTTTATACCTGATAAGAAGAATCTTGTTACGGTATCAAAATATGAGCAGTTAGCCTATCAGTCCTTAGGAACTAAACCGAAACAAAACCTTTAACAAGTGAATGAGGTGTATTTTATAAAAACTTTTGGACCAAATAGTGGACTTATTCCCTACAATTTGAAAGTGGTTTAGCATCCTTTTCTTCTTGTTTTCTTCTCTTGTCAAATCATTAAGATATGGGGAAATGGGTAAAACAAAGCATATGATTTCAAAATTAACTTTCTTTTGCATAATAATATAATGTCCTTTTTAATTGTTTTTCCACAGATAATTTCAGTAGAGCAAGCATTGAGAAACAGAAGTCCTTACTCTTGACTGGTATCACAGACTCATCAGGCACCATCTTCAGTGTTTATATTCAGTATTTTTCCCAAGCAGAGGGAGAGCCTACTTCAGTGCCCATCTGTCTAAGCTGAACGTCATCTCCTTGCTGTTTGTTTCAAATTACAAATGCCTAAGAACAGCAAGGTAGTGAAAAGAGAACTAGATGATGAGGTCATTGAGTCAGTTAAGGACCTGCTGTCTAATGAGGACTCTTCAGATGATGCCTTCAAGAAGAGTGAACTTATGGTCGATGATCAGGAAGAAAAAGATGTAGATGTTGAAGAAGGCTCAGATGTAGAAGATGAAAGACCTGCTTGGAATAGCAAACTCCAATATATTCTGGCACAAGTTGGATTTTCTGTGGGATTGGGGAATGTGTGGCGATTCCCCTATCTGTGTCAGAAGAATGGTGGAGGTAAGTTTTGTGATAAAGTTAGTTGTCTAGATGATGCTAACCTTTCAGAAATCAAAGTTAGCAGAGAGAGCCACAGTCAAATCTGCTCCAACGTGTCAGGTTTTTTCTTTAGTTTTTGCCAGAGCCTATGAGGAAAAGCCCACATTCTCTTTCTTTAGAAAGATGTATTTGTTAAAGTAAGTAGCAGATTCTTCAAAGATGCCATTTCCTCATTTTAGGATAGAAAGCTCTTGATTACAACCTTAGCTATTGCTTAAACCAGTGACTACCCATAACACATAATTATGGAGGGTTGCATTGTTTAGGACCTGGTTATTGTGCTTAAGTGTTCTTTATAGTACTTTGACCATAAATCAAGGCATTAAAAACTACATCCACTTTAAAGACCAAGGCAGCATTTGGTCTTTCAGTATTTAGAGGTACTAAGTTTCACACTTTACTTTCTAGCTGCTTTTAGCTCCTGGCCATTTGATCATGATTTACTTACGGCAAGAACTTCAAAATGTTCTGTGAGGGAAAAAGTTGTGGGGTGGGGTGTTTCAGTTTTTTCTTTGTTTTTGTTTTTTTACTGATGATAAGTAATTTAAATCATTACATTAAGGGACTGCATCTGGTTTTATGGTGTTAGACTGTTTATTATTTTCCTGAATAACGAGGTACATTTCACTTAAAACAACAGCAAGCTGTTAGTTGACCATCTGTGGTCTTGAATGCAGTTTGAAGTATTAGGCTGGAGACTTTCCTTCCTCTATGAATGCAGGGTTAGTATTTCATCCAATGCTATACCATACCAAATATACAACATTAATGCACACTATTGTGGCTAGTTACTAAGCTGAATTCAAAACAAACCTGACACTTTTTATGATACAGAAAGTGAATATGTACAGAAAATGAAGAATAACATTCTACTCTTGCTGCTTTTTTAAAAGCTGAATGATACAGCTGATGTAATTGAGGAGTATAGAAAACAGCCTAGAATATGATAAAAGTGTAATTATTTGTTTTCTCTCAATTCAAGCACAAAAAAATTAAGTTTATGCTTTCAAATATTCTATCTTCAGGATAAAGTTAAATTCTTTTATATCTAGTTACTGATTTTTTTTTAACTGTCATTTAAGTTTCTTTTTTTCTCTTTTATTCGGGAGAGAAAGTCATTAAATGATTGATTTAAATTATGGTGTCAAGACGTAGACTCAAAGATAATGGACTACAGCAGTTTCTTTTGTGTAGTTGTGTCCCTTTGAAAGTCTGTGTCTAATGTAGTTAGGAATTTTGCAAGCCAATTGGATTCTCCTTTGAACCAAAAGAAGGGATCCACTGGTGTGCTCCTTGGGCTATTGGTTTCATGCCCTCAGGTGCTTTTAAAATTACTCTGTCAGTGAGGATAAATTTAATTCTGGTCACATATAAATGAATTAAGTTAGTTAATAATTTCACATTTCAGCAAAAAACTAAACAAAAGCCCTAAAACAGTAAACCAGCCAATCTTCAAGGATTATGACACTTTATTAATCACAATTGAAAAAATAACTATGCTGTCACTTGAGATTGTAGTTAAGTGTTTTCTCCTATGCTGTGATTGCAGGAAGTCGGATGTATAACAGTCTGTGGAGATGCAATGTTTTCTGCACATGCTGAGACAAGGGTGTATTTGGCTTTTAACAGTAATTTTGCACCATTTTAGCAAATGGCAGCCTTCTGAACAACAGAGAAAAGGAATTGTTCATTAGAGCTGAAGCTTGCTTGGTTTTCAAGTTAATCATAATGCGAGATGGAGAAGGTGACACAAAACTTTGAAATTTGTAAAGTGCATTGGTGCCTGTATGTGTGTGCAGATGGACAGACAGATAATTCTCACAAATGCATAGAGGAATAGGGGGAGGGAGTGAAAACTTCAAACACATGGTAAGAAAACCTACACACAATTTATATGAGCTGCTGTTTTCTGCTACACATATTATTTCAAATAAGTATTCTAGGTAAAATTAGAGTGGTTATATGTAACCCATGTAAATATCAGTGTCATAATTTTTCTGTAATCTGCTGATAAAGCTTTACTGTAAATACCTGTTGAAGTCTCTTGGTATAAGGTAAACTTTCTCTGAGAAGTGTATCACTAGATCTCTACCTTCAGTTTAGACCTTCATTTTCTTCCCTGTGTTTAAGGAATTTATATCTGGGAAATACCGTGTGAGGGGAGGGAAGTATATTAAAAAGTAGTAAACCAATATATCCAGTTCCAATTTAAACCAAAAAGAAGTGAAAACCATAGTTACTCATTAGTTTGTTTCACAGCCACCAGTAAAAGAAAAGGCAAATCCTAACTGTGTAGTAATCATTTTTATGTTTTTGGTTTTTTTTAAATTCTGTGACAAAAACAACAAAATAAACATAGATAAGACACAGCAAGGTTAGCCCAAGTTGATATATGATATTTGAGAATTTTGTGGAGAAAAAATTGTGTGTTTCCCACTCTGTTTTCAATAGAGATTTAGTTTGTTGGTGGCTGTGGCCTGTGATATAATGACACTCCTTATATCAGAGCTCTCTACTGCTTCAATGAGATACCTGTGATACCATCTTTAAAAGTAACTTGAGTAGCACTATGCTGCAGTGAGAATTTGGATGTTTGTAGATATCTTTGCAATCTCTGTTTCTGGGTCTGCTCTGTTCCACCAAACTAACTTCCTTCAATTTATTTCTTGTGATTATTTAACACTTAATTCCATTGCTTTAATTCGCAGCAACTCATAATATTTAGAGTAATATCTGCTATTTTTATAGTTAACTAAGTTACAGCTAGACTGGGTAGCTCTTTGCTGGCTTTCACACTTGTCTTATTCCCAGAAAAAATGTTTGTTGGGAGAGGTGAGAGAAAAGGCTGGTGTGCAGCTGGGATGTACTTGGGTCCACATTGGGGATGTAGCTGTAGTGCTGAACGTATTGAGTGGAAAAAAGAGTCTGGGAAGAGATTGATAGCACTCCAGGGTGCTGGTTTTCTTGACTCTGAGAGGGAGGGCACAAAGGAGTTTTAGGCTCTATGAAATAGGGGCTGAAGATGTTCAGTAAAGTTTTGAGGAACTGACTGTAGATCTGTCTGTCCTCACCATAGGCCCTTCTTATCCCTGGCAGGCAATGCCCAGACCCCATCTGGCGCCTCTTCCACCCTTTGCAGGCTAACAGATAAAAAAAGCTGTTTCATCCTTGATTCTTGATAAAGGCGATTTGCGCTGGAGCTGAGTGTGCTCAGTTTCATTTTTGCAGTGTAGGATTTGTTTGTTCCTCTTTTACTACATGAAGGTGATATGTGTGTTTGTTCAGATATGCACAGTTCCTATACAACAATTTGATACCCTCTGTTAGCATAACATAAGTTCAGAGCTGCCTCAGCTTCCTATGGTTGATAGCCTTAAAAATGAACTGCTCAGGTCTACCCAGTCTTGCCAAGATGCTCATAAGTAGTGATAAACTAGATTTATTATTTCCTGCTGCTCATAGGTGTCATCTGGAGGACAGCTTGCACACCTTTCACTATTTTCAAACCAAGAAAGTATTTAAAGTTTATTCTGTTTGGTTGTCATTTCCCTTTAGGATTGGCAGAAGTATAATGATACTGTTACATAATTAGAAGTAACAAAAGAAAATTAAATTAGCTATTCTGCTAATATGATTGTTACCTTGAAGAAAAGTGAGGAGTCTACAAGGTACTACATGCCCAAAGATTTTGGTTGCGTTTTTGTGAGCATTAACTTAATTTTTCTGATTTTACTTCTTTTTTTTCTTTTTTAAAGGTAAGTCTTTTTTAATATCTCTGTGATGTAAAAAATCAAAAGATTTTTTAAAAACTACTAAACAATTATAGGTAAAAAGCTGTGAACAAAATAGGAGAAATTGTAGCAGATAATAGTGTCATGTTTTGAAAAGACTGACCTGGGTAGTGTCACATTGTGCAGTTAAGTGGTCTGAACTTTTTACTGAAATACCAGCAGATTGACATTAAAGTTTTATGGTCTAATGAAAAAGCACGGCAGTTGGGCTTTTTCAAAACTCTGTTAGAGGCTAACAACTAATACAAGAGAAATGGGAGCAAAGCAAGTATTTCAACACTTGAGTATGGATTCAGAGGCTTTATTATGTAGCTTTGTATCAATAGTTTATATTCAGTGCCTTGAGTTCACTGATGACTACAGTATAATTTTTTGAGTTCAGTATTAGCAGACTCAAAATTTATATTTTAGTGTATTGAAAATGTCTTGTTTCTATTTGGCAAGTGTAATTCTTCATTGAAGCTAATTGGCTACTATTTAAGCACAGTTAACTTTAAGCACAGTTTTGTAAACAGGCACACCTGAACATACTGAAACTGAAAATAGTGACAGGAAGACTGTCCTGTCAGGATAGACTATTAACCTACAGATAAAACAGGAAACCATTTTATCGGAGTTTTCCTAACAAAAGCAGTTTCTATTTTGTAGTGGTAAATAATTTTACTTACTGAAGCTTAGTATACTCTTAACTTACAGTGTTTTGTTGCTCACTTGTCGTAACTTCAAAAATTCTAGCATTTGACTCTGAAAATAAGTTCACCTCACTGTCAGCTTCTTGCTTGCATTATGTTGGTAAGTGTCTAGTAAGCAATAAGAGCTGGGATCTCTCTTCAAGACAGTAGTAAACTTCACCTTGATTGATTAAGAATTAAATCAAACACCAGACACTTAATTAAAATCTATCACAGCAGCAGCTGGAACAAATGTGGAAAGTTAATGTTTTTCAGGTTACATCAAGAATTGCTAGGACAAGAAAATTCTTCTGTAATATCAAAGTGGTAATGGTTATGTTGCCTTGTGTTACTGCTTTTGAAAGTATTTTCCAGCTCTTTAATCACTAATGAATCATGTAATTTTATGAATTTTTGAGCATTTATAAGAACTTAAAACCAATGTCATGATTCCACTTCTATCATTAATGTTGCCAAATGCAGCGCTTATGGTAATCTCAAGAAAGACAATTTACCAGCTATCCCATTCTGGTGCTTGATTAAATAAAAAAATTAGGAAATCAAAGCAGTGCTATGCACAGTTTTAACAATCATGAAATCTTCATGAAATCACTTATTTTTTTCAGTCATTCCAGTGAAGAAGGATAAGGGGGTTATTTTTCTTATTGGGATGAGTTTTTTAATATGAAAGCCAATGTTTAAGACCAAAACAGACAAAAAAAAAAAAAAAAAAAAGGTGACTTCCCAGTTGAATAATTTTGTAAATGTAGAAAGGAGACCTGGGGATCCTGAACTATATATAATTGTAATATTCAGAAGGCAGTTTAGCTGATAGATGTAGCAGACAACTGATGGTAGGATGTTATTCCAGGCCAATTTATTATTCAAATTAGAATGGTCCTTATCCAATATTATAACTGCAAGGACCCATGTTTTCATGCACAGGCAAATAAGAGACATGCTGAGATGTTTCCATAGTGATTCTTTTATAGAATGAAGTGAGGATGTCTTAGGAGTTCTTCAAAGTATATCTAGCTTCAAGGGAAGACTTCAGCAAAATATTTGGCCAGAGATGCTGTGGTTTCATGTTGACTGTGGGGCACAGAAGCCCTTTGCAGCTGTGATACAGTTGTATAATCCAGCTGTGTCCAAGCTCTATTGTACTGAAACTCACACATGCACAATTTCCATTATGTCCGCTTTGGGGACAGGAACAAGATCAGAAGGAAGCTCATCAGGTTTGAATAATCAGAACCAGCACTTCAGGTGCTTTGCACAAACCTAGCAGTATAGAGGTGAACTCTGCTGTCTGGCTACCTACTGAATTACAGGGTTGTCATGTCTAATGTAATGTGGATTTAACACCACATTTACTCATTTAGTAGAATCTAACTGATAATTCTGCAATTTACATTGATACTGCACCATAAAATACCACATCAGCCCAGTCTTTAAACATGTGCTTAACTTTGCAGCCTTGTGATTAAGGTTGTGGACTGGGACACTGAAGAGCTGGGTTCAGTTCCTGCTCTAGTACAGTCATCCAGTGGGATACAGGGTAAGTCACTAGGCCCCAATTTTTTTGAGCTGTATAGGTTTGTCTCTGCTCAGCTATGCCCCATCTGTCTAATTAAGATCTAAGGTATCATTTACAGTAGCATTATATGATATAGTACCTGTGTACTGTTGGCTTTCAATTAATTGTATGAGCAGATTTTTTAAAGACAGTGATGCCGAAGCTCCTCCCTTGCAATGTAAATTCTATCTTGCAGAAGTTTTGAGAGTCAGTCAGGGGTATTTAACAGTTTCTGCATAATATGTTTTTAAGATAGATAAAGTTTTGAAGATAGATAAAGATAGTCCCTCATTTTTGAATGTGGTTGTTGCTCTGTTCCTCAGTTTTCATCAACTTTATTTCTTTCTGTCTCTTTTCTTAATAGAAAGTAAGTCCTTTGATGTTCTTTCCGTTATGTGCACATAGGAAATGAACTGTGAGAGACACCAAAGTACTGAATAGGAATGTAGCTGCTACCTCAGTACAAACAATGCTTCAGTAGACCCTGTCAGGCAATATCATTGCATAGCATATTATCACGTCATGAAAATAAAATGGAGGAGCTAGTTCATTGATAACATAGCCTATAGACTGTGAGGTACATGAGATTAATATTCTGTCTGGTGCGCCAGTAGTTTTTCGTAGAATCATAGAATGGTTTGGTTTGGAAGGAACATTAAAAATCATCTAGTTCAAACTGCCCTGCCATAGACAAGGAACCTTCCGCTAGACCAGGTTACTTGCAACCCCGTCCGGTTGCCTTTGAAAAGTTCTAGGGATGGGGAGTTCAAAACCTCCCTGGGCAACCTGTTCCAGTGCCTAATCAACCTTATAGTAAATTTCTTCCTAATATCTAATCTAAATCTACCGTCCTTCATCTAACGGCTGTTCCCCCTTATCCTGTCACTACATGCCCTTATTAAAGGTCTCCAGCTCTCTTGTAGGTCTCCTTTAGGTACTGTAAGGTTCTGTAAGGTTTTAAGGCTTTAAGGTTCTGTAAGGTCTCTCCAGAACCTTCTCTTGTCCAGATTGAATAATCAAACTTTACCAGGTCTGTCCTTCAGTCCTGTGACCAATTTAGTGTCTCTGGATTCATTCCAGGAGGTCAACGTCTTGTGTTGGGGCTCCCATTTTTCCTAGATAATATTTCTTCTATTTTTCCTCCTAGTCTTGAATTCAAGACTGCAATTACTCCATGATTTGTAAGATCTTTGTAATGGAAGGGTTGTCCAATTAGTGTGTACTTCATGAGGAGCAAAGTAGCAAGTGGACCTAAATGGGAACGAATGCCACCAGAACATCTGAGACCTCCTGCACAGCCTAGGAAAATTCAGCTTTTCCAACATGAACTGTATTCCACAAGATAAATTGCCTGCTAAGGATATGAAAATGCCAGTGCATTTTGATAGATTCCTAAAAAAGCCCTAGAAAGTTGACCCTAGATGAGGGAACTTGAAGTAGGATTTAGCTGGAGTTGAGGATAAATGCCAAATTGGTTTCTGGACTTCACTCAGCTTCTCTTTCATCACAGGAGGAAGACATTGATTATACAAGTTAGCAGCTCTGAATCTAAGCTTCTGAGGTCTTTAGATCTTTGCTTCAACATGCTGCAGTCTGCATCTCTCAGATGTTTTTCCATAGCCTTGTAATAGTTTCAAAGAGAAGTTCTAAGGCCTTTGAGTTAGTTGTCCAGCACAGTGGTCTATATTGTAGCACAAGAGCTACACAAAGTCAGGTGCCACGTTGCTTATTGCTGATGCCTGCATATTTTGTTAGCTCTGGTACTAAATACACCACAACACCTAGGAGGAAGTTAGGCTTGGAACGTTGTCAGTGCTCTTAGTGTATGGATGTATTTGCTTGCAATTAGACTTCCTGAAATAAATGGAAGTGCATCCTTAAGTTAGAATTGTGTATGATCAGTTTCTGGGAATAAGACCTTGGAATAAAAGAGGAATTGCTATATATATATATATGTTTGCATAAAGGTAAAGATGAAGTTACAGTTGCATTTTCAAATATGACTTGAAGAAGAGGGTTGGTGAATACTGCAAGATACAGATCTACAGTATTCCACTTTGCTTCCACCTCATATTTCTTTCTGTTTGAGCCTTGTAGCAATAGACTAATACAGTTTTCGTGCTTATCTGGGTAGCATCATTATTATGTACAGTATGAAGTCCCCTTTTTGAGCATCTGAGAAATGGAGAAATTCAGAGATATCTTCTGAAACTTCTTATGATTGAAGCTCACTCAGAATGTTGTATACAGAGTGTTTTCTATATTTCCTTTATATTCAGTCTTGCTGCTCTGTTACAAGTCAAGCTGTAAGGTTTTCTAAGAAATGTTGATTCAGCTCCAATGATTCTATATTTCTAAAAAGTTTGATTGAATGTCCAAAGTTTCAAACAAATAACTCATTTCAGTAATATCTCACTTGCAGTAAGGCTTACCTCAAATACGTTACAGTGCTTTATAAATTAGGTATCTTTGGGTTTTTCATATCTTATTTTATATCATATATCATTTTTCAAGACTTACGACCAAGGTTCAGCTAAAATTATTCTTGCATTTGATCAAAAAAGGACACTAATTCAAATTTGAAGCTATTAGAAATTTTCACTTTTTTTCTGTCAAGTTCTGACTCTACTTCCATTTACTCTGATTTATACTTTGTTCCCCTCATAGGTGCCTATCTTGTGCCATACTTAATCTTGCTACTGATAATAGGGATTCCACTCTTTTTCTTGGAGCTTGCTGTCGGGCAGAGGATCCGTCGAGGGAGTATTGGTGTGTGGAATTATATCAGCCCCAAACTTGGAGGAATTGGATTTGCAAGCTGTGTAGTAAGTTTTTTAACATTGTGTCGTTTGCTTTCAGATGTTATGATTTAGACTTCCTGTTCTGCTGCAGGGAAAGGCAATTGATTTATAGCTGGGCATCAAGGTTAGTTTGCCGTGTTTTTGAAGATCTTAGAACTTGAATTGATTCATTAAAACTGTTGGTAGATATGTGTTTGTTATGTCAGTCAACTTGTATTTTGTGATTCTTTTGAAATTAGGAACCGTGGAACAGAATAATAGTCTTCTGGAGGAAAAGTGGCTGTAAAAGTATAGGTGTAACATGATAAACGTGGAGAAAAGTGAAAATTTAGAAAATGTCAGGTACTTTAATGGGGCAAGTCGTTCCCTTTTTCTTCTGATTTAGTTGAATTAAACTTAGGTTCATTGACTGATGTACAGAAATATGCAGAAATTCAGCAGGGATTTCTTTATTTACTTCATAAATGTAACTTTCTGGTTTTTTTTTTTTTTTTTTTCCTTTTTACTAGGTATGCTTCTTTGTGGCCCTGTACTACAATGTCATTATTGGATGGAGCCTGTTTTACTTTTCCCAGTCTTTTCAGCATCCGTTACCGTGGGACCAATGTCCTTTAGTTAAAAATGCATCTCATACCTGTAAGTCTATGTTAGCTTAAAGGTTCTTAAAGTCATATAAAGTATATAAAATTTGGGATTTTCAAACAAAAAGAGAAAAACTACAATTCAAGAAGATATTTGTGTGCAAAAGTGTTCTATGCAAAAGTGGTTTTCTATCTTACTAAGATGTCACCTTGTAATACTTGAAAAAATACAACAAAAGCTTAATTTAAGACACATACGCTGCATCTGGAGAGAGGCATCACTGTCAACAGCATTTTAAAGAGTAATGAAATTAGGAGAATGCTATTTAGTGTGTTGCAGAAAAAAATATTTCTCTTTTTCTGATGTTGATACTGCTTTTTATACTTACTTGATGAAAAATAAAGGTGAAATAAGGATATTTTTACATTTCAACTAGTAAAATACTTCCTGGCAAAAAGTTGTTGGTTTACTAACAAAGGAGAAAATGGAAAGCTGTGTAAATATCAATGAAATGCAAGTGATAAGAGCACTGTTTTCTTTGTAAATTAATAGAAATGAGATAATCAGTTGTTTGAGTTTTGCTGTAATGAGATAATCTCTTATGGACATATTCTATAACAGCATGGAATGTTCCTTATTCCTTGTGTTTGGTTATCTTGTAACAGTACACATTTTGTATTTTTACTGCTATTGAAATACGAATTATTTCTTCTTTTAGTTTCCGTTTGTTTCGGATCCTAAATTTTCTTTAATTATCTTTTGAATATCACTTGAATAAATAATAACCAGGGATGTTTGAAAAGTTGTACCTCTTTGTGGTGTCTTTTTCAGAGCTGCTTTCTTCAGTTACTATACAGAAGTAGTCAGTACTTACAGATGTGACACACAGTCAACTGACTGTATTCCACAAGCTGCTGTTGATTAATTGAGCAGCAGTAGTTGTTTATGTACTCTTATCCTTCCTAAATATTAAGGTATAGTGTGTAAGCCTAACTTGAGCAGAGGTCATCTGAGCTAAGCTTAAAAAAAGAAAATTATTATATTTGATAACATCTCACTATTTTTAATAGGTTATTTCAGTGAAGATGTGTCATCTGTGTTAGGTTTCTTAACAGGAGTGTGTTTTCCACTCTTTTTCCATTAATTATCTTGATTCAGGACATGCTTACATGTATGGTTGATTGCCAGGTATAAATAATTTATAAAGAACTTAAGTAAATATTTTCTCTGAAGAAATCTTTCTATTTATATATATGTTGCATGTCTAGATACTCAGTTTCCTAAACTGTTTGATAACATGACTATAACAGAATTACAGTATGATCCAAAGAATCACTTCTGGAATATACGTAGCAACAACTTTCATTAAATATATCTGTGTAGGAACCATTTATTTCCTTTTCTCATCACTTTGGTATCATTATATTATTATTTTATTGTTTATAATGGTAGTTAAGTCCCTGTTTATTTGAGTATCGTATCCAAGCAGAAACAATCAATGATTTGTTTTCCATATGTTTTCAAATTTTTGTTTATTGCAGAGAGATAGTTTTCATAGTATGTAATTCATAGCATCATATGCAGATAATGTAATTTTATGTGTGATGAATGGAATGTATGTCTTCATGTAAACCTGACTACTATTTAGTTCTGATGTGAGAAATGAATTCTACCTTGGAGTAGGATTAATCATAATGCAGAGGATACATTATCCCAGAAGGGTGTTATAAAAGATATACCCAGAAATTTTCACTGATAGCAGTCACTTTTTTCTTTTAGACAGTGTGTTAAGACTTTGGTGAGTTTGGTTTCTTAATAAATGATGATGGCACAATTAGAAATATTGAGAAGTCGTAGAACACTGTTATGAAATATCTCTCCTGAACCCATTCTTGCTGACATCTCTTTGACAGTTGTGGAGCCAGAGTGTGAAAAAAGTTCTGCAACCACCTATTACTGGTACAGAGAAGCACTGAATATTTCCAGCTCTCTGTCAGAGAGTGGGGGTTTAAATTGGAAGATGACTATCTGCTTGCTGGCTGCCTGGGTCATGGTGTGCTTAGCCATGATCAAAGGCATTCAGTCTTCAGGCAAAGTGAGTATACTGTTTGCCTGCATTACATTGTTTTATTTTGAAGCATTTCAGGACATTTCTGTTCACCAAATGCTCTGTTTACTCTCGTGAACTCTGTAGGAGCAGGTTAAGTGCTTTGACTCACCCCTGCATTTGTATAATCTCAAGTAGAGGAGTATCAGTAGTTAAACATTAAAATTTTGTCAATTTTATTGAAAATAGTAGTAATTTAGTGGGAATTGAGATCTGAAGAAGAATAATTTTGCTTCTCATCAGCATAATAGTTGCATGTAACTGTACCTCAGCTTTATTGTGCAGCATAAGTCTTTGAGTTTTGAGTGTCTAAGGAAATAAGATTCCATGTGTACTCACTGTATGACTCCAGTGCATTCACATATGCGTGCTTCTGGCACTAACACAGCTGCTTTCCAGGATTATGGATTGTTTGTTTTGCAAATGACTTACCAGCCCTTTGCATCTGAGTACTGTTACCTTGTCTTCTTCCCTTTGCATGCAGCCAGCTGGATTTGCTAGTGAAAGATTTGCTACATCTGTTGATCTTGGTGGGCTTTTCAGAGAAAAAATAATTTGCCCCAATAGCAAAATTCTTTGCTTTTAAAAAGTTTGGCACTGACATCGCAATTTCTGTGACTTCCTTGGGGCATTTCAATTAAAGAAATAAGTATCAAGTTTAACTAGCTATTCATTTTACTGAAATTTACAGAATAAATTTTCTTTTCAGTGATGGCCAATGAAAGATCAGATTTGATTGCTATTTTTTGTTGTTTTGACAGTAAGCATTACTTAGTGATTGAATTAATTGGTTATTATTATACTTCCTGTTGATTCTTGTCCCCTTTCCTTCTGAAGACAAAATTAGTTTCTGTTCACACTGCATACCTTTGCCATACCCAGTCAAAGTACTTTTGTAAAGAGAAGCATTTCTGGAACAGTGTACTTCTTTGTTCTCATCTCATTGAATTAATACCAAATTTCCCTGGAAGTCCAGTGGCTCTTTATCGGTTAGAGACAAAGACATCAGGCAGTTGTATTGTGTTTGTACAGTACAGAATTTAATTTCTTTTACAGTCATGTGATTTTGCTTCTGCAGAAACAAGGGGAATGGAAAGTGTTCTGCATTTTTCTTAGAGCATATGGTTATCAATTCAGTCATATATCCAAAGGATACTGTGTAGTGAATGAACCTATTGAAAAGAAAGTCCATGTTAAATGTCATGTTACATTTTTTCTTACCTTCTTGTATTTCAGATCATGTATTTTAGTTCCCTTTTTCCATATGTGGTACTTTTATGCTTTCTGATCAGAGGACTGCTCCTTAATGGGTCAGTGGATGGAATTCGTCACATGTTCACCCCTAAGGTATGTACTTCATTTCTGTTTGCAGGGTATTAAAGTTTCAGTGGCAATTTGACCATTTATGAATGCTCTCATTTAAGCTTATTGTTTTCGTACGACATTTGGCTGTATTTCTGCTTGCTTAAAGTGCAAAATTTTTGTTTATCTCAGTAGCACAGTAACCAAGCCCTAAAGTCTAAAGGCTGTAGGTGTTCCAAGGGTCTGTAGAGTTTCCTCTCTTAGGTAAGGATTCCCAGAGTTGCAGGCCTCTAACAAAGCTAAACAACCGAGAGTGCAAGTTAGAGGATTCAGGAAGTTTGGAGACCTCTAAATACTGAAAAGAGATGTTTGCCATTTTCTGATATTGAAATGTCTAGTTCTGGGTTGTCAGTGCCTTACTTGGAACTATCACGGCATACATAATTAACTTGCCTCTTTTGAAAAAGAGCATTGTTTTTCCTCCTTTTCAGAAAAAAATTAAAGCTGTTTACATAGTAGCCCAAAGTACAGGAGACCTGTATTTAATAATAAAGTACTGTAAGTACTTGCCACTCAGTTTTCCTTATCAATTTTCTCATGATATGCCAAGATAGCAGCAGTTCTAAGCATATATTTTTTACTGCCAATATTTTTGCCAGGAATGTGCCTTACACAGCTTTAGATTGTCTCTGGAGGTGATAAGGGATGTTATGAATCATTGTTTAGCTTGAAGATCCAAATTCTACCCACACGTATCTCAAATGCTTGCAACTACATCTATACTATAGGAGCAGCATGTTTGAATAGTCAATACTCAGGAATGTGTAACTCTGGGCTTCATATTGTATTGTGAAATGGACTTTCCAACAAGTCCACTCCACAATATGGTTAAGAAGAGCAGGACTATTATTTCAAAAATGAAAGCTAAATAATAAGATAATCAAAATCAATGCACATAGTGGCTAATGCCAGATGACAAGGTGTTGTCAGTTGTTTTGATTCCAGGTGTTTTTGAGTCTGGAGAACTGTCATGCTGTAAGAATGACCTTTGTCAGCTGTCACATTGATGCAGTCATATTCCATTTCACTCACTGTCACCACTTTAGAGAGTCATGCTTGTGCAGGAACTTGCAGGCTGCTCAGGCAAATTTGAGAAGCCTGAGGAAGAGAGAAATGGAATGCTACTAATGAGAGAAAGTCTAAAGTGGAGTGAAATACAGACCTCTATAAGATATAATTTGGTTTCTCAACCACGGTGTTAATACTTTCTTTGACTGAAGAAGTACCACTAGATACTGAGGGAAATAATTATAAAAACTCCTCTTGGATACTAACACCTCTTCAGTATTCACTTCTTCATTAGTTAGACTTAAAATAAGTTACAGCTGATTCTTGCTTTACAGTTATGTTATACTTAATTATACAATAGTTTCAGCTGTTCATAAATTATATGAAATCATAATAATATGAAATCATAATAAAAATCATAAAATAGCTGTTCAAAAGAAAATGGTTCTTAATTTATTCTGACAGTTTCTAGTTCTGTATCAAAATTTAAGTTGTGGCTTAAATTTGAAGTTAGGAGGCCTGTATGTCACATGTATTATATGTGAATACAAACCTTACAAAATATTTCTATTACATTTTTTTTTTTACTTGAGCACTGTTTTGGACTGTAGGTTCATATGAAACTACCTGAAGGAATTCAGACTCCCCTACCTGTTATTTCATTCACTCCACTGTGCTAACACTTTATTTGGGCATCCAAACTATAAAAAGAAGGGCTAAACCAATCCAGCATTACTGAAAATTGAAAATTATCCAGGTAGATAGGTGTGAGAAGGGAGACAGAAGCATCTTGTCAGCCCAATTAGCTGAGCAAATGACCACATTCTGAGCACAGATGATTGCAGCAAAGTCCCATGAGTTACGCCAGCACCGGAGAGGACTGGCACACATTGCTGCAGGTGTGAGAGTGCAAGACTAATGTAGAAGGGGAGAATTTCTGTTTGGCATGGCTGCTAATTGTAAATAAGAAACTTCATGGAAAACCTAAAGAAAGGTATGTGAATAGCCCAGTTAAATAAACTACTGCAGTTAAACTGTAGGATTATATGAAGCTGAAGTACAGAAACTCCAAAATTTCACATACAATACCTAACAGCAAATCAATCCAGAGTCTATTTTGAAAGTCTGGGCTACATGTATCCAAAAACACAAACTACTTTTGATGGTACCAAAAGATGTATTCTAGGAAGTGAGAAGTGTTTTGGTAGTTGAACCAAATACGGATTTGGTGCAGTTAAGGACGTTCCTCGCGCTCCCTCTGGTGGCAAAGCTCGGGCACGGCAGGGTGCTACAGAGTGAGAACTGCGTGCAATAGCCACTTGTGCATTGTAATGATGATCTGAATTGTAAGTCAGGAACATGGTTATTGTCTTAAACACCTTCTCCGAGTTATGTTGTATTTCAGCTATATAGAAGTGAATAAAGAAGCTTTCTGCTGCCTATCTGTAATAAATATTATATCTCCATGGGAAATTGATATTTTATTCAAAATGTAACAACAGCAGATTTATTTCTCCTCAGAGTAAGACAGTCAGTCTAATAATGCTGACATCTATGCTGATGCTTTTTAGTTCTACTTTTATGAATAAACCTAGGGCTTAAAGAAAATGAAAGTTACTTGCATGAACTTTCATGGTGGCCCTGAATCTGGGCAAATCTGGTGTTTAAATTTGACATGTACTTCTTTACTTCTTTTTTGTGATTCAGTATCTAGAAGAGTTTGAGATAGACAGATGGTGACTCATGACTTTGTAACAAAGTTATTTTTTTTGGAAGGAGCAATGCAGTTGATCTGAGTGAGCAATACTGTTAAATTTTTTGATAAAAGGCTTAGTTGCCCCTGACATACATGACCCATTTAACATAGAGTTAAATTCAAGGCATCTGACTTAAGAGACTTGACTCATGCACTATACAGGTTGTGGAGGCAAGCATTCATTTCGTATGTTTTGTTTTGCTTTATATATTTGCATGTAATAGAATTCCATACAGGCATGTGTATCTCATGTTCACCTTTATTTTGTTAGTTTGAAATGTAACAACAAAGCAACTTTAATCATATTCATTGCATTTACTGAGGGTTGATCAATCTAAAATGCATCTTAAGTCTAACAAAGTCAGTATATATACTGTAAATAAAAGCTAATACTGTAAAAAAAAAGTTCCCATTTCTCAGCTGCTATTTCAGTTACGTAGCTCCAGTAGTGTCTTGTTGGGAACATACTGTATAGCATGTTTCTCTTCGATGTTTAGATAATATAAAATAAATAGAAATTCTGGCCCATAAGTTTGCCAGCTTCGGGGGTCACATTCAGCTTTCGTTTTATCATAATGAAAATGTGGTTGTAGTGGAGTGTTAGCGTTTTATGATGTAGGGTTTATTCTGTTGTTTTTTTCATATAATAGAAATGCATTTTATAGCTGACATATATTATATCTAATTTCAAACAGCTTGAAATTATGCTGGAGCCCAAGGTCTGGAGAGAAGCTGCTACTCAGGTGTTCTTTGCCTTAGGGCTTGGATTTGGTGGAGTCATTGCCTTTTCAAGCTACAACAAGAGAGACAACAACTGCCATTTTGATGCTGTACTGGTGTCCTTCATCAATTTTTTCACTTCTGTGCTGGCAACTTTGGTGGTGTTTGCAGTTCTGGGCTTCAAAGCCAATATCATAAATGAAAAATGTGTTACCCAGTATGAATATCCATTTCTTTTTTAAATTTTTTTTATGGTTTATTTCATTTATGAACTAACACAGACCACTGAGTTTGTTCTCTCTGTTCTATTGTGTTTTACAGAAATTCAGAGAAGATTTTAAAACTTTTGAAAATGGGCAATCTCAGCCAAGATATAATCCCACATCATATCAATTTCTCAAGCATTACAGCAGAAGATTACAATTTAGTTTATGACATTATACAGAAAGTCAAAGAAGAACAGTTTGATTCTCTTGGTCTGAAGTCTTGTCAAATTGAAGATGAACTTGACAAGGTGAGATTAAGTCTTGAATACAGAGATTATGAACAGATGAATATTTTTAAGCCCGAAATAAGCTGTGAAGTGTACCTACACAGAGTATCAGTACAGTGTACCTGTGAGCTGTGCACCTATAAAGACCTGGATGAAAACATGGTTGCTTTCCAGTTCACTTGAGGACTTTTGGTTCTCATGTCTTAATATAGTCTTCACTGATTTATAATATATTTTGATCATTATATCATTCTTCTCAAGAGGTGTTAAGTTTTTTAAGCTCTGTTTTTCAGAAGAATTGAGCATGAGGGTTTTTCCAAAGACTAAACAGAGGTGTTACCTATTCAGTGTCTCAGACTGCAAGATATTCTAGTATTAAATACTGCTTCACTAAAACTAAAAAAATATTATCTACTTATTAGGTAGTTGTTTAATGAGTATTATCCTGTTTTGAAATCTTACAGTAAGCCAAATCTAACAGAAATTATTGTTTTCTAGCTTTAGAGAGGCAAATGCAGATTGAAACACTGACTTCTATATAGTTGCACCATCATCTGAAGAAAAAATATAAAATTGGTGGCTTAGACTTTTAAAGTTTCTATACTATGGCTGCTGTTTAAATTTGAAACAAAAGTATAGAAATTAAATCCTTTATATGCTTACTGAAGAAAACGGAGTGTATTTTGTAGTTGTTGTATATAGTAGCTGTCATGCAAAATTATCAGTGAAGGAGAGAAGTTCTGAGTGGACATGAGAAGAAAATTCTTCATAACTAGTGCAATCAGCTGTTGGACTAACCTCTCAGTGGTAGTGATGGCTTCCATGTCATTGGACACTTTCAAGACTCAGCTGGACAGCATGCTGAGCCATCTTGTTTAGACTGCTTTTGCTAAGACAATTTGGACCAGATGATCCATGAGACACCTTCAAACCAAGCAATCTATGATTCTATGAAAGAATTGTATTAATGCCAATCAACTTACAAATTCTCATGTTTCAGTAAATAGTATTAATTGGAATAATTACTTATTAGATGGCAACTTCGCACTCTGCCTTCAAGATGTAATCAATGACACTGTATGAGCATGAAGTCCGACTTGTCAGGCTGTCACAGTACCAAAACAACAACAAAAAAAGTTCATGATTAATGATACCATTTTTTTTTTTCCCTCACTGACAGGCAGTTCAAGGAACTGGTTTAGCTTTTATTGCATTTACAGAAGCAATGACACACTTCCCTGCTTCTCCCTTCTGGTCAGTCATGTTCTTTCTCATGTTAGTAAATCTGGGACTTGGAAGTATGTTCGGGACCATTGAAGGCATTATCACACCCATTGTTGATACCTTCAAGGTCAGGAAAGAAATTCTTACTGGTGAGTTACACAAACTTTCTTTTCTCCATAGAGCAGTAAACTAATTTTTTTTTGAGACGATGAACTTTTTTTTCTTTTTTTGGACATAAAAGTTTACAGAGCATTTTACAGAGTAGTAAATCACTGTATTCTAAACTGTACTTCCATGCACAGGCACATTAATATCTTCCAGTAAAACCTTTTCCTTCCTGAATGTTACAGCAGCATAAACACCTTAAACTTAAATTTTAATTTAATTTCTGTTACAAGTTTCTGTACGGTCAGTCCTTTTGGGCTCTTTCAGAATACTTTCCATTCCAGACTGTGTCACACATTGGAGAAACAAAGGAAAAGGAAAGAATGAAAATTGCAAATGAAACCTTAATTTATGATGAAATTTTTATTATGCTAAGATCAGTACAGTTACTCTCTAGAGAAACATATTTTTCCCTGTTAGATGTTTATAAAGTCTTAAACAAGATGTCCAGTTGTTTTGGTTGGGGTTTTTTATTACTTAAATGCCGAAAGTTATTTGAGGTGTAGCATGTTCATGTAGCTTTGGCTTGTAGGGATTTATCTTTTTTATATAGAACACCAGCAAAGGTGTGAAAGTCAGGTTTCTGAAAACCTTCAGGACTACTGCAAGGGACTTGGTGTGTTATACACAAATTCAGCTTTCGTATCAATGTCTGTAAAAAGTGGGATAGAAAATAAATTTTAAGAGAAGGTGATTTAACATTATCTAATTCTAGGAAGAAAATAATAAACTCTTTGAGAGAAATAATAATACATTTGTAAGAGTTAACCCCTCATGCAGCAGAGCACTGCTTTTTTTCCCAGTTACTTTCCTTACTTTACTGAGATAATAAATAATATTTGATAGATAAAAAAATATAAAATATTGTAAAGATATTTTATATTTTGACCCAGATTGATTTCACCTAATTTTGAATTACTTAGGTGCATCCTTAGCCTAAGTTCCCTGTGAGGAAAAAAAAAGAACACTTCAACTGTAACAATCAGTCTTACTGATACTCAGCATACAACTGATTTCACGATTTATTGATATTTGGCTTACTTAAGTACTAAGTCCTGTTACTGACAAATTTAATTGGAGAAAATTATATTGAGATTCATTATGCAGGATCAGTCTTTCTACAAATATATTTTGGGTTGTCCCTAAAGAAGGGACAGAAATGTTGCTTAATGTACAAATACATTTAGATAGATCTTAATAGAACTTTATGCCTTTTAGGGAATGAAGTCTGTTCAGACTTTGTATTTTTTAGAATCAGTCTTTTTAGAATCATAGAAACTTTTTTATATTATTTTTTTCTCCATATTTTCAATTCCAAGTTCTTTTCACTTCCGAATTCCAAAGAGTGAACTGGTGTCTGATTAACATGATGTGTGATGTTTTGCCTACCGGTTGATTTTATCCTTGCATTTGCATTAGGTTTAATGAGAAATAGTCACTTGATTAATCTCTGCTGCTTTATCAGGACTGCTGTGATATGGTGATTCTAGTAATTCTAATTTCATAACTTCTCCATTTTGTAGGAAAGAGGTAGGATTACTAATATTCTTAAAATTGAGACGTCCACCCCCCACCACCCCCCCCACAAACAGTAAAAGGTTATTGACTTTACTTCAGTGAAATTATGTGTTAGTTCCTCTTTGTCCATGGAACTTCGTTGTAGTTACAGCTCACATTTCTGTCCTGTATTCCAGTCATCTGCTGCTTGGTAGCATTTTTTATTGGCCTGATCTTCGTGCAGCGCTCTGGAAATTATTTTGTGACGATGTTTGATGACTACTCAGCTACTCTGCCCCTGCTCATCGTGGTCATTCTGGAGAATATTGCAGTCATCCGAATTTATGGAATAGATAAGTAAGTGAAGGAAATGTATCTCCCTGTCCATATCAACACCATTCTTTGCAATAATTATTACTACTTTAATTATATTGTATAAAGCATTTGCAATATACACAGAAATACAAGTAATTAGAAAGCATGACAGTCTGGTCAAGAATCTAGTCTGTTATTAAGAACAGGTTTGAAGCAAGATACACTACATCAGAACAGTATACTGAAACCTAAAGAATGATTGCAAGAGGTCCAAAAAGAGGAGAGTGCAATAAAAGAGTCAAAATTAGAGGTTTAGAAAGGAGGCTGGATAGGAAGGTATAGGGAATTTGTATCAACAAAGACATCAAGAGAAAGATTTCAAAAACAGCCATGGTCTAAGCAGCAGATGAGGATGAGTATTTCAATGCAGTATTGCAGGCAGCCTGAGAAAGAAGCAAAGCAAACTCTAATGGCAGTAAAAAGAAAAGTTTCAATTTATGAACCAAGTTTAGTTTGGGATGTTAAAGCAATTAATTTTCTTTGCATTAGTTGTGAGAGAGGAGATGATAGCAAAAACAGGCTCAAAGCTTACTTGGAAGCAGCACATTTGATGACAGTGAAGTGACCTGTTGGGAATGGGTGTAGAGGAATGACCAAAAATCCTTCTTATTTTTTTTCTTTTTTTTGTTTAATTCCTTTTATATCTAAAACCAGCAAATACTGTTCAGTAAGTGAGATCAATATGTGCCACTCTTAAGGAATGGAAGAGTTTGTATCAAAAATAACTTGTGCCATGCACAGGTCAAAGAGAGCAGCCTGTATTAACATGTTGAAGTAATTAAAATGTCTGTAATTCCTTTGCATGAAGAAAAAGTTGACATAGAATGGGTGGGATTTCATTTGACTTTTCACTTTTTTGATCTGAGTAATCAGCCAATCCTTTGTCACAATGAAACAAAACTATAAGAAGAAAATGAAATTTTATGGTTTCCAGACCTTGTTTCTGGTCTATGCGTATAGTACTTGGTCTGCCTGCTCGTTAAGGGAGAATTCCAATTTGGACCATATGCAAAATCCTATAATTGATCATTTAGATATAAAAACATCATGTAGATTATTTTACACATGCAACCAAAAGATAAAACAGAAGACCTGGTTATAAGGTTGGTAATGTCCAAGCTCCGCTGTAAGTGGAGGTAGACGTGCCAAAAAGCAGCACCTTACCTGTGAGGAAGTTGATGTTTAGGCATAGCTAAAATATGGTAATCCTTTGCACTCACAGTGCAGGTGATTCATGTTTCCAGAAGGGGTTCTGACAGGATACAGTGAAAACTTAACAGCCAAGTTTCTCATTTGTAATGACCACCCGAGTATTCCCTCTGAAGTATTCCTTGTATTTCTTCTGATGTATGTTTCTCCAGAATATCCTTCAGGAACCTAGCAATTCAGTTTGCAAAAACTGTCAGTATCAACAGCCTCAGGTTGCCATTGGCTGTGATCGTACCAAGGGTTCCTTGTAGATGAAGTTCCCTGTAAATGTCTTATTAGACATAAAGTCTTTAATCAGATAGTAGAAAACCAAAGCATAGCATCCAAAGGGTGCTATAGAAAAGAGACAACATGTGAATTTCTGTAGCCAAGAAGGAGAATCTCCCCTGCTGGAATCAGTGCTATAAGGAGCTTGAGCTAAAGGAGACTTCTGGAAGAAAATAAGTAGGATGGATACAATAGAAGACTTTAAAGTAAAGAGAACAGATTTCTGTTCAGCTGGAAGCAGGAGGTCTCAGAAAGAGAAGGCTATCTATAGAGGGCACAATCCATTTGTAAATTCAGCTTCCTTTTAATGATGTGTTTTATTTCAGTGTAAACAAACAATAGAATGTCTTAAGCTGTGCAGTTAATTTTTTTTTCTGAGAGTTTACATGACAGAAGCTTCACATGTGTAACTGCTTGGAAAAATCTTTCTATAAGAGCTTTTTTGAGATTTCAAAAGGGAGAGGGACCAAAAGGGAGTTAAAACAATCATTGCTTGTGCACACTCCAAAAGAATTATTTCTAAAAGCATTCTCTGTTTCTACTAGCTCTGGAACCATGTACTCCATCATGACTACAAAAATAGGAGTTTTGTTCATGTCTTAACTTAAAATTTTGAGGAGAAAGGAGGCAGTTTATAGCTTGGCAAAGTTTTATTTCAGCAGCTTATATGATGCAAACCATAGCTTATGCATAAAGTTTTTTTTTTAGGCTGCAGCACATGTGTGGGTTCAAAACTAATATTGCACAGTCTGTAAGATGTGCTGGTAAACAACCTAGTAGACAATACAAGAAAATGTAAAAAATAAACTTATAAAGGAAAAGTGCGTTTAAATATCTTCCAGCACAGTCCAGCAAGCAGTTTACTAAATCACTGCACTGTGCAGGATTCCTTTTGTTCATCTCATCTGAACTCCTAGGATAAAAGCTCTATTTTTTCAGCCCATCAAGTAATTTAAACTACAGCTATTTCTATATATGTATTTTTCCAGTCTGTTGATTCCCTCAGGTTAGGTGTTATGTATTGATTATAGCACTCAAAATCTCAGTGTCTACACTAACAATATTATTTTAATCCCTTCACAGATTTATGGAGGACCTGAAAGATATGCTGGGGTTTTCTCCAAGCCAGTATTATTACTACATGTGGAAGTATGTTTCACCATTTGTATTGTTATGCTTGCTGGTAGCTAGCATTGTCCAAATGGGATTAAGTCCTCCTGGTTACAACGCTTGGATTGAAGATACGGTATGTATATAGCTTGTATGTGTATATGTTTGTATGTATATATGATACCATCATCATCATAGTGATCATACCTGAAGCATTTGAGAAACACATGAACAGGCAAAAAAAATACAATGAGAAATTCAAAATCAGTATAAATAATGACATGGTTGCTTTTATTTCAAGTTACTTTGATGTAAAACCAACATTTTTTTTAATTTTAGAGTAGTTCTACTTTAAAATATAACTGATTGACACAAACTTTTATGCTCTGGGTGACTTTTATTTTGTAATGTATGATGAAAGTCTTAATGATGGGAAAGGTTGTTCACATTCATTAAGTCTTATTTTACTGCAGAAAACAGGTGATAACTGCATAAATCATTTCAGATATCACATCAAGTTTTTTATGTGGAATTAAATATTGAGATTTAGCCATGTCCTAATTTTTCCCTTTGGGAACACATATCACAATGTAGGTAGCAGCTGTATTAAAACCTGTCTCTGGTAAGAACTTGTCAGGGCGAGTGGCAAGACAGTTCTGAGCTTTGACTTCAAAAAGAGATTCAGTCAAGGTAACTCTGAAGACTTTGGCTAGTTGTAGGCTCATGAGCCCTCAGCTATTTCTACAGGGTTTTTATGCAAAATGGAGAGAGAGAAAATGTCAGAGAAATTCATCTAATTTCATTTCCCAAATTAGCCGGGGTAGAGGTGGGGGGGAAGTTACAGCAAAGACTGGTAAAGGATAAACAGAAGAAGCTGGCTTTGCTATAAATAGGTAGTATCCCTGCCTCTATCCAGAAAACTATGTGATTCTCAGAAAAATGCTCGTTACATTTGATTCTTGCCCCCAAAAATTAGAAAGAGAAATACTATAAAATACCAAACATGCCATTCCTTTCCACGTACAACATTAGGCAAGTGGAGCCTGTTGGCCATTGATGCATGGATGCAGTACAGGTGTGGGGTGTAGTCAATGCCCCAGCATTATAGTTTACCTGAAGTTTATGCAAAGTGCAATAACTGAGATGGTTCCTGTCTAGACCAGCTATTTGCCTACAGAAAAATTTTGCAGGCATAGTTACAGATACCACTGCACACTTGTCTGTTCTGAACAGCCTTTAAAGGATCAGGGAACAAATGTAACAGAAAGCCTAAAGTGAAAATCTTGATTTGTGTGCTGCTGAAGTGCTCTCAGAAACTGTTCAGCAGTGTTTTAGTCCTGCTCACTGGCTGAAAGATAGCAATCCTTCATCTCCATGACTCTTCAAATTTGAGATCTGTAGTGGTGCCCACACTGTGAGTGCAGTGGAATATGTGCTTGAAAACTACAGACCTCAGTGAGGACTGCAGGTTTTTGTTATTTTTCTGGTAAAGATGTATTAATAGTTTTTCTATTGTGTTTCTCAGGCTATGGAAGAGTTCCACAGCTATCCAACATGGGGAATGATTGTCTGTATATCTTTGATGGTGCTGGCCATACTGCCAGTCCCGATAGTCTTCCTGGTACGCCGCTGCAACCTTATTGATGACAGTTCTGGTAGTTTGGCCTCTGTATCTTACAAAAGAGGGCGGATAATAAAGGAACCTGTTAATCTGGAGGGAGATAGTACAAGTCTGATTCATGGGAAGAGTCCAAGTGAAGTGCCATCTCCGAATTTCGGCAAAAATATCTATCGCAAACAGACCGGGTCACCGACTCTGGACACGGCTCCAAATGGACGTTACGGTATCGGCTACCTGATGGCAGATATGCCTGACATGCCAGAGTCTGATTTGTAACCACAGGAAAACAAGTGCTGTTTGTTTCTTCTCTCACTGATCACGGCCCTGCTATGAGAAGTGGTCAGTGTCACTTACTAGGGTGCGATCTCAGGTGCTCCATAGTGACAGTCTTTAAAATGTCATGACTGTACGTACTGGTTGAGAAAACTCCCTTTGGATTAATTCTCTGGTTTTTATTTGCACTGAAGGAAACATTCAAATTCAATGGCAGCCTACATCTGCCAGCATAGCCAAGAATTTGATTTTTTAATTAACTTCTAAATTTAAAGCTTTCTATTTCTGAAGCCCAGGTCTTGCTCAAATGATAAAATATTTCTGAGGTTATATCATGGAAAATCCATTTTTTTCTGCTGAATTTCAGGTTAACTCCCAAGTATTAATGGTGAGCTCAGTAGCAGTTCACCAAACCTGTGTTTGTGTAAACACCTGTATATACCTTATGTAGATATGCTGTACTTATTTTATTAGCACTGATAATTACTTAGGCTATTAGCTGGGTAAAAAACAAACCTGCAAACTATTTTCTTATGTAATAGCTGTATAGAGCAATAGTAGTAGAAAATCAAGGAGTAGACTTATAGGAAGGCGATCAAAGATTCCCTGTTCACTGGGGACTGCATAAACTGTGGCTGTATATTTTGTGTAAAATATTTGCTTTTTCAGTGTGAAAACAATGTTAGAGTGAGTCACTCCAAGAATCTTAAGGATTGTGCAGATTCTGCATTTTTTTCTATGCTGTGTGCCTAAAAAAGACCTTGATATTTATTGTGGTTACAAGATTACATATATATTATATTTATATAATATACTTGTAATGTAAATATGTATATTATTCTGTATGTAATTGTTTCAAAAGTTGAAGCAAGATGGCTTTTTAAATTAGTCTCCTTCAGTTTTGCTTCTGTTTTCTGCAGATGATTTTTTTCAGTCAGTAATTGTTAAGAACTGTATGGCATTACATTTTAACCTATGAATAAAGAGATTGATGAAGTATTTCTCTGTGATATCCTAATACACTTACTATAACATCCCTGCTTTTTCCTCGACTGGACTACCTGAAAGAAAGACATTTACTAGATGAATAGAGATGCTAAAAGAACTTGAAAACAAAAAAATCAGTCACCTTAAACTATTGGACAGGGCCATTTACTGTGAATACAGGAGGTGATGTAGCATTGTAAACTGGCAGAATAGTCTGGAGGCTGGTACATGATCCACTCCTTACCTTGAAGTGTTCTAAAATTAGGCATAAATTCTGACTTTTCTACCTCTAATAAGCAAAGGGCAGAACTTGCTTACATTGTCCCAGCATCAAAGAACAAGATTAATTTATTTGAGGTAACTACAAGTCTCTGAAGCTGTGTCTCAAGACTACAGTTTTGAGCATGTCAGTATAGAAAAGCTATCTCAAATAAATGGAAAGGAGCAGAATCTTAAGCCAAAGCACTTAAACAACCTGATAGAATTCCTTATGGATAACTCTTGTCACAGGAGAATGATCTCAGATAACTTTCTACTTTTAACCTGAGAGTTTTTGAAATAACTTCTAATCATCAGAAAGTTGAGCTAGTAACATTAGTTGACAAAAAGCTATATTTAATTATATATTAATAGCTATAATTAATTATATAATAAGCTATATCCAGCTTATCTTACATGTGATAGAAATTGTGCACCTAAAAAAGCATTTAAAGAAGTCCCTAAAATGCATGTAGTGAAACATATAGGGTAGAGTGTCATAATTTAAGTAGCTTGTTCTTTTATAACTGATGTATTGGCAATATTAGCACATGTGTAATGGCTCACCATTAAAGACAGACCAAGCATGTACAAAATACTCCTGCTGTGGCAAAGCAACAGCAAATTTCCACCATCATACCACATCAGGCTTCTAAAGTGACTGTTTGGGGTAGTTGCCATGCATCCATCCCTCTGTGCCCAGTCCACAGAGTGCAGAATTCTGTTCTTACAGATGAGTTAGCTCTACTGACATATGCTTTTACTTACATAAGCCCTATTTTTCAATGTAGACTCATGGTCAAATGTTTGCTGCTACAGAAGAGCTCTTAAAATGAGTATGAGTGAGATGGTACCATTGCAGTGCAATAGCTACTCCTGTTCAATGCATCACAAAGGGGACTAATCTGCTTTAGCCGACTGCTGAAGATTATTCTGCTGGGGAATATATGTCTGCCCTTTTGCTCCTTACTTCAACACTTTTAGTAAGTATTAAGATTTTCCACTCATTTAAACCACTAGTTCTCAATTGGTTGCTTCCTATCAACTCCAGTTAGCACATCACCTCGGCTTCATGAAATGTTTGTCCTGTCTGTTGTCAGATGTTCAGTTCATAATTCGATAATAGCTATGATTGAACATGCCCAAGTGCAGAAATTCTTTAGCTCTGGTTTAGTATGATGGTCTCTTAAAAAGGCACAATCTGTCCAGCCTAAAGAAGCAGTATTGGTCGAAAAAACCAGCCAGATGTGAAGATGTAAAAAAATCTAAAATTACTGTAAAGTGTGACATCCAGGTTCTTACATATTAATGAAAGAACTATTGAAGCAAAAAAAGAAATTGTATGCACATTTGCTGTTAAAGCCAAGGGAATTTACACTGCTTTGGTACTTCACCTTTGGGAGCAAAGTAGTAAAAGAGGGCAGAAGAGAGAAATTTCATATTTATCTGCTTAAAAGCCAGAATGTCTGTGTGTCATGTCAGTCATAGCTACAATTAATCTGGGGCGTGAGAAGGGTGGTTTAAGGAAGAGACTGTTGCAGTCAGTCATGCTTAAAGAAAATCCTAATTGAGTCTTAGACAATTTTGTTCTTAGGAAATGGCCTAAGAGCAAAGTCATCCATTTGGAAAGTAAAAATAGATTTCCAATATAATTATCGCAGAAGGCATAAGGTTCTTCTAACCAGTATTATTTTTGGGATCTGATTTTGCTACAGAAATTCAAAATAATCAGTCACCATTAATATGGCACAAATGAAGGCTACATAATTACCTCCATACTTTTTCAGTGGAGGTTCCCAAATTCTGTCAAGTGCAGGATAGACATACAGTCTTGATGCCTGGTTTTAGTCTTTTTTGATGGATCAAAATTTTATTGATACCTTAAAGAGTATCATGCAGTGAAGAAAGATAATAGGGGAAAAAAGAAAAATACGTAAGCATGAAAAAGGGGAAAAAAGGGTTGAACAATCTTAGCCCTATTCTCAGGAAGCAGCAGGTACAGTTCAGTTGATGAATCCTTATCCTGCTGTAAGGGGAACAGTGGTCTTGTCACACTAGGGAGGAATCAGTTATGATTGTGATAGTAGTAGCTAAGAAAAAAAAAGGGGGTGTTGGCAAAAGAATTTTAGATACTCTGAAAACACTTGCCTGTGTTAACCACCATGGAACACTCAAATGCCCTGTTCAGGTGACATGCAGAGTATTCCAAAAAAGCTTTCTACTTCTACCACATCTTTGAGAAGTTAGCAGAGGACAGTTATGCGAATTTTTTTAAAAAATGCAGGAAATTTATTATAAACATCTAAACGTCTAGTTAGATTCTGTGGTTTGAGGAAGAAGTAGGAAGTCGAAATACTAGCTGTAATTTACGTACCTTGCCACTTGATGGTGCTCATATGTCACGTCTGTTGGTGAAATGGAATGCTTGGGAGTTTTGAAAAGGGCAGAATAGTGTATTTTTATTCTCTATCAAGACAGGACTTCTGAATGATCATGGTGTTGCTAAAGCTCAGAACTTTAATAATTTGTTCCTTCAGCAACTTTCATACATATTCGGGGTTTTATTTTCAAAACCCCCAAAATTTTAATGCTATCAAAAGTAAAACCAAGCTGTCAGTATCCCATTGCCCCGAAGTACACTTGGATCTTGAGAGCAGGCAGTAGGTTCTGTACTCAAAATATTGAGTCAATATTTTGAAGCAGTACTTTCTAATGTCTAATTTTATTATTTTTTAATATTTTATTATTTGCTATTTTTATTTCTTAAATTAGCAAAGTAATTAGTTCACAAATTAGTGGAATAAGAGAATCTCTGACTAATATAACTGCTAACACTGATAATTATATGAAAAACTTCACTTTTTCAAAAGTGCTCTTACTGCCATCATCAGTAAATGATTAAAGTTGGCAGGAGGTAGATGAAAGGTGTTGGGAAGGTAGCAAGGAACACTGAGAAGAGGCAGCAGCTGAGGGAGTGACTCTAGCCTGCAACATTGCTTGTGAGGAAAGCAGCTACTGAGATACCTGGTACCGTTGTAAGAGTAACACAGCTGGTGAATGTGCCTTGGGCATCTGCTTAACCCTTTTGGTAAGGAAAGTGTAAAGCATTTCTCACTAGCTCTGACAAAAGCACCATGTCTTCCATTTATACTGTATTCATCATTATTGACAACTAAATGAGCGAGGAAGACTAACCAAGACAACCTTGTCTGAAATCAGCATCAGTACATGTCTTTTGTGATTTTTATCCAGCAAAATAGACAGAATGACAATGAGAGCTCCCATAGCATAGTCTTTAAATTAGGGTGTTATGATAAAGAATACATTCAGTGAAAAACTGGATGTAGACATTCTCCCTTTTTTATTCATGCCCATGTCATTTTCTGATTTTGTGATGCCCTCTGAGTCTTTCATGTCCAACCCAGACTCAACAGGTGAAAAAAGAAGAGTATGTTTTCCAACACTAGAAGTTCAAAGATGCGCGACACTCTCTTAACTGAAAGAAGTTGAAGTGATTAGTGAAAAGAAGAATGGTGTGAAAAGGCAAAAGAAATTTCCTTCAAAGCAAGTCTAGTTGATTTTCAGAGTTTTGATTAAAGCAAAAAGGAAACACATACAAAGAAAGAGTCAGTTTTGCAATCCTGCAAATAAAGAATTAAGAAACATGTCAGAAGATTGATGAAAGGGGTGGAACTGAAATGGAACACATTAAAAGAGGAAGGAAAAAGATACTGAGGAAATAAGACTCATTCAATAAATGACAAAAGTGTAAATTGAACAGGTAGTAGTTGATCAAAATGATAAAGGGGTATGGGAAAAAAAAGGGATTTCAGAAGGAAAACAGATTTTGATGGCTGGTGAAGTACGGTGTAATCAAGCCTTTAGCAGAAATAGTCTGCAGTGAGATATAGCTGTTAAACAGGTATGAATCAAAGGTAGTTGAAGTTCTGTTAGCATAGAAGGAGAAGGAGAGAGGAAGAATGAATCAGGACAGGAGAACGCTGGGCTGAGAAGAAAGACTTGAGCTGTGCCAGGATTAACTTCCCTTCAAGTATTCAAGTATCTCTGACATACTGAAGAGCTCGATTATTTTTCATAATGCATTTTGAGATGTTCTGGGGAAAGATGTTAAGGAAATGCAGCCTTCCAAAATTACTTCATTTTAGCTGTCTGATCTGAAGACAAAACTATCAGGGTAAAATAGCAGTGAAATTTTGCCATGTATTTAAGGCTTAAGGAGAAAAATAATTACTTAAAAGCACAGCAAATTCAATGTATGGGAATGTGAGGTAAAGAAAAATGAGTTTGTGACTAAAAGCTCTGAGTTGGAGACCACTCTGTTACTGTGATTTAACATCTTAGTATATCTCTTGGGCATTTGCCTAGCATCAAGGATATGAATAGTTCCAATCATTATTCACAGACTTGAAATTAGCCAAAATCTCAAAGCACCTAAATGATATGCATTTTACTGCCTGGTCCCTGGAATGGAAACCAGATACCCAGCCTCCCATATGCAAAGCATCTGGACAGTGAAGTGCTCCAAAATTATATGCCTGTAAATGGGCAACATTTGGTGTGAGAATTAAGTGTGACAGAACCCCTTGTTATCAAAAAAAGAAGAAACTGAGTCACTCTGGAGAAACCGCCCGACAGACGGGTGAGACGCAATGTCTGTGGGTCACTGCAGAAATTAAATGTTCAGCTTTGTTCAAGTGTAAAATATTTTGAATAAAACTGTGTTTAATTATACGAATATTGTATTTAAGAAAGCTGTCATGAATGTTCTGCTCCTCCCTAGGCAGCAAAACCAGACAAACTGCTTACCTGACACAAAAAAAAAAATAGAGTGGCTTTCAAAAATGTTGCAAAGATTATAGGTACACATTCCCTTTACCTATGTGTTTACATAAACATATATCTAACTACAATTCATCTTACTTTCTGAGAGAAGAGCAAAAAGGTGATGGAACAGTTGGCACTTAAGGGTCTGTCTTAACTCCTCAGGAAAGTTTATTTTTGAGTAAGTTTAATATTGCTCCATAAAGAATCTTCAAAGCAGCAAACAGCTAAAAATTAAGGTCATTAGATAGAGAAAGCAGTTTTGAATTAGATAAATAAGAGGGGATTTTGAGACATACTTTGAAATTTCGTAAGAGACTCTAAAAATTTCCCTAGACCTCAGATCCTTTAGGGTCAACTTAACAAGGCCTCCATAGACCTCATAGATGTCACAATGCAAGGTTAGCCTCTCATACAGCTTAATTCACACATTGTTATAAGCTTCCTTTTGATTTTGATTCCTCTCTGCTGCCCCGGGATTTCTCAGATGGTTCCCATTTTCACCACAAGCTGCACAAACAGCTGTGCTGGCACAATGGATGTGGTGGTGTGGAGACAGGAAGGAAGGGCTGAGAGCAGAAATTGCTTAAACCTGCACTGCCACCAAAGAAAGATTTTTGGAATTTTGCTTTCAGCTTTAGAAATATTCCATACTCTCTATGAAAACTATCTTATGAACAAATAAACAACTGCAAAAGTATCCAGACTCCTAAGGGTTTTACAGTTGTCAGGTAGCTGAAAACTAGACAACACATGGAGTATGGATATATGGCCATACAGCCATATAAGAGACACTGGTGCCACTAAATCATGACTTTATAACGATCACTAAAAACAAAACTGAATCAGAATTTTTAAGCTTCATTACACAGCCTTTTTCTTCTGTTTTCAGGGACTATGTTTTGTAATCTTCCATATCTGTCTTTTACCCCTTACAGAATCAGCAGTCTTCAGGACCCAGCAGTTTGTTGAAGTATCTGGAGTTCACAGAAGCAGCCTCATGCACACAAAAGAAATCACTGTTGAATTATCTACATTTGTTTTCTTAATTGCCTTTGCAGTTTGCAGAGAAGCTGAGCCTGTACTGCTGTGCTGGACAGAAAACAGTTATGCCAGTACTGCACAGGTCAGAAGGAGTCTGGTCCAGAGCACACTCTGACTGTGTAAACATCCTGCATCTCTTTGTATCGTCTGTGTAAAGGACACAGGGATCTAATTCTCATTCTCTTCAACACCTCAAAGCATTCTTAGCTGAAGCACCTGTTATGGGATGTGCTGAACAAGCAACTGAACAAATCTAGCAATTTGGTGAAGGGGAGGAGAAGGACATTCTTTTAATCTTTCTACTCTCACTCTGCCCACTTTCATATTCACCAGACCTTCACAGAGAGATCCATTTCATTAGCCCAGAAAACTGCTTCACCTGTTATTGCAATGTTTTTTTCTTAAGTTGTGGATCAAACTGATTCATCACAGGATCGAATGAGTGCAAGCATAGATGCAGGAGGGAGGAGGCACTGTACAGTCAGGAGAGGAACCTACTGGAGTGGGATAGGGAATGGACATCTCTCATTTATCAGTAATGAAATTATTACATCTGCTCAGTCATAGCGTACACCAAGACAGAGATGTATGACTGGATAATCTAAATTTTGGCCTAGAAGGAGCAGTTCAAATCCCCTGTATCAATAAAAAGCCTATCTTATGTGTACATGAACTTTCACAATATATATTAAATTCATAAAGCACATTCTTACTAAAGCACATTAATAATCTCTGGAAAAATTGTGAGGGAAATATTAGAGCCATATCCTGTCTTCAAAGTGAATATAATAATTTGCCACTCTTAGTTTTTAACTCTACTTGCTTTCTGCTCCTGAAGTAACTCAAGAAGTTTCCCCATCTTGAAGTGGGATTGAGTGTGCTGTTGACCTTCCATCATCATAGTTGTAATACTGAATAGCTAATTTTATTTAACACTATATCATTACTTAGCTATGGCAAACCATTTCTTTAAAGACTGCAAATGTGTCCAAAGTCAGATCTGAGATTTGACTTCTAGCACATTTACAGACATGTATGAAGTTTTGAAGGCAAAATATTTCAGAAATTCAGCATGTGGTGTAACAGATTTTAAGACTGTGCCTCGAAATGAAGAAAATTGGGGTTTGCTTCAGGCAAGGTACTGACAGACAGTAGTATAGATAAACATACTCTGTGGGACATACATACTGTTCCCTCAAAACAGTGTTTTACTGACAAAGGACAAATGAATATTGATCTTTAGTGAGACATGGATATAATTCTTTAATGCAAGTGGAACAAGAGCCAAGCTCAGAGATCTTGAACAGTCTTACAATTTCCACAGAAGCAACCTGTGAGGTAGCATCACTGTTTCCCCAGTCTGAATCTCCTTAAACCTAGATTTATTACAATTGTTAAATGGGGAGAAAAAATGCAACAGCAACAGACTGACACACTAACTGTGATGCTCACTTCTATTCCTCTTCATTTGCCTTTCTTAAAAGATAACATAACAAGTAAACTACTCCAAAACTGAGAAAGTAATACCTCTCTTCTTTTTTTTCTTTTTTTTTTTCTTTTTTTTTCCTTTTTTTTTTTCTTTTTGTATATGATGCTAAGGATGTGAGGTAGTGCATCATAAACTGAAGGGATAAACCCCTCATTTTATTGACTTCAGATTTTAAGGGGAAAATATGATATTTCATGCTCTGTATGAAGAAAGTCGTGCTACAATGTGGAAAGTCTTGAATGTGGGACAGGAGATTTAAGATTAAAACCTCTGTTTACTTTAATGGGTGTCACACAGCTTAACCCTTTGAAGACATGTCCCTGTGCAACCATTAGGAATGAAGATTTTAATTTTTTGAATCTTTTGTGCACTACACATCCTGACTCAAATGTCACATAATTGTGCCAAGCTGTGCAGTGTGTGCCAGTATCTTTTTGATTTACAGTGCTCTGGCTCCTAATTTACATTGGCAGTCTAGCCTTGAACTAATATAGCTGCATCATCACTAGCATTAGAAAGAATTCATCTCTGCTGGCAAGTGCTTCCTTTCTACATGGAGGAGACAGTTCTATTCATCGATAGGTGCCATTAAAAATAATTATTTGAGTTGTAAAAAAATCCTTTCCCAAGACAATATCTTTTATGGGAGGGAAGAAACTGTTTGTAGGTGGTTGTGTAACTTGATGTTTCCTCACCTTTAACTTTTCATCTCTTTTCATTATTAAAATAAAAAAGAAAAAAAGAAAAAAGAAAAAGGAAAAAAGAAAGAAGATAATAAAAACAGATTACAGGTTTGGGAACTGATTCCAGTGAGATAGGTTTGTTACAAAACCTGAAAGACTGTCATGAGTAATGCTTGGTTACCTTGTAAAAACCTCCTAATCAGGAAGTGAGAGGATTCTTCTTGTGCAGGCAGAACTGTGTGTAATTTCCATGGGATATACCTCCTTCCCAGCCTCACACTACCCCTGGCAAGGGGCAGGTACCAGTCTGCAGGAGGCAGGATGCTGTCAGCAGCTGGGAATGGGCTGGGTTGTTATGGCTGCTCCAAACAACAGGCAGTGCACAGGGTGTGCACAACATACACAGGACTTCCCTCTTACTTCCCTCTTGGCTGATATTACAACAACACTGATTCTCTAACAGTTTTAAGCCTATGAGAAATGCAAGAGTAATTTGGATCATTTTAGCCCCTTCCAGTACTGTGAGACCCATGATGCATCCTTTCTATTTTTATTTTCTTTTTTAGTTTAAATCTGTACTTACACAAAGATCCTGTGAAATAAAGTGTTTGATCTCCATTGTGCAGGGAATAAAAAAACTAGAAAGAACACAAATGAAGTTTGTGACAGATTCAGAAACAAAGATCAGATCACGGTCACTAGAGAGGAGAGAAAGAAGCTGACACTTTCCTTGTGAAGACAAAGAAAAAAATCTGTCCTTACTTTAAAATGTATTTTGTGGGATTAGGAGACTGATAATGGATACTGATGCAATTTCACATATCTAGTGCAGAGCTGAATAGCCCTATAATCCTTGGGAAATATGTTTAGCCTAGGTGGTTTTTTTTTTTTTTTTTTTTTTTTTTTTTTTTGTTTGTTTGTTGTTTGTTTGTTTGTTTGGTTTGTTTTTTTGTTTTTTTTTTTTTTTTTAACTAACAGAAGGAGCAGGGAGCTCCCTAGTTTAATTGAGGTGTTTGGCTATCTTTTTCTCCTATTTCTTTTTTTAAAAGTGGAAAAAATTAATTGGGGATTTTTGCTTTAAAAGTAGAAAATTCAAATGCATGTTGACATTTCCTGATGATGTGCAGTTTTATAGCACGAGTGTGCTTTGGGACAACGAGATTGTCTGGCAGCAGGTGTTGTACAGAGAAGGCACATGTGGAGCTGTGACATAGGGCGCACAAATGTCCAAACAGCTGAGCACCAAGAATGTCAGGACAGGTATACAATGTAAGCTTGAAACCTGTTCTGCATATGCAACAAGTAGCTGACACCAGAGGATTTCTTAAGGTCTAAATACAGAGTTATGCATCAGGGAATACTGGTTCTAAACCTAACTTTGACAGAGATTTCTTGTGTGATTTTGTTTAATTCATCTCTTTTCTACCTGCCATTTTATGCATAAATTCTGAATATGGTGCTACCCTTATCTTAATATTCCCATGATAATAATAATAATAATAATAAATTTTTCACGGTTATATTGAAGACAGTGAAAATAGCAGAGCGAGTATCCTTTTTCTAGTTAATACTTACTATTCTATTTTTATACTGAATCTCTTTTAAAGAAGGCATAAGGAATTCTAGGTGCACTCGAGTGAAGGGAAGTTGTATCAGATTAGTGGTGATGAAATCCAAGGTCTCACAGTCAGCATTAGTTAGACTCAGCCAGCTGCACCGGCAGCAGAGAATCCCTTGATTTTTCCTTTCCATCAAAAACAATCACCACTATCCAACTTAGCTAAAGCATAGCTTTTTGATAGCCTGGGGTCTCAGGTACTGCTGAGGTTGCTTGTATCTTAAGCCACATATGCTGGGGCCACTTTAAGACATAAATATCTGCTCACACTTTCTCTGAAGGAAGCTGGCTTAGCACTTTTCTAGTTAGGTTCATAAGTAATTTCACTTTCCTTTTTAGTTAGGCTGTGGCTGGCCAGGACAGAAATTGTCTTTGCAAAGGTAGGTGTCATTGATCTACTGATTCAATTTTCTACCAGTATATGACTACACTGGGAGTGAAATAGTACAACTGTGAATCTGATCATTGTAATGACAATAACAATTACCTGATCTGCAGGATAATAAAATTATGCCACTCCCAAGGCAGAATGAGATTCAGGTTAATTTTTAGCCTTTCAGTCAAAAATTTGCTTACAAATACTCAAAATAGTAAAATACCATCTGAGACTAACAGGTTTGTAAGCAAATGCAGATTTTAATGTTTTGTGAGTCCTTCATTGTATGCTGTTAAAGTGCTTTGGGCCAAAAGATTTGCTGATAAGAGCACAGATTCCAATCTGTGCAACACATCTGGAGAAATGCTGCATATCTCTTGTGAAATAGATTAATGAAGACAGAAATATGGATTGGTACAGAGATAGATAGATTGGTCAATCCTCATGAAAACCATTCTTCTCAATGACAGAGTTTTCTGTGACACTCTATTATGTTTCCTCCATTATGGCAGTATAGAGCACTATATTCTGGCCAGACCCATTTCATTTTCAAGAGTAGTCATAAGTGTGCATCCAGCCCATTCAATACAGTGTTGTGCATAATATTTCAGCTTTATGGACAGAGCCTTGAGGTAATCAATTATGAATGGGTTAGACAGCATGATACATAATGCTGCCCCCACACAGCAAAAGCATCCAACAGGGACATCAGCTGGAGCTCTTCTCTAGAAGTTCAACATCATCACCTGGCACTCTCAATTCAAGCTTACCTCAGTCACACCACATACAGGGGAATGCAGGCAAGGCTGCTTTCACTCAGAGAACTGCAGGATAAAAAGAATGGTTTATGTGCAGGTTTCAAAGAGGGTTTGGGATTTTGTAATCATTTTGTGAAGTTAACAAGCTGAAGTCAATAGCTGCTTAGAAATTCTTTGTGGTAGAAAGATGCTTATTTGGTACTGAAATTTTCTTGAAAATATCACATTTGCCTCAGTTATTTCCAGTAAAAAAAAATTAAAAATCAAAGAAAAAGGGTGAGAACAGCAGATGTTGAAACCTTTTATTTATGCCTGACTTTATTTGTAATGAGAGGATATATTTAGCTTTTTCAGAAAAACTCTACCATGTGTAGACTGGTACAAGAAGTTTTGGTGGCTTTTGCATTAAGTAAAACACCTCTGTAGCTAATGTACATACAGCTCTTCCTAGAAATCCAGGCCATATGAAACCTGGATTTCTTATTAGGACTATTGTGTAATGGGGGTCTGTGAGTACTCAGCTCACAAAATCAAAGCAGTTTTTCTCCACAGTGTTATGGCTAATAGTCACATTTAGATGCTAGCAGGTTATACAGTCATAAAAATAAAACTATTTTTGGCAGCAGGGATGTTCTGATGCTCTGGGAATGAGGTGTTTGGTTGATAATTTTCCTCAACCAGCTACAGAAACAGCTGGTGATGAATAGGTCATCCACTTGGAGACACTTGCCAGAGCTGTGGATTTCATGAGGCTAAGTTTCATTTCAAAGAAAGTTTTCACTGTCCTCATAAAATGTGTTTGTTCTTCAGCATGATTTCATTTTAACTGATAGGCTTGGACTTCAAATAAAAGTATCAGGGTATTAGTAATATCCCTGCAGATAACTTGTCAAGTGACCACCCACACAAAATAAGAGGAGACAGAAGTCATGGCTCCCATCCATCGTGAGACACAGAAGATATTGTAGGTTGTCATTTCTGCTGCCTGTGCATTTTCATAGTTTCTTTGAATCAGACTTCTGAGCTTTGGAAACGTACAACTCATGGACACAAAAAGACACAGTGCAGCATAGCCATGTAGCTGCTGAAAGTGTACAGTACTTCCAGCCAAGTAAGCAGAAAAAAATTACATGAGGTGCTATAGTGTCTCATTCTGTCTAGTAACAAGGGACTAGAGAAACTCCCCCAAAATGCAGAAAAAGCCATTTTATCACTAGATCTTCAATTTCTTTTCTTTATATACAGAAAATAAATTTAACTTTAAAATTTGAAGGGAGACATATTTCTAAAGATGAAAAACACCCCTGCCTTGAGAACTTTGCACCTATTTTTTTCAATCCACAAGTATGAGCCAGGAAGAAATTTCGTTCTCTCTGCTACTGAAAAGAAATGCCCGCTTACCAGCTAGTCATATTTTACTATGAGCGAAGCTCAATTTTCCTAAATCAGCTGCATGATCTGTTTTTACAACTTTTCTAGAGAAATAGATTTTTGTTTTTGTGGCTAGAGATGAATTATTTGATGATAAATGGTCTGGGTTTGTACTTGGAAAGTACTCTTTATCCTAATGTAAAACAGGAACCAGATAATAAGTAACTTGAAGCAAACCAATTGAATGCATCATAATTTCATAAAACCACACAACAAGAACCCTGGTGTATCTTCTAAAATTTCACAAGTAGTGATATACTTTCCCTCAGTGACTCACACGTAGTCAACACCCAGCTATCTGCACAATCACATGTGGAAGAGTTTTCTAACTTTTTTTGAAGGGTAAAAGATAGTAGGAATCAGCTGATATATAATATGAATACTAAAACATTTAATGATGTAGGATTACTCTTGGTAAATGTGCTTTTGTTTAGAAGCAGGATGTAATATTGGAATATGTCAGTGGCTGCTACTCCACCTATTGCACAAGAAAAGCACTTGTTAAAATTCCTAGATTCTAAGAGATGCAGGGGTAGGGTTTAATGCTAGGTTAGTTAAGAGTGGGGTAGGTAGGTAGGTAGGTAGGTAGGTAGGTAGGTAGGTAGGTAGGTAGGTAGGTAATGAACTGGTGGGCCTCACAAGAAGAGAAAGAATCGAAGGATGCTTATCATAAAATTACAATTAAAATCCAAAGTCTGCCTGTATTTAAATCTACATTGCTGTGGTTTAATACAAAGCTTTTCCCTGCAGTCAATGAGAAAATGGAAAAAAAGGTTAAGGTTGCTGCACCCATGTATCTTAGTTTAGTACAGCAAGAAATCCTGATCAGTAGCCAGCTCTGCCTCTTGTTAAGAGACCATCCAAAATCCATTTAGCAAATGCTCTAAGAACATTTGAACTGTCATCCTCAATCCTGAGAAAGAAGAACAACTCCAGGAAAACTCTGTTCCAGTGTGGAGGTGAAAAATGAGCTGCCTGTGAATGCCATCCAGAAAAGGAGAGAACACATTTGGCTGGACCAGGTAGGCTGCTAAAGCCAAGGGGAAGAATCAAACTAGAAGGGAAAATGGACTTGATACCAAATAATGTTTGCTGTACATGACTCTCAAATCTGAACAGCCCTCATATGAACTGGTAAAAGCACTAATTTCTGTTTGTCAGATAAGGAAATGCATAGCAGGATGTAAAACTTCATACATTGCTTTTCCACAAGACAGACTGTCCTTAAAATAAAGGGAACTCTACTGATCAACTTGATCTGCCCTCTGACAGACTAAGGATGTGCAGCTCTTGTGTGCACTGGTGCTATGTGAAAATTTGGACTTCCTTTGGCAGTCTTTCTTGCTATTCCTGCTGTGTAAAAGCAATCTTGGAGGGATGTAGAACAAAGCTGTTGGCAATAAAGCCTGCATTTAAATTGAAGCATAGCAAGAACCACATGGTAAAGTACAGAACAATGGCAAATCAATCATTAATCACTTATTTTCTGAAGCAAAGCATTATTGTTAATATAATAAAAGCATACAGTTACTCTGATAGAATACACAGACTGGAAAGCAAAAAACCCACATTTGCATGGTGTCAGCCATAACAGTTTTTACACATTTGCTTAATTCTAAGTTTGCTCCAGGTTTAATGGTAGATAACTTAGTTTTACTGGTTTCTCCTTCTGCTGTCAGCAGCTGCATAAAAGTCAGCATCTTGTCATTGAAAAGTTCAGGGAGCAATGCTATGGTAGTTGTTCCAAGCTGGATAAATTTATGAGCAATTTCTTCTTTGTCTTCAAGCATTCTCTAAACACCTCCAAAAATCAGTGGCAGTTTCAGCCTGAACAGAGGTACGTGGCTGGAGTCATAACAAATAATCTGCAACTATATATACAATATGGTTTGTGATAAGCACCTGACTTCACCCTATTCTAGAGCTGTTTCTCCAGAAAATATACTTGAGTCATGAAAATTGAAAGCATCAAAAATCTGGATGTGATGAACTGCTAGTGATCCTACTTTTAAACCAGGTTTTTAGGAGTAAGTACACAGAAAGATGAGCGTCCTGCACCACGTTTTCTTTGCTTTCTTTGCTTTTTGTACCCATTGACTAAAATGCTACAATTGAGGCATGAAATCTACATAATTAAATACAAATACCACAATAAAAAAATAAACTCTGTCCTATAGAATTGTTGACTTTCTCCAAAACCTTTCCAGTTTGTCTTTCAAGATAAAATCCATAGTAAGATGCATTAAAATGAAGTTACTAGTCATTCACTGAATCCACTGAACACATTTTTTGGATGCAGACTTTTGTGTTTATACAAGTCTGTGTTTGCCTTTTTCACCTCTACAAGCACTTCATTAAATTTGTGCCTACGTTTCCTTGTTCTTGGCAATTACTTTTCCAATCTATCACTCACTTTTAATATGCCCCTTAAGAATTAACACAGATTTCAAGTCTGTAAGGGATCATTGAAGCTTGACCTGCTTGAAGAAGCTGTGGACTTTAAACTGGTAAGTGATGTATCCACTCTGCAACTTCTGTACTAGAGATGTTTTAGAAAAATGATCTAGCCTTTATTTAAAGACTGCAGATGATATAAAATTCAATGCTTCAATAAGAAAGCTATTTCAATGGCTAGCTACTCTGTATTAAAAAGGAATTCCTCAATATTAGTCTAAATTTGTCTTATAAAAGCATCCAGCCACTGTATACTGTGAAATTTCTGCCTGTTAAAGATATCTGTACTTTAAGAAATTTTTTCCATACTTACCTACAGAAAGTAATGCAATTGCCTTATTTTTCTCTTGAATAAACACCAGAAGTGGACATCATCAAAAATTATTCACAAGTGCAACACAGAGAAAGGCAGTAGAAAATCACAATATCTACACTTGCACCTCCCAATCCTCATGCTATGCTTGCACATAAGAAATTCACCACGATATTCCCAAAAATTGCACTTACCAGAAAGCAATTTCAACCAATTATCCTTCATCTGATTTTCTCAGTACCTTTTTCTTAATCACTACTTTTTAAAAGTTGCCCTCCAGTTTGTGTAGCTTATTGACTTTATTTTTAACTGCACAGACTTTGCAGGGATATCAATAAGAAACTACCCTTTTGTTATTCAGTACTGCAGTGGGTGCCCACCCAGCCACTTTGTCACTTCTGTTCCTCAGCAGGACAAGGGAACAATGTAAGATGAAGAGCTGATGGGCTGAGTGATGGAGATCTCTCACCAATAACTGTCACAGGCAAAAGAGATTAAAATTGAGGAAGAATAATTCAGTTTATTTCCAGTTGAAAACAGAGTAGGATAGTGAGAAACAAAACCAAAATTAAACACACTTTCTCACTACTCTCACTTCTTTCCAGGCTCAGATTCTCCTGACTCCTGTACCTCTGCCCCCTGCACCTTTGAGTGGGGCAAGGGGATGGGGAATGGGGTTGTGGTAAGTTCATAGTACTTCAGGTCTGCTGCTCCTTCCTCCTCATGCCCTTCCCTGCTCCCTTGTGGTGTCCCTCCCATGAGATACAATTCTTCATGAATTTCTTCAACAAGGGTCTTTCCCATGGGCTGCAACTCTTCCAGAGCTGCTCCAGTGCAGGTCCCCCACAGGCTGCAGCTTCCTTCAGGTTACATCTATTCTGCCTGCACTGGGTCATCTGCCCCACCCAGACATCCCCCCCTCACCTCTGTGAAGAACATATTTAAAAATTATCATTAAAATATATATTCATCACACAGCCTACGCAAAGCTCACATACATTGATTAAGAGCATTATCCACCAAATTTGAATTGTTATCATGACTGCACTGACACTGGTGGACAACACATGCACACCACACCCTTTGTCCCTACAGCACATTACAACTACAAAACAGTCCTCACAAACATTCCACTTTCTGGTAATATTCAGGTCAAGATTTGCTCATTACCTCTCTTGGTTACTGCCTTTTTCTCAAATTCCTCCAGAGCCCACATGTGGCACCAGAAAAGACTGTGATGGGTTAAGCTGATCTGATCTCACAGCAGCCACCCCAGCAGCTCCCCTGCTGCCAAACCCAACAAAGAAATTGAATATAAATACCCTTTCTCTTTGTGTCATCCACAAATTTAATGAAGAACAATTGCTTTCTCTCAGTAAACATGCTAAAAATCATTAAACACATACATATTAATTAGATTCCTTTTTATTCTTTATTCTCGTACTTTAACTGTCCTCTCAGCTTAATGACAAATGCATTAATTCATTTGTTGAATGAATGACAAATGTCATTCATTCAAATTGTATTCATATCTGTTCATTCTCCCTAGATAACTAATAACTGTATTTAAAGCTTCCAAGTCACACGTCAGTTTTGTGACAAGGAGCAGCTAATCATCTTTCTGGAAATTCAATACCTTTTGTCATAAAACTTTGATAGTGTTTCTTCAGGCAGCTTTTGTACAACATTTGATACAGATTATTTGACTCACTATGAATAACAAAACACAATATTGGAAATTATGCTAAAGTACAGGGACATATTCTTATTTGGAGACTTGTTAACTTTTTGAAACTGCAAACCTCCTCCCTAGCACAGTAAGAATGGACGAAAGAGCAAAGATTGGTTTTTTACCTTTTTCTTCTCTCCCTTCCTCTCCTTAGGAAAAGTTCATTTTCACAAAGATTTTTCAGAAACTGTGCTTGAGGCAGAGGAGGCTGCATAACATCCACAGTAAACATTCCCTTCCTTCTTTGGTGAAGGGTCTTAGCAACACCAAATCCTTATCTGAATGCACCAAAAGCCAGCAGCACTGGCACTGTTGAAATAATGAGTATGGCAAAAAGAAACCAAGAAAAATTTTAGTGATCCTGACACCTAGGTTCACATCTTGTGGAATATAGTTTGTAGGATTTTGTCCAGGAATCTGCAGCAGTGTAGCCTTTGGCTACAATTACAGATGTCCATCCTTCCTTTTTCTCATTGTAAGCATCATCCTCTCTTAGCCTGTTACTGTGTCAATGCTCTTATTGCTGTGACAAGCCTGTGACCCTATATGTTAGCCTATGAATCATGAAGGATTTGCAATCCCAGTGTAGGATGTCCTTGACATTTATCTTTTTCAACAAAATGAGACAGTGCCATTTTTCTCCATCATGAGTGCTTGGGCCAGCTGACCTGCAGCCAATAGGAAAGAAGTAGTCTCTCAGTATGAAAACATTAGCCAAATCATCAGGCAACATTCATTTCTCTAATTTTGTTGTTCAATACCAGCCTTTAATATGCTACTATACATTTAAGGATACACTTATAAAGAACAGTTTCATTTCCATTTTGTTTATATGAAATTAGAAAATATTTCTATAGTGTAGAGAGCAACTATCCTCTGTTCCATGTTGGATTAGGGAATGCTTCCTATTTAAGGATATCTTTTCAAATAGCTGCTTGTTCCACACATTTCAGAATTTTCAAAAGAAATACAAGTTCATTGCTATTGGCATCAACTCAAGTTTCAAAAGAAATTTTAAAACTATTGGGGTTGCTCCTACAGTAGTAACCAAAGGTAACACTTTGAAATAAAATACTCTATTCAAAAAGAAAATGGTGCTTTATTATTCCAATAGTAGGAAATATAATACCCATTAGTAAGATTTTATGTCTTGGAAGTCTCTTTGTCACATGCATACTTACTGTAAATGTGGATCAGAATAACTTCATGCTGTATTCTTAAAGGTTTATTTTTTTAAAGTAAATGAAGGTGACATGGTATTTTAATTTCAGAAGTTTTGATTTTCCTTAGTTCTGATCCATATACTACAACCTGAAAATTACACTGGACCAAGAAATAGAACTATTTATTGTAGAGATGCTTAATATAGGCAGTAAACTCAAGGCAATAATATGAATAAAATCTTAGCAAATCTAGATCTTTAAAAACAGAGTAAATATAAATATCTGAAATATACTCTGGCAACCTCATTTCACCAGACTCACACTGCAGTTATTTTTTTTTTTTTTCTGATTTCAAACTGAAGTTAGTAGAGAGCTTAAGCAAAAAGAAAAAGCATTTAAGCCTAGATACCAGATTATCTTTAGTCTTTAATGAGTCAAATGTCTATTCTTTCTCTACAGGAACCAGATATGCAATCTTCAGAGCTCACCATGAATACAGAAAAAGAATAGGTTCCTACCTGAAGTAGCCTATAACAGTACATAAGATAAAGATGTACTTGATCCTGACTAGCTGGTCAGTTAAGGAAATTTAATACTATCTTTCATGGGACTTCAGGAAAGTTGATAGAAACTCAATTTTTTCTCTTATCCTTCCTCTTATTGAACAAAATATTAATTTTGTTCTTTTGGTGTAAAAATACATACAAACAAGACAGCTTTTGTATGAACAAACTTCTGTGTCCAGTTGTAGTCAATTATCAGTGAAGAGAGGCAAAGATATCGAGCCTGCTCTTACGAGGCATCAGGGAAGAAGGACTATGACCTTAGCTTGTTTCAAGATATGTATTTGCCAATGTAATGTCAGTAAAATGAAAAAAACCCCAAAAACAGAGATCTGTGTTTTTAGTGTGTTTCCAACTTCTATGCTGAGAAAGAGTCAGAAAAAACCCAAACATAACTGTGCTGCAAATAAAAAGTGACAGCTTTTGGTTTTGCCTATGGAAAAGAATGGTTTTCCATTTTGATTTGTATATCTAAAATGAAGGTCAAGTCTCTTTCACTGGGGTAGGTTTTAGAAATGAACAAAGTTAACTCTTGCAGCTTTTTATGCAATATATTATTTTCACACTCTGAATTAAATTCTAGTTTATTTACTTAGAGTTTTATGTTTCAGTCAGCAGTATTAATTTTAATTCTTTGGTTCTTTCCAATTTTTAAGTATTCAGGTTTTTGTTCATAATAATATTTCCCACTATTTTACTTTTAATTATGTTTCCAGTTTTAACTGCACATCATTTCACTTAGGTCAACTTTCTTATATGTTTTGGATTTCTTTGAAGGGCCTTTAGTTCTGAAATAAATCTGCTTCTTTTTATTTCTTTCTTCCCTTGTAAATTCTGCTCAATTTATTCTAGCCAGTCTGGTTCTGATTTATGTTTCATTTATTTGCATTTCAATATTTTCACCTTTTCAACTTTTTTCACTCTGTGATTTCTCATTTTCTGATTCTTTTCAACTGCTTACAAGTACCTCCCCCATACCTATTAAAAAGTCTTGGTTTTTATTGTTTTAGCTTTTTTCCCCACACTGAAAGAAGTCTTCCTTCAAATATTTTTCTTTTTTTTTAAACATACTTTGTTTTATTTTCACCTTCATCGCCTACTCCTTGTAAAACTAGTTGAAAACTGATGCTCTTTGAAACATGGCTTGTGATTTTCCTATTATGTTCAGCACCCAAGATATCTAGATTTTCTGTAACTAACACTTTGAAGTGATCTACGGTTTTATTGATATCTCATTTTACAAAAGAGAGGGTGGGAACACATCAGACTGCTATGTTTCTTCTCACCATTTGACTATGTTAAAAATGAAAAAGGAAATGATGATGTGTTTTGCTGTAGTAAGATTGGCCTCAACATGGAAAGAGAAGAAAGACCTTGTTATAAGGGGAGATGACTGATAAAAATCATGACGGAATATTGAAAATAACCTTAAAGGCAACATTTTGGCTCTAGGACTCTTTATTCCAAGCTGTTAAAAATGAGACAAAAATGTAACCTTGTTCTCTGTTACATTTCACACTTTCTGGAAAAGTCCTCTTGATTGAGACAAAAGTCTTATCTCATATTTCTGTTTTGTAAATCTATTTTCTGTTTCAAGACTGCATTTTATTAACTATCTCTGAAGTCTAATAAGTTTTTCTTCTGCACATAATACAGCACTATATTTCCTTTTACATTTCAGTTTCACACCATTTGAAAAGGGTACAGCTTTTAAAACTGAACCTGGCAATGCAATGGTAAATGCATTGTGGCGTATGTTGTGCACCATGGGACTGAGTAAAATGTTCAAAATAAAGATTCCATTTTATTTTACAGGAAGCTAAAGTGATTCCTGGTTTTTTTGCAGATTTTAATTATTACACAATGGCATCTGGAGTAGTCAATGATTTTTACAGGAAATTCCTGTTCTCCTCTATATTCTGTTCATTTTAGCTTGTTTTGTATTGTCAGAGTCTATCTCCCTTTGATGTAAAAATGGTGAATTATTTAAGCATTTTGATCTGTAATCTTTATTGACATGACAAGGTTGGTGCACAGGTGTTCCCAAGACTACAATATACATTGAAGTTATATTGCTTGGATGTGGAAACATGATTTATCCAGCCTTCATGCCAAGAGGCAGAAGAGTAACTGTATGTTGATAACAAATCATTACATGAACTGTTTTCTTTTCAGCCTCCTGTTGTAGTGGTGTATTTGATTTTCTCTGTTAAATGTTTGTTCGTACTGTTCATTTGGTTCATTCCATGTACCCCCGTTTAACCCCCATGTGGTTCACACCACAGCTGTTTACCCAGTTTTGGTTATATGTCAATCTCCTGCTCCCTACCCCCAAGGACCTCTCCATCTTACCGAGACCTCTCCCTGGGTCTAGAAAGTTCCAGGGAAGGCTTGTGTGGTAGGCCAGGATCTGAGGAAGTCCCTCCTTCCCCCCAGGGATTGGCTCCTGGAGAAGTCTCTCATCCCCAGGGCCACTCCCTGGTCCTCCCTGGTTGGTCCCTTCCCTGACCCTTCCCTCCACTCCTTCCCCTGTTAAAAGCAGCCGACCCAGGAAAATCTGTGCCCTGCTGAGGCAGATTCCCTGGAGTGAGGCTGCTCTCCCGCGACCTCAATAAACTTCAGTGGCAACGCTTCAGCAGAGTCCTCTTTTTTTCTCCTCACCATCGTCACGACTTCCAACGCACAAGCTGGGCTGTAAAGGGCCCACCGGATCGGCTCAGTTGGTCAGCCTACCGAGCTGTACCGATTGCCTGTGACCGACGCCAGGGCTAGCTGGGGCAGGCAAGGGCACAGACAGCCAAGGCAAGAGGCGGGGCGGCTACATCCTGTAATAAAGAACATTGTTTCATACATGATGACTCCCAAAATGATTCCACATTAATTGACTTCCCTATTCACAACACAAAGCAGAGATGAAATCTGACTCATTATTGCAATTTGATCAGAAGTACCTGTCCAGACCACACAGTGAAATGTTTCTTAAGGTCAAAACAGGAAAGGTGTATTTTGTTGTTTTTTTTTTTTATTGTAGGATTTAATATTTGTATTTTTATAAACAGAGTTACTGTTGGCTTTTAAATGTTTATTGAAGAAAGAACTGAATGAAATCATTACTTCTGTTATAGCTGCAAAGTACAGACTTCAGCCAATACAGGCTTCTTCTGTGGACTTCAGATAATTACACAATCTAAACCCTCAGAAATCTCACTGTTTTCAAAGGCAAAATCTTTACTTATAGTATTTAAAACAAAATGAAACATGAAACTGGTGGTTTTGTGCAATCAAAAATTTCAATATAGTAACTTGCGCTTTTTTTCCGCACTCCTTTTTGATCTCATATTTTCCCTGAAGTGTTTCAGCTGTAGAGAAATAAGGAGAAAGATTTAAAGGTACTTTAAAAATTAAGAAGCGGATTACAGAGCACAAAAACTTATTATCCTGGCCACCACTGTCATTAAATCCTTTAAAAACTATGTTTGATAGCAGAAAGATGAAAAAGTGATTGCTCCTTTGGGTGGACAGAATAAATCACACAGTATTTGGCTTGTTATTGGTGCTAAGAAATATTTTCTGTCAACGTTTTTTCAATTGCTAAATTGATTTTCAATAAAAGAGCATGTACTTTCCTCAAACTCTTTCGACAAACATGATTTTGGCAAGAATGCTGACTCTTTAGCCAACACATACACAAATTTCTGAATTTTAGGGACAAAAATGTCCAGGTTTCAGTTTCCTAAAGAAGAAAAGCCAGTGTTTCGATTTTTAGGTTTGACAAAAAAAAAAGAAAATCCCATTAAAAATTGTACAGGAAAGGGTAAAATATCCTGATGCGAAACCTTCTCCGTCTTTACTTTCCAATTAAATCTAGGTTTTTCCAAGCAGTTGAGTTTATAAAAGTGTGCAAGTAATGAAATTAAACCCTGTAGACTGACATTTGAACTTGTTCAATTTCTCAGTTGTTTTAGCTAAAATCCTGAGACTTGCACATTTTTATTACCAATTCACATTATTTAATAAACATTTGCATTTTATTGACCTGCCTAAATTTGGTTCCTATAACATTATTAACAATTATGTAACATGTACATTATTCTGCTAATATATGTGAGTTCTATACTAAGAGAACCAATCATTACACGTGCAATTCTTTTCCTTTGGTATAAATTTCATAAGGGCAAGCCTTCTTCCAGAGTAAAGACTTGCACAGGTCTGAGTTCACAGGCTACCAGATGTTAAATAAATAAAACAATATATAGTTTTCACACTAAGAGGTATATTTCAAAAGGTTATTTAATAACAAATCTTTGTAAAACATGCAATATAATAAAAAATATGAGTTGATCGCTTTGCCCCCATACTTCATCTGTTGGAATGCATGCAATTACACAGAGGAATGATATTTTTACTCCTGAGGGTATCCGTGTGAGGTTAGGGTATAAAATAGTACTAAACTCACTCTTCTGTGGCTTTGTTTACTCTTCACTCATGTACTTTTTAGAAGTAGCTGTGTACTAAACAGAAAATATAAATTACAACAGATATGTGAGCTGTCAACACCTTCAAATATAAAGGCATCCAAAAATTTCTTCAAGTTGATTAAGAACAAAAGATCTTGAGGGAGAAGTAACAGTTAAAAAATTAAATGTCTATAATTGATCAGACTAAAAGTTTTACCTGAAACTGTTCATTTTCTTCATGCTATATTATGGTAATAGAAACCACATAATCAAACATGTAAATTCAATATATTACATGAGAACTTAAGTTGAAAAGTTTGGCTTATGTTTCTAAATATTGCATAGCCACAAATACATAGCTGGATGGACAGAAAGATAAGAAGCATAAACCAGAGACTTTCAGTGAGGGGATAATATCTCAGCAACAGAGAGTTCAATGGAAAAGGTAGTAAAAATATTAAGAAGAAAAAAGTCTGGATAATGTGAAAACTGGAGTTTGAAGTTTAGTAAGGAGTTCCATCAGAGATGGGAAACTAACTGTGTTACATTCCTGAAGAACACTATTGCTGGTTGCTCTGGATTTCATTTACACTATGAAACTGGAAAAAATAAGGTTTTGCTCAAGGGCAGATTTCTGAGTGACAAAGTGATAGGAAGTACAGATAATTTTCTTCTTTGAACAGCATCCCATTGTGCCAGAAATACAGTATTAGAGTTTCATATAAAAAAGGAAAAAACCTATTTTTTTAATAGGAACTTTTATTTTTTGCTCTTCACCAGTCATGTGATATGTATTAAAGGGGGCATAAATATGTTTTGTTCTGAGGAGAGTAGCTCAGAGGTTGTCTGCATTTTTTATTAAATGAATTTACTAATGAAGAGACATATTCTTAAACACTTCAAGATGTAAGTCACCACAAAGAAATTCAGCAGTGTTCTAACATCACCAGTTTCAATGAGGTAAAGTGCTACACGAAGATTTTCTTTGAACAGCTGTCTAAAAGCTGACTTCAAACCACTATAGCTGACTATTCTTCACAGAGTGTACAAAGGACATTCTGCCAGGGTACACAGGGCAGCCTAGTCTTTACACTGCTGAAAATTTGTGTCAGGGCTATCCAACAGATCACCCTTACCAGCCTAATTTCTAGCTAGGCAAGTCATTCCCCAATACCAAACCATCTGTGTTTGATGTGCTGCAACAAGGCCAACAGCAGAGAAAAAAAAAAAAAAAAAAAAAAAAAAAGAGCTTTCAAAGTTACTGCTTTGTAGGAGTTGGTTTAGTACGAATGTGAGCTGAAAAGGTGCTTAGCTGTATGTGATTAGGAGAGCAAGGTATTAAGGTGTTTGTAGATAGAGGATGGATGCCATCACAGCTCTAGCATCAGATATCTTGGCAAATTTATGAAAGGAGATTGTGTAACATCTGGATTTGATAAGAACTGTTTACACAGAGGAGTAATACCATGCACAAATTAAAAAAGTGAGACACATAAATGATGCAGAGGGTGCAAGAATGCACTATAATAAACACTTTGTGGACTGGCATTTTACAATGGACTTCTTGAATCTAAGCAGATGAAATATAATACACAGCACCCATCCATTACTTTTTTGTAGTGTCAACAAAAAGAAAAAGAACTAGAAAGATGTTAGTCGGGCTGAGTTAATCAGGTGTGGAGGAATCTTATACACTTTTCACTCTGAGGCCTAGACACAGCAAATCCAGGTAAACATCTGTGGGAACTGTGGGTCTGCCTTGGATTCCCATCAAAATCAGCCTAAAAGATTTATTTATGAGTAATGATCTGTTTGGAAGATTAGTGGAGAGGTAACACAGGAGTTACAGCTGGACTTCAGCTGATAGAGCCAGAAAGTACCATCTGTACCAGCCACAGCAAACAGCTCCATAATAGTCACTGGATTTGCCTTTGACCCCCTGGTCTTGCCCCTTCTCACTCAGCTGATTTAAGCAAATATTAACTGTTTTTTCAACCACATACAAATAGTTTTGTGTACAAGGGAAAAACAGGTTATTCAGACTTTATGCTGATAAAGATAAGGACCCAATAATTGATTGCCAATTAGATAAACCTTTATTTAAGTGAGAAGTCAAAGCAAGCAGTGCGTGCTGGGAAAGCTGGAGAGCACAAGTCTCAACTCGCGCTCTGAGCACAGCTTTCAAAGTTTTTCCCATAGCTTCCCATTTTTATAACCTTTTGGTTTACACACTCCCCTTAGACCCTCCCCAGTCCATGTTTTTTCCATATTTGGTCATAGTTGAGTCTTCTCTCTCCAGGAGTCTGGGGTCTTCTGCCCTCTCATGGTGGTCGATGGATGAAGTCTCTCCTCTTCCTCGCAGCACGTCCATGGGGACTTTCCACTGTGGTCATCATGGTTTCACCATATCTCCTGTTTTCTCCCTTTCTTCATATAGTATGATACAAAGTTACATTACATTATCCTGCACCAAGGCTGGGCTCTTTCTAACTTCTCTATTTCTACGGTTTCTGCTAGGAATTATTGCTTTATAGCTTCTACATATTTACAATTTTTGCAGTTTGCTTAATAGCTCCTACATATTTGTAATTATTAACTGTATGTAACACTTAACACAAATTACCTAAATCATTAATATTGTCTATAACAATGCAAAGCAGCCTCATCTCCACTGCTCCATTCAAGTTAACACCACTAGTGTCTCACATTTTTTCTACCAGTATCAATGGAGTGTGCTCAGAAAAAGATTAATATTCAAACTTACCTTTTACACTCTAAGAGTCCTTACTCTCAGCTTACCTACCTGCTTTTCCTGCTTACTTAGCTAGTCATAACATGGCACTTCATGTAAACGTCAAATCATTCATACAGACTGCTGAAGTTTGTGTTACTCTGATTCATCCTAAGCTACCCTCCCTCCCAAGTTAATAAAAAAAAAAAAGAACAACAAAAAACCCACCTCAGCAAGGAGGCAAAGATAAAACCCCTTATCAGAAAAGGTTAGGAAAAAGAACCCCAAAAGATTCTCCCCCACCCCTAAAACAACCCTGAAAATCTAATTGAGCTTCATTACCTAGTTAACAGCCATCTGCCCTTTGAATCTTCATCTGTATACATGGGAACATTTCTCCAAGGACCAATCAAGCTGGCTTTTTTGATTACAATTTCCAGCAGCTGTACAGTGTATAGCCTCTGAATCACCTGGTGCTGATTCACAGTGATTCATCACATCAAACAAACTTAATAGTAAAATGAAAAGAATTTATTCAGGAAGAGAAGCATCAAGATACAACATCACTGGCAAAAGATTACAAGTAAAATAAATATGAAATGCAGGGCTTTTTAAAATACAATAGCCAGATGGCTCTGCAGTATTTTTGAAATAGCCTCCCTGAGACACTTTGGGAAATGTCACCTGCCTAAAGATCTACATCAATTCTGAATACAAAACTAGTGTAGAAGCTGCAAGATTTTGGGACTGATGACTGGGCATCCTCTTCTAAGTGTTCCATAATCTTTCTTCATCTTTAACCTGGTTGCATATCTAATAGATGTATGCTTGAAGATTTACATATCTTGATTACTTTCTAGATCTAGATTGTGAATATAAATTCAGATTCCTTTGATAGCTCAGCTCATTTGACAAAATTGTTATATTTTAACCAACTGTAGAGTCTATATAACTGCAGGTATTCTTTTCATTTTCCTGAGGGAGGTTTGGGGGTTTTTCAACTGCTGGCTGACTACTTCCTGCCAAGCCTGGGTGGTTTAATGATACCTCTAAGCCTTGTTAGAGATGCTATTAACATATATTAAATATTTTATGTAAATCATTTACATGAGAAGCATTTAGCCAAAATTTTGATTATCTGGTTTTGACTTTTTTTCTGTAAAAGCTTTACTACAGAAGCTTTTAATGTTATTACCAAACACTTTGTTCAGGCTACATCACTGAACCTGCATCTCTAGAATTCACTTTCTATTTAACCACATGGCATTCAACCAAGCCAAGTGCAAGGTCCTGCAGAGGACCTGGGATGGGGCAATCCCCAATATTATTAGAGCCTGGGAAACAAAATGATTGAGAGAAGCCCTGCAGAGAAGGACTTGGGAATACTGGTGGAAAAACCCCTGGACGTGAGCTAGCAATGTGTTTGCAGTCCAGAAAGCCAACAGTATACTGGTCTGCAAACAAGGAACAGACAATGGAGGTGATTCTGTCCCTCTGCTGCTCTCTTTTGAGACCCTACCTGCATAGCTGCCTACAGCTGTGGGGCCCCCAACACAGAAGGACACAGCCCTGTTAAACCAGGTCAGAGGAGCATTTCTCATATGAAGAGAGGCTGAGGATGTGGAGACTGGAGGCTGAGAAGATAAAGCTCTAGGGAGATGTTATTGTGGCCTTTCACTGCATAAAAGGGGCTTAGAAGAAAGATGGAGAAAATCTTTTTACCAAGGCATGTAGTGACAGTACAAGAGGTAATATATTAAAGTGAAGGAGGTTAGCTTTAAATGAGATACAAAGAAAGAAGAAATAACATATTGTTGGCTATCACATATTCTATTGGAAGTTTATAGCAATTAATATTCCTTGTTCTGAGTTTCCACATTTTCAGAAGATGGTATTTTTAGCAACACGAGTCTGTAGTTTCGTATTTACTTTTGCTCCTCATCTAAGAAACGGAAGTAGTTAAGTCCTGCTTTCCTTACAATTGTTTCTGGCAATGTCTTAATGCATCATTTGCTTTCTACAAATGTCTGATGATAATGCCTTCAAGAGTAGTAAAAAACATTTTCCAGAACAAGAGTAGATTGTTGTGTAACAAGGTGGGATTTATTAGCATATAGGAAGCATATATAGGAAGCAACTATTTTCTTTGAATGAAGAGACTAAGGAAAAAAATGTACCATGGTTCTCAGCAGTGATAAAGTTTTTGTATAGCAGATTTTCTGTGGAGAATGTGGGTTGTAGAGAGAATGACACTAATATGACTGAGGAAGTACTAAAGGTACTTTGTGTAGTTATAGAGTACTATTGCTCTGTTCTATATGCACAATAGCAAAGGGCCCATAGAGAGGAAATGAGGGATCAGGCAGACTTATAAATGGTTATCTATATTAATATGCAGGCTTATAGTTAAAGCAACCTGTAGTGGAGGGAAGAGAACACCCTGAATAAACATAAATACACATTTATATATAGATAAACAATTATGAATACAAAAGCTAAGATATCCTTAAAGGTTGTCATGCAGCTTCAAGGCAAATACTTTGTATGAAATTCTACAAATGAAGATTTGATTTAGGTCCAAAAACTGGTGAGGCAAAACTTATGAAAGATAAACCAAACAAAGGTTATTAAACCCAAACTACTACATCTTGCTAAAAGAAACCATGAGCTACAAAGCACCATAGGCTAGGACATTATCAGAAAATGTCAGTATTTCCTTTTATTGTCATTTTTTAAGCCTGACTTGTCCAGAAGAGGTCATTGCAAGATGTCGAATGAAACACAGATTTTTTTTTTACCATTCTGCATATCTCTGTGTTGCAGCTTTGAAGTCAAACATAGTACAGATAAACACAGAATCTTTAGTTCTCAAGACCAACAGAAGTCACACAGTCTTTTTTAAACTTTTTACAAATTATTTTACAAATAAATTTGGGGAAGAAAGTTAGAATGGTGATGACGGTTGGAAAAGAATTCAGTTGCAGTCTGTACAAACTGGAACTGTTTGATGTCCCAATAAATAATACGCCTTTCTAAGCATATATTACAATATACAGAGACATATGTTACTTCTTATAAGCTGGAGGCTCTGGATTATCTAAATCAATCTTTGTAAAGGAGGCATTTACACAATGATGCACTAGTCTTTAATGCTTGCTCAAGCATGTCCAGATCATGTCCTGAACACTTGCAGAGACAATGACTGCACGACCTCCCCCTGAAACTTATGCCAATGCCTGAGATTTTTTTTTTTCAGTGAAAAAAATTTTTGCTAATATCTAATCTGGACGTCTGGTAACTTATGGCCATTTCCTTTCATCCTTTCACTTGAGACATGGCAGAAGAGATGGACCCCCACCTGGCTACAACCTCCTTTCAGGTATTTGTAGAGAGTGGCAAGTTCTCCTCTGAGGCTACTTTTCCCCAGGCTAAACAGTCCCAGCTGTTAGTCACAAGATTTGTGCTCCAGATCTTCACCAGCTTTGTTGCCCTTCTCTGGAAAAACTTCAGCACTTCAGGGTCTTTTCTGAAGTGAGTGGCCCAAGACTGGATGCTTGAGGACTTGAGGTGTGGCCTCACCAGTGCCAAATGCAGGGTGACAACCCCTTCCCGGGTCCTGCTGGCCACACCATTCCTGATACAGACCAGGCTGACATTGGCCTTCTTATCTACCTGGAGACAGCACTGGCTCATGTTCAGCTGGCTGGCAACCAGCACCCCCAAATTACTTTCTGCTGAGCAGCTCTCAAATCACGTATACTCAAGCCTGTAACACTGCCTGCGGGTGTTGTGACCCAAGTGTGGGACTTGGTACTTAGCTTTGGTGAACCTCAGACACCTGTCCTCAGCCCATTGTTTCAAGCTGTCCAGGGCTCTTTGTAGAGCCTTCCTACCCTCCAGCAGATCAACACTCTCTACTAACATGGTGTCATCTGTAAACTTACTGAGGATGCACTCAAACCCCTCCTCTGATCATCATTCCAGATATTAAATAGGAGCTGCCCAATCCTGAGCCCTGGGGAACGCCACTGGTGACCAGTCACCAGCTGGATGTAGTTTCATTCACTGCCACTCCCTGGGCCTGGCCATTCAACCAGCTTTCACCCAGTGAAGAGTACTTCCATCCAAGCCATGAGCATCCAGTGTCTTCAGGAGAATTCTGTGGGAGACAGTGTCAAACACCTTACTGATATCTACATAGACACCCACAGCCTTTTCCTCACCCTAAGTGAAGAGCATTTGTCTGCGTACGGTTAGATAAATCAATTTACTTCAGGGCTACATATATCAGCCAGTTATACTATAGGCAGAAGTATACAGAGATGTTTGAGAAACCTTACTGAATGATCAGTAAATGTAAGCACCTCAAGAGGTAGTAGAGTTGATGCATTTGAGTAGTGCACTTCACATCAGCAAAAAAAAATAGCTTTTCTGACATAATTTTCTCTTTTACAAAACTAAAATGTTCACACATTAAAAATGTTCAGTTGAAATTAAACACATTTCAATCACTGTTTCACTGGGTTTCCAGCTAGTTCCAAACACAGCAACATCTTCCCTTGCCCCTGAGACATCTTGTCTTAACATCTGGATGTCTTGTCTTAACATCCGGAATCAGGTCATGTCTGGAACACCACTGCTCCGCACTGTCCAGTACTTTTACCTTGGTGAAGAGTCCATACCCAACACCTGAGCTGGCTCACTTAAGGGCAGTTTGTTATCTGTGGGTAGTGTTTCATTATGCTGTGCAGGCATTCCATTGCCTCGTAAATCTTTGTTACTAATTTGATCCCTTTTCCTTGGAACCAGCATGAAATCATGCTATGTTCCAAGATCCTTTTGATTAGTTTTCCATACGAGAGCTTATGACAAAATTACACTTGCAGAATTTGAGCTTTTAAAATATTTCTTTTCTTGGAACATATTCTAATCAAAGCACATTTTACTTTTCCTCCATTTCTATGCTGAGGTATTTATGATTAAAGCACAAGGGTCCTGGTATAGCTTTTTGAACTGCGAGACACCTACTGGTAGAAGACAATTGAACCAAAAATGTTCTCAAGCTTGCAAATCCAACCTCTGATTTCATATGCACTCAGGTCCTGAACAAAAACTAGAAAGTCAATATAAACTTCTGCATTTTATATAACTGACAACACAATCATATATTTTTAATATTTCAACTTATAAACAGATTTATGACAGTGAAGTGATTCCCACTGTGTGTCCTAATTTTGTCACAGAAAAATCTTTCAAGTTTTGATGTGTGGCATTTGGATGAAAGAAAACTGTTAGAAGAAGAAGAACTGATGCTGTGTTTTACAATTTAGTGTAAGTGAAAAAAATCTCTTACATTTATGAGGAAATTCAATTTTGCTGGGAAAGAAAAATCAAGAATGGTGTTCACCTGAGATAAACTTTAACATGCTTACCCGTCTTTAAAAAAAATTTTCCCTCTTCCCTTGTAGCCTTGTAGGCAAATCTATTTCCTCTAGATAATTTTATTTCAATAACATTTGTACTAAATCTTCAGATTCATGCTACGGGGCAAAAGGTCATCTAGGATAAGGAAACAAGATAAATATGTTGCAAAAATTAAATGTTGGTCTGGAAAGTTCTATTGTCACAAAGGAGATGAACATTATCACTTTTGTGTCTAAATTGAAACATCCTTCCTCAAATGAGCATGCACAGTTTATCATCTTGTAATTAGTTAAATATTCTGCACGCCTTGCTTCCTTATCCTGTTACCATAAGATATGTATACAGGTTATGCTGTGCTTCAGATTTTCAGGGTATTATCCCCTCTAGATTTTTCAGTATTCCAGGAAGAAAAATCCTTAAATATATATATAATTGTGTATGTAAGTGTACATATGGGCTTACAGCTCATACAGAATCTCTAAGTCTCACTTTGTCTTTCTGCTAGGTGGTATAAGATGTCTAAAGCCATGCAAGTCAAATAAGATCCTGGGCTAAAACTGTATATAACATATCCAATTTCTTTACAGAGGCAAAACAAAGCCTGACTCCTCTCAGAAGAACATGCTTCACCATAAGAACTATGCCTCTGCCACCAGTCAGTGTATGGTTTTAGCCAAGAAGCATCATAGAGAATTTCGCAATGGTTTCAGAAAAGTATTTGTTTAAAAAATTTTTGTATGTCACAGATCTGTCTAACAATCAAAACTTGGTTTTAGGCTTAAGGAAAAAAAAACAACCTTTCAAGGCAGTGATTACTGGAAGTGCACTACAGCAATGCCATTCTTTAGAATAGGATCATGTAATTAGTGATATTACTTAATGATCGTATTTTTGATGGGGCCTTTAAAGGATAATGTAGTTTTGCCTCTTATACACCTTGCAATAGGGTCTAATAGAAAAGAATAAAGACTGAGACTCTTTTGACCTGATTCTTGAAATTCCTAAACCTGAATAAAGGCCCATGGCCAGACACTATGCTAAGTGTTCTGAAAACAGAGTAAATAGGTTCTCTAGGCCTATAGTAATTGTAATTGGAGTGTATGTGTGTGTGTATGTGAAAGGTCTTGGAAGGTGACAAGAGATATTACCAGATTTAAAAAGAGAGCAGGGTAACAGTGTGGGGGTGGGCGGAGCCCCGACGGCCTTGCCTTGGAGGCAGCCCTTGCTAAGGAATTAAGAAGTGTTGCGCAACCCGCCGCCAGACCCTGGAACAACAAAACAGCCTCTTTGCTCACGGCGACTCTCCTAGAAGACCCACAAGCACCCTCGGGACCTTATGTAGATCTGTTGTAACCGATTGGTTTTGTACCCTTCCCCCCTCCCACCTAGCTCCCTATAAAACCCCTGAAATCGCCCCTGACAGCAGGGTTTTCTCTCCCCTGGGCTCCCTTCGCTGATGTATCTACAATAAAGCTGCTCCTGAAGAATTGCCGAGACGAGGCCCTCTCTCTCTCTACACCCTGAGGCCGGCTACAGGGGAAAGTGAAGCTTCACAAGAGGCAGAAGCTGAAATCACAGAGCGAAATCACTAAGAGCTGAACCACTGCCTCCTGCTGAGCTCGCTACCCACCAGCTGAGAGAGTGCCTGCCCCCATGGGGAGTGTCTCCGAAGAGATACTTTTCAGGGTGGACCAGCCTCTTGGGGGTCCAGAGTCACGAACCCCCCATCACCAGCTGGGATATTATAACAGTAAGAAAGTGTTGGCTGTCCTGGCCAATGTCCAAGTATGGGAAGCATGAACTTAGACTAAGATAATAATTTTCAGATATCTTCTATTCCTAAAAGAGAAGGGTTTTAAAGAGGATTTTTAAAGGAGAAATTAGGATAGTTTTATGAATGTTTACAGGAAATTACTCCCAAGAGTAACAAGAAGCATTTGCTTCATATATGTTTAAAAAAATCCATCAGCGGTAATGGAAGCAAAGTTTAATGACCAGCTGAAAGAAGATATTGACTTACTAAAACTGAAAAAAAAAAGTGGCAAGAATAAAAATCTGTATCTCATTTTAATTATAGAGGCCATCAGACTATGCTAGATGCCATAAAGAGGATGAAGACAGTGATTGTTTCCAAAAGAACCACAGAATCAACTCATTTGGGAACAACCCTTGAGATCACAGAGTCCAACACCACCTTGTCAACCAGACCATGGCACTGAATGCCACATCCAGTCTTTTCTTAAATACCTCCATGGAGAATGATTCTGCCATCTTCCTGGGCAACCCATTCCAATTCTTCACCCTTTCTGTGAAGAACTTCTTGCTAATGTCCAATGTAAACCTCTACTGCTGCAGGTTTAGACTGTGTCCTCTTGTCCTATAGCTGGTCTGGGAGAAGAGGCTGACCCCCACCTGGCTACAGCCTCCTTTCAGGGAGATTTAGAGGGTGACAGGGTCTCCCCTGAGCCTCTTCTCCAGGCTGAACATCCCCAGCTCCTTCAGCCACTCCTCACTGGACTGGTGTTCCACACCCTTCACCAGCCTTGTTGCCCTTCTCTGGACACGCTCCAGCATCTCAATGTCCTTCCTGAACTGAGCAGGCCAGCACTGGACACAGCACTCAAGGTGTGGCCTCACCAGTGCTGAGTACCAGGGAACGATCCCTTCCCTGGTCTGGCTGGCCACACTATTCCTGATCCAGGCCAGGATGGCATTGGCCACCTGGGCACACTCTGGCTCGTGTTCAGCTGCTGTTCATCAGTACCCCCAGGTCCCTTTCTGCCTGGCTGGTGTCCAGCCACTCTGTCCCCAGTCTGTAGCACTGCAGGGGGTGGTTGTAGCCAAAGTACAGGACACAGCACTTGGTCTTGTTGAACCTCATATCACTGGATTCAGCCCATGGATCCAGCCTGTCCAGCTCCTTCTGCAGAGCCCTCCTATCCTCCAGCAATCAACACACACACCTAACTTGGTGGTGTCTGAGAACTTCCTAATGGTAGACTCAATCCCCTCATCCTGATCATCAGTAAAAATATTAAACCAGACTGGGTCCAGAGCTGATCCATGGGGGACACCAGCAGTGACTGGCCACCAATGGAATGCAACACAATTCACCACCAGAGGAATTATATGAGTATGCAGATCTCTTACCAAAGCAATCTTACCCAATATTAGGAAGACAGCAGATTCTAAAATAATGCTAGTGAAACACTGAAGCCTGTTCTTATATGTATGCAGTTCTTTTCAGAATGATGTATTATAGTGCAAGAGCAAGGAGGCTCACTTGAGATTTGTATGTGTAGTACATTGACTCTGCCTTCTCCTCACCTTCTGTACTGTGCTGTATCCCACAAAGTTCAATTTCAATGAAGCATAAGTGTCACTGTTGGAATGTGTGCAAGTAACAGAATACATCACAATTTCATATCTGGAATTACATGTAAAACTTGCTCCAAAAGCCCCATTTCTGTTCCAGTAAATATCTGGTACAGTCAAACACTGACTTTTAAAAAGACACTGGAACCAGGTCTTTCTTCTATATCTCTTTATTTTTTCTTTTCACAAGTCTAATTTCAAACCACCTCCCTCACATTTATGAACATAACTTAAGAACCTCTGAGAGGATCTGAATCTAGGCCAGAAACCTGAGCCAATGTTTCTGAAGTTGGAGGGACATTCGGTCGGAGCTGTAGGCTCCTCCAAACCTTCTCAAATACCAAACTTCGTAACAGAAAGGCAACAGATGGAATGGTGTGCAAGGACAGTTTGATTGGAAGGTGATAAGCTAGAAAACAGAAGCTTGGCATTAGGAACATGTTAGGGGGAAGATAAGAAGATGATTATAGACTTCCAGGGAATATAAACACTGTGTGAAAATATAGGATAGTTAGCTGGGAGCATGATCAGTAACTAAGAAGGGACAGCAGCTGGCTAATCACAGATGAGAGAGGATTGGCCTGGGAGCTGCTTGTACAGTTAATCATCATACTGTCCTAAATCATGGCACAATCCAGAAGTGATGAAAGACAGCCTGAAAAATGCTGCCAGGCCACCAAACCTAGATGCCTTTTGTCTGTGCTCTAGTTACTTCAGGCTCATGAATGAGTCAGTGAGGGTTAGGAGACCCCAGGTAGTTCCACTACTGAAGTTACAGGGTTGTAGCATGAAGTGAAAAATATTAAATATTTCAAAAGGATCACAGAGTGAGATTAGAAAATGAAGAAACATTCAACTGGTAAAAAACATAGAGTATAAATTGTAAAAACATTGTTTTTAGTAATTCAAAACAGAAAAATATAAATATAATAACTTTTAGGTTATTGCACATGATGTTACTTTTACATATTTTAATTTATATTAATCCTAGATGGAGTAAAGTTGCAGAGTCCTTTGTTTCTAGAGCTGTTTTTTGCATGTTTGAATTTTATAAGAAATGTTATAGAAAGTTTTTAAAATAAAAATAAAATATATTCTCTGAAATTCTTACTGAAACATTTATACAAGATTGTAATAAATTAATCCTCCCCTCCTCTCCTCTCCTCTCCTCTCCTCTCCTCTCCTCTCCTCTCCTCTCCTCTCCTCTCCTCTCCTCTCCTCTCCTCTCCTCTCCTCTCCTCTCCTCTCCTCTCCTCTCCTCTCCTCTCCTCTCCTCTCCTCTCCTCTCCTCTCCTCTCCTCTCCTCTCCTCTCCTCTCCTCTCCTCTCCTCTCCTCTCCTCTCCTCTCCTCTCCTCTCCTCTCCTCTCCTCTCCCCTCCCCTCCCCTCCCCTCCCCTCCCCTCCCCTCCCCTCCCCTCCTCGTATCTAACATTGTAGGACCCTCACCCAAGATCTGAGCTTTCTAGCTGTTCAGTAACATAAATAATAATGAATCTTCTTGGCTAGTTCTAGCCAAAATAAACAATGTGTAATACACACTAACTGCAGCTTCTGTCAGCTTCTTGGAATGTCACAGCAGCTGAATGGTAAAACCAAAATGTTCTAATAATAAACAAATGGTAATGCACTATCTAGCTTCTCCTATTTATGGCAGAAAGAAGATTTTAAAAGAGATATATGTAAGTCATGTCCTGCCACATGGCTTAGTTTCACAAACTCTCCTTAAAAGAATGCACCAGCTCAGAACATTTGTGGTCAGATTTCAAATTCCTGTATTCGTGTACTGAGGCCTGTAATCAGCACTGAAGTAATAACATTTCAAATGGAATATAATGTGAGTTGGATTTTGAACTTGTGGACAGTTCTCTAATTATATTCTCTGTAATTGAATTTTGTGTTCAAAAGAGAGAAAAGTGTTTCATAAGAAGCAGCTACAAAGATATCTGATAAATAACTGAAAACTGAAGTGATTTTTTAAGCATTGCTAAAGAGTTAAAAATATTTATATATTCCAAAAAGCAAAACATTTAGGAAGGAGTTTGCTAATTTTTCCAGAATTCATAGGACTGAAATTATTAACTTGAAGCCATTTGATAGAGGCAAGATATCTGATGGTAAATGAATAATCCCTCTCTCCATGTGGTCAGGGAACTTCTAATTAGTTATACTACGAGGATATTTATTTAAGAGCAAAAACTTGTGGTTGCATCAAATTGTATCTCATCAGAATTCAATGTCATAAAAAATATATATTCTGCTTTCTGTGGTATTCTGCAGAAGACTTGCAGAATGTAACCAAGGAATAGCTGATGCACATCACTTCATTCATCATAACCTACTTTCTTAGACAAAGTAGATGGAATGAAGAGGTGAAAATTGAGCCTAATTCCTATTTTCCATCAGAGAAGGTAAGTAATACTTCACAGTGATTCCCAACATATTCTGTCTCAATTGCATTCCAAACAGCTCTCAAAAAGTACAAAGAATGTTGATGTGTTTTGGTGTCTTAACAAAATATGCGCTTTTGACTGGAATTGAGGCAGAAATTCTTCAGTTTTTTACTTCTGTCTACTTTTCACACAACTTTCTGTTTGGGTTTTTTTACCTCTCATACTTATGAATAAATTTCCAATTAATTATATAACACATACTATCTTTAAGAAAAATTGTGTAAAGCTGCTGTAAGTTTCAAATCACAGCATCCCTAGTGGACACAGTTAATCTACTTCAGCAGTTTTATGAAATATTGTTTTTATGCCTATTCTTTCACTACAGAGTTTGATGATTAGAGAAAGTCGTACTCTGAGAATACCCAAGAAGTAGAATTTTAGAATTTTAGAATTTTAGAATAGAAAGCATGCCTTTCAAGGATAAGATACATTAATCTCTAACTTTGAGTTGCAGTTTATAGTTGTGATGGCAAAATATCCTTAGTTCGTATATAATTCCTGCATTCATTCTCATACTTCATTCTTGACTGCATTTGTGAGTGCAGCCATTCCATCTGTTTTCTGAGAGAATGCCTGAACTCAGAATTAGGTTAAAATATGTTTTCTGTGTTATGCAGATGATATCATTCCTCTGGCCTTAAGTACTGTAACAATGAGCTTCGGAGAATAAACCAATATGAATTTCGTAGTCATTCACCACAGCTACATTTTTTTAAAATACCTTTTGGCTCCTGGGAAAACATATCTTAAAACCTGTTTCCTATGAAACTGTTAACTCAGCAGAAAAATAGACATAAAATGACATTTCAAATTCATCATAACTTCCTTCCTTGCAAAGGAAGAAGTTGTTTTGTGCAATCGGACTTAAAAGGCTGCATCAGACTGATGACACATATCTGTTGGAAAATGTTCACAGTAATTACATGTTTAGGTTGCAGCACATTATCATTAATCCCCCTGTACAAAGGAACAGATATCAGTAGATAAAATACTGCTAAAAATTATATGGAAAATGGAAGAAATTAACCATTGAATCCTGGGTGACCCAACCAGAACAAAATGGGAATTGTTAAGTTATACCCTGGATTTATTGGACAGAATGACTGCTGATAATGATGCAGACCAGCAGAAAATCAAAAACATGCTTATGGGAAAAAATTCCTGGCTCCGATATGTATTGATGGGTACTGATGTGTAGTCCCTTTCCTTGGTGTTAAGAAGTTGGGTGAAAAGAAAATACATGGTGAAATATTTACTGTCTCTGCAGTCTGTTTTGTTTTATGTATTGCTTTCCTCTTGCTGAATTTGTGACTGGAAATGCCTTTGAATTCAGTTTGAACAAAACTAAAGATAAAATTAAATTCTTGTATTGCCTTGTGACTTTTAGAGAGGGTTCTTTTCTGACACCCAGAGAGATGTTGTGTGCAAGTCTCTGCCCAGAAGTCAGAGACACAGATTGCAAAATCACATTTTTGGACAGACTCTGACATGCCTTTTCTCCCAGAATACTTCAACAGAAAACCACTGGATGCAAGACTATATGTAAAGCAAAGAAGTCATTCACTCAAAAAGCCAGTGCCAAAATGAAGTGTGTGATAGGTAAGAATAGAAGACCCTCCAAAAAAAGCGGTTTATATAGGTTTTAGTAAAATGTTAAATTACCTCATAAAAACTATCAGAAAAATAATAGCTTGATAGAAGAACTCTCAAATTCTCAGCTAGATGAAACAAGTTTTGCCACAGAGTTCAGTAGGTGCCGAATTGCAGCACTGCTGTTTAGATTTGCATACTTTGTGTGTTCATTGCCAGAAGACCAAGGTAGGTAGAAGCATATTGCTGGAGAGATACCTGTAAGATGAGCATACTCCTTTCCCCACTAAATATCACTGAAAAAGGAGATGGGGATGATGGCCCAAAAATGTTATGAGCAGTGAAATTAACAGGAAAATCATGAAGCCATGCAGAAAAAAAGTGCACTCATCAGACTGAAAACAAAAGAAATACGTTTTTATAGAAGGAAACTCTTCATAAATAAGCAGCAAAAACTATCTGCTCACAGATCTTCTAATTAGTACCTGGGGAAACATCTTCCCAAGGAAAGTATCTATCTAAGCCCACAAAAAGTAAACCAAATGCCTGGTAATGGAAAATGACAAAAATATAGGTGCTGACAAATCCAACATTAAACAAACAAACAAGCAATGCTGTGAGGTAGGTGCATCTCTAAAGCCCTTCATTTTGGGTTCCCGTGAAGAAGGGAAACTCTGCATCTGATTGTAATCTGTCTCACTGCATATGGAATCATTAGATTCAATTATCACAGGATTTGAAATCTTGTCCTGGCAAGATTTATTCTCTGCTGGTGGTGAGCCCTTGGAATTTTCCAGCATTTTTAGCCAAGATCAGCAGGCAGTTAAAGTTTTCAAAAATTCAAATTTTTCTTCACTGTTTTAACCCTGTACCAGGTACAGAGCAGGAGTAACTTAAAGAACTAGTGTTGTCAGAGGAGTTTGCAGTTAAAACATTATATTCCTGAAAATACTGAAGAAAACATAAAGATAGTATTTTTAAAAAAGGGAGCTGGGCTCCAGTTTAAATGAGCATGTATGAAAACAATTGAAAACATTAGTGTTCTAAAAAAAAAATGTGTGCAGTCAAGTGTGAGAGAGTAAAAGCTACTGCTAGCTTTGCTACATCTTCCTGCCTCTCTTTGGAGACCAATCCCCATCCAGCCAAAATATAAAATCCTAGATGCCTCTAAGCAATCTTTAAACCTAACCATGAGCTTTACACCACCTTGGTGACGTATTCACAGAATATTTACCTTGAGGTAGATGCATTCTAACAGTGCATGATCTTAGATACATACTGTCCTATTAAGTCTTTTATGTTGCTAGCCTTCCACAGAACCTGATGAATTTTGACTCCAAGAAGGGGTAGGATTTATCCCTGGCTGGGCTAGCAAAATATATCCCAAAATTCACTAATCCATTTTTGTTTATTTCTCCAAACCCTGTCATTAAAAAATGTTCTGTCATAAAACTATTTTAAAAGTACATCTCTTCATTGTTAGTCATGAAATTAGCAGCAGCTTAAACCAGCTGCTGGGTAACTGGAATAAAGTTTCTTTTTCTTATGTCTTTAATTTCTGGCTGCTGATGCACCCCTTGCTGTGGGTTTCTCAGACAAATTACTCCAAGAAGGAATTGGTTTTTATGTAGCAATTTTGCCCATCGGTGGCTTAACTATTTCCCTTCTATGCTTGAAACCTGGTGCATTATTTATAAACATAACATAGAGAACATATAGACAAATAGCATATGTGTCTAACAGCCTGTAATGACAAATTCATATAGGTTGGCTGAGACCTCTGGAAGTTGTCTGGTCCTACGTCTTGCTCAAGGCAAGGGTATTTTTTTTCAGGTTGCTCAAGGTTTGGACCAGCCAGAAATAGAATTATATTTGGTTTTCTTCCAGTTTTGGAGAAGACCACATTAGGACTTGAAAAAGAGCCCACTGGGTTGCAGAAGCCTTTGTCAGCAGACCATGATGGATTCAGGGAAAAAAATAAAAATTAATCAGAAGACATTATATGAGAAGTGTTTGGATAGTTGTGATAAGTTCAGACTGTATTAATGCCTTGGACAGTTAAAAGGTGACACTTTCTGTATTGTATAAAAGCTTAAAATTCAAATGTTAAGAAATTACTCAAGTTTGGAAAGAGTGGGGTAGGATATCAAGTTATGAAATATTAAAGGATGAATGCCCAGAACGTCACACGCAAAAGCACTTAAAAAGTTATACTCCTGTCTCACTGCTGAATGTGATTGACTGTGGGCCACAAAGCTCTGACATCCAAGCATTCATATACAGCACCTGTGACCTTCTCTGTTAATGTCTTTCCTGAGTTAAAAGAAAATCTCATTAAAGGAGCACTTTTCTCAGGAGTAATCTCTGAAAACTGCTGTCTATTTGAAATACTGGGTGGTGGTAGGTCAGGGGAGGATGAAGTGTTAGCAGTGAGAAGGGCACACTGAGCAATGACTCTGGGGTAAATGAACGAACAGAGGAACACCGTGGTGATTGCCATCAGGGAAATATTCACTCAGGCAGAGATGGAGGTGTGAAGAGATAGGAAATGCATAGTTTCTTACACACTGCTCATGCTATTTAGACTTTAAAGGTATTTTCTAAGCTGTTTTTCAGTCACAGAACAGTTTTAGCATGAAATGCCATGGAAGGAATCCTCCAGTTACTGTCTAGTATTACCATTTACATTTCTTTCCTAGGTGCTGAAAGGTTTTGAAGTGTTAAATGTTATTGAAAGTTCTACTTCTGTATCCGTCAAAAGCCTCTTAACATTAAATATTAAAAGAGTTTTTTTAGTCATCGGCTATTTTTGCTAAATATTTTATCAAAATTTTTTTTTTCAATATTAGTGAACACTGCATTCTTACCAAAAAAACCTCAAATTCTTACTAAAAGATTAGAAGTTAACTATATTTCTTTAGATGACCTTTACTGCTTAGCAAATTAAAGATTTACCAAAATCTTTGGATTTTATTCATTGTGAAGTGCAATACATCCCAAACTACATTGCAGGACAAAGCATTTTTCTTTAGAAGCTGTGATTTCATGTATTTTGTGGTATTCTATATGGAATATTAAGGAAAGTTGACATTTGTCTATCCTCTTCTGTTACAAAACAGTTTTATGACAGAAGATAGTCACTGTAATTGCTTACATTTGAACTAATTACTGTGGTGACAGTAATTGCAGACCTATTGCAGACAGTCTTGTATATTTTTATGAGTAGCCAAAGAAAAAATGTATTTTTATAGACAGTCATAACAAAAGAAACTTATTAGCGTGTGGGGAGACAAAAGGAGATGCTGCAGAAGGCAGTCTCCCCTCTGATATGCTACACCTGTGTTAATCATTCTAGAGTAGAAACAGCCTTGCCCTCACAGCCATGGGCATGGTAAAGAGTGAGTTAACTGGGAAGAGTTCAGTTGGAGTCTGCTTGCCATGCTGTGAAGACCTAGGGACAGGAGGTCGTGCAAGGGCCAGAGAAGGTAAGATATTGTACATAGGACAGACAGGGTTAGGTGGCCGTGCTAGGGACAGGAAGGAGCGAGACAGAACTGAAGAAGAGAGACAGAGCCAGGGCTGTGTGGAGCTGCCCTTAGAGGATACAGAAGAAAGATATGGGAGACTTTTTGAATAACAAGATGAAGATACTTGAAGCCTTCGGATGATTCTAATGAAGCACCTCAAGTGCAGTGTCTATATTGACTGCCACATATCAGCGACTGCGACATTAGTATAATATTTGCTTTTGTGTAGCATTTGAAATAGTCATGACTCTTCTACTTGCAATTGGATTTAATAAGTCGCCTTACAGTATTTTGAAATTTGCAAATAAAATTGCTTATTTATTAATAATAGCTTAGTTATGTCATGTTTTACCCAATATGAGAGCATCTGAGGAAAACTTTCTATTTTTTCTCTTTTCATCTTCTTCTTCTATAACTTTATATCAGGGATTTTTCATAATTCATCCAAAAATGTGCCTTTGTTCTGCTTCACGCTCTGTAAATTACATGACGTTACAGTGGATTATAGTATTCCCCAAACATCCCATAGTGTCAATGGAGATGACACAAGAGCAGTAAAGGAGAAGTACAGATCACAGAGAAAGTGGAAAGTTTGCAATTTTTATGGAAGTTAATCACCTGTGTTTTAAGAGAGGAGCAGTATCTGAGGCAGTCATGGCAAGGCTCTTAATTAACTGAGTTGAGGAAGCACCCATCAGAGAAAGAGCTAGAAATTTTAAAGAAGTGGACAGATAAGTCAGTAATTGGGCCTAACAGGAAGGTAAGTAAAGACTGATGTGAACAAATTGGAAAGGGAACATTAAAACAATAGATCAAATAATAAACAAAGTATATAAACAGAAAAGCTGATCTTCTGCTTTAAGTGTTTTTATGTCACTTTGAAAATACATTCGTGATGTCATAAGAAATCATTGATTTGTTTATGGATCTATGTAAAAACAGATTTAACTCTGAGGGACTGATTGGAAAACAAATGGTTTGTTAACCAGCTAGCATACTATTAAGAGGAAACAAGGCACACCTTTAAGTTAAGATGTACTAAGTAACTATAATTCCTATGTAAGAGAAAATTTAAAATTACCCTCAAAATTCTTTCTTACTCTGCTCTGTGGGTTCCTGTTCCTGGAATAACTGGCTTGCCCTCTATCTCCTTCTCTTTTTCTGTGCTATACCATTTGTATTTGATTCAAGTAGATCTAAGATCACCTGTTATAAAATTAAGATTTCAATTCCCTGTAGAAGGTCTAGAATGTGCACTGTGGTCTACTAGGTCGTAAAAAAAAAAAATTGAAGGTGGCAGAGCGCAGTCATTTGTACTATCTTGATACATAACCAAAAAGACGTAAAAATTTGTCTTATCTGAACATACCCAGTTCATTATGCAATTTAAGCAATAAAGAATGAATGCAAGTTTAACTTTGATTTTCATGCATGGAACTTTGCCCTTTTGTTACTGTTATTCTCCTAAGAACAAAAATATACTTCTAAATACATAAATCACTAAAAGTAATATGGGGATTTGAAAAAGAAAGGCAAGGGCTAAAGAATACTACAAAGAGGCAATAATCTTTGGCTAGAATTGTATTAGTGATAATCTTCCAAAAATTAAGTATGATAAAATGTATTTTATATGTATATACACATATATATATACATATATATATATAGATGTATTTAATATATTGTAAATGCTATAGTGGACAATATAAAATTTAAAAAAATTCCATCACATTTTGAGCAAACCCTCAGGATGGCTACATGCCTTCATAGTCACTATTTTCCTCAGAAATGTAAGGAAGTTCCTCACAGTGAGAATTTAAGTAAGTTCCTTAAGTAAGAACTTCCTTAGTTCTAAGGAAGGTAGCTAAATGTAAGCAAACAAAAGTAAGTGTAATTCCTACTGCCTGTCAGCACAGGTGCTTGCAAGACAAACTGCACTTTGTACATGAAAGAGATCATGCCAAATATCTCCTGCATTTTTCTATTCACAATTCCTTTAGGTTTGTCTGAATATCTTACTGATGTCTTCTCAAATGACAAGTGTTAGCATTCCTGATTGGATTGTCCTGTAAGCACTTCAGTAATTTGATTTAGATTTTCTTGTAATGATGGCTGACCACAGGATTTTCTCTACTTTCACAGTACTTTTATAACTTAATCATATCCTGATGAAAATAAAAATTCAATGAGCTTTGGAGACATTCAAATTCATAAAGCTTTAGGAAAGGACCTTTACTTTTTCTTAGACAGTTGAAGAACAGAAAAAAACCCAGCTAAGTAAGTTACTCTCCCTCAGGTACATACCACTTTTGAATATGCATAGTCATGTTAGTCTGTAAAGAATGACATTACAGTATGTGATAAACCTCAGGATACAGACTGTAGACACAAACAATAGAAACCTTTCCTTGGCTAATAACAGCTACCTAGGAATGGCACCACTGGATTGATAGGCACACAGTAGAAAATCCAACAGGTCTGATTTCTGCTCTTTTTTTGCCATAGTAAACGCTGAAAATTATTTCATCCATTTTTCATTTAGCAGACAGAAAAATCTACCTAATGTAGACAACAAGACAAGCAAACCCACATTTTTAACAACATGCTGCAGCACTAGCTTTGGGGCTTTCTGCCATTTTACAAAAGTGTTCTACCTGTGTAAATAAAAGCACCCCAAATAACAATAATCCCACACTCCATTTCCTACATATTTTTAAGTAAGTTTACTAAGGTCTTACTTAGTAAGTAAGTAAGGCAGTAAATGTTGTCTTACTGTCAATGACAGTAAATATTGCTTGGGATTTGTTTCAAAACTGAGCAGGCTGTACAGTAAAAATATAATAAACCAGAATTTTTTTAACTACGCAGATTTCAAAATTATATTAAAATATAATATGGTGGTTTAGATAAGATACTTTTTCAGAAACATAAAATCTTATAGTATCTGTTGAATTTTTCAGGCTTCATCTAATGAATGATCTGTTGATATTTCCAGACTTCAGTAAATCTCTGTGGTAAAGGCTGTTCAGTTTACTTGTAAACAATGACCCTAGGATTCAAAATGACACAGCACTTTTACTGAGTAAAGAATAAAAAGTTGTGAGTACAGTTTCAAGTCAGAGTTTAAAGATTGCTGTTTCTTTTTGTTCACATTAAAATAATCAGTCTTGTATAAGTTCTTGCAGTAGCTGAGGGCGTGGCGCCTGAAGCTATATGAACATGTCTAGTTTGTTATTCTGTACATCACTACCAGTGACAGAGGTAAGGGATCCTCACTTCCAAGAAGGGTGGCAGGAGTGGATTGCCATCAGGAAGAAAAAGGTGGCGCAGGGAGAGTCCGCTGCCATTTTGTTCTTTGTCTCACAGATTAGGTGGCACTGGGTAGGTCCCTTGGTGAGTATTGTTTGGAAGTAAATTACCCTTTTTTGCACTTTTATTGTTAATATTGTTGCTGTTCCTGATTGTTTTCTTATCTCATTGCTGTTTTCAGTAAATTGTATCTCAGCCTTTTTTGTCTCTCACTGAAGGGGTTGGGGGAAAAGAGGAACTCACAGTTCTCCTATTAATGGGAGCACTAAATTAGGGAATGTTATTCCTTAACCATGGCATGTATACATATTATTATGATCTTAAACAATGATTTTTTTCATGGTAGCTACATTAGCATAAGTCTTTTCCCTCTTACAGAGTATTCTTCTTCCATTTTGCTTCCTTTTCTCCTTTCCTTTTAATTGTTGTTTTTCCTTCTCCCATGAAATACTTTTTCTTTCTCCACTTCCAAGACATCATTGCAAGTCTCTTACAAATTGGGAAATGCAGCAAGGTAGTTATTTTCTCCTTTGCCTCATCACTGCAAGATGAAGTGAAGTTGAGACTGTACAAAAAGTGAGTGGGAGACAGACTGCCTCTTATTCTGCTTTTCCTTTTTCCTAGTGCTATAACCCCATCTGCCAAACAGAGACAATTTCACTTGTGTAACTTCTGAAGAGGCTGAAACCCTCAATAAAACCCAAAGCCAGCACTGGATGGCTGTTGCAGAGATCAAGAATATTCTGAAGAAAAATATGACGTCATTGAAGGCACTTATGGGACAAAGAAACTTAATTAATTTGCATTTTGAAACCAAAAGGATTCAGATGAGCAGGAATTAGAGTAGGCTGGGCAAGAACCAGATTTTCCATTTCACAAAATTATCCATGTTTTTTATGCCTTGTTTCAAATCAAACTAGAAACATTTTTGAAAGTCCTCTAAAGCAAGTTGAAATCCAAAAATGTCCAGGTTCATAAAACCAACACATTTTTGGTCATATTGAAACTTTTAATTAAATTTTAATAATTTTAAATTAATTTTAGACCTACACCTAAGGCCTTCAGTTTTTGAAATATGTTTAACTGAAAAAAAATCCAAACCATATCTTATTTACAAAATTATGAAAATCACATTATTTGTGCAAGAAAATTTTGAAATATATCTGATCATGTCTGTCCTGATATATTATAAATAGCTACTTCTGTCAGTAGAACTGAAAAGGTCTTCAGCTGATCATTTTGTAATTCAGTGTACAAAGACTTGTTTTTCTCACCTGGATAGAGCCACTTGAGGAAACATTTTGCATATAGTAGTGCTGGAACATATGCTTTAATAAAGAAGTGCTGCACCTTTCCTTGAGGGGATGTAAGTAGACTGACATATGATAGACTAGTAGTTACTAGGGCAAAAAGAAGGCTTTCCTTAAACACCTTCACCCTTACACAGATTTCTTTTCCTTTCCACATCTCACTTGCAATGCTATCTGATTTCATTAACATAGGAATAATCATGTGTCAAACCATCTGTTCCATTTTTCAAATGAAAAAATTGCCAAGATTAATAGCAAAAAATAAATTTGTGGTTAGCTACATAAATTTAGAAGTTAAATGTCAGGATGAACAATAAAATTTCAAGTTTGGGTATTTAATTTTTTTATTTGCTTTTAATTGTGTTGCAAACTGTGACATCAAAATGCCTGCATCCTTGTAGTGTATGCTTATGACAAAAGCTGAAATATAGAAATAAGAATCTCAATGAAGAAATAAATCTGATCAATCTGTCAACTAATTTATTAGTCCTGTCTACTGTGGGACCTCAGCTATGCCTCTCAATTCCTGAAGCTGAGAAGTTTCAATATGTGATCTAATTGCATTAGAAGTTAAGATTGAGGTGCATGGGCCTTCCCCTCTTTATCATATCTGAATTTCCATGGGAGTAAAATCAAGCAGTGCACGCTAGAAATCAGACATGCCCTGCTTCAACAAGTTCTCTGATCTGAATAATCTGGGGCACAGGATGGGCAAGCATGACTGACGAAACCTGTCACACACTTATTGATTGTTTTGGCTTAAATGTGATTAGTATAATCTGCCAAATGGAGTGCTGTACTATGTCCAGCTTTGAAAAGAAAGGGAACACTCTGGCTTCTTCACATCATAATTTCTGCACTATGCCTGTTAGGCATAGTTTGTTGGAAGGGTATCTTGTTATGTGAGGATTATTACTGAGTAACTTTTGTTTTTTCTTTGAGAGTAAAATGACATTTGCCGATCATAGGAGAGATGCTTAGCTCAAGACTTTGCAAATATATTGCTCCATCCATGTGGCCTGTTCCATAGCATCTAATCCACTTCATCCTAACCTTGTATAATGACTTCAGAAACACTTTGACAGAGTTAAGGATAAAAAGCCTTTATGCACAGTGTTCTAAGTGAAAGACATGCCTAAACAAGAGGGTTTGGCAGAGGGGAATTCAGAAATTCCGTAAGTAAAGAACTACCTTTTTTAGGACAAAACAAGTAACAAGTTTTGACATATACTTTGCTTCCTCATGGATTTTCTCTGGCAACAGAAAAAAAAACTAGAACCAAGTTCTTCAAATCCAAGCTGGGATTTAGAAAAAACAAAAGGACATGGAAGATTTCTTTATATTCTTCATTATTTTTTAGTTTTTATTTTTGGAAATACTGAACATTTGCTCTGCTAACATTTTGTTTCATTGACTGAGTTTTGTTTAAGTATCGTCTATAAAACTGATATGTTAATCTGGTTAACTCTTGGCTAGCCAAATGATTCTGTGAATGATCACACTTCTAAAATGTGCTCATAAATTGAGGTACTGCATGCCAAATTTCAGCCCACGGAAAACCCTCTGTTGAACCTTAACAGCAGATTGTAGTGATGAAGTTATGCCTGGAACAGTGATATGAATGTTGACACCATACTTGGAGGTTGTTTCAGCCTAAAGCCTTCATGCATGATGGTGCAAGTTTCTGCATGCAGAAGTCCCAGGGAATCTTATTGAAAGAGATTACAGGACTGAAATTATGGCATGTGATGGGAAGGTTCCTCAGGGACGAAGAAAATGTGGTTGTTATATTTTACTGAAATACAATTAACATATTGTGTTACATTACCCCATATATAGAAGAAAACCTTCAGTACAGTGTTATTTGTTATTTTTGGGGTGGAGGGAGGAGGAGGGAGACAGTTGGGCAGGGGACTAGGCAAAGACAAATGTACTGTTGCCAACACATATGGAATCACAACATTGTTGGCAAAACGAAACATCATGCAAACTGCAGTATGAGTTTCATTTAGAACTTTTATAAGGTATTGTGTTGGTTTTTGGTGGGGGGGGGCGGGGAGGGGCATAGAGGTGGCTTCTGTGAAAAGCTACTAGAAGGTTCCACCATGTCCAGCAGAGCCAATCCCTGATGGCTCTGAAGATGGACATGCTGTTGGCTAAAGCTGGGCAAATTAGGCAGTTTGGTAATACCTCTGTGATAACATATTTAAGAAGAAAATCAAAATAAGGTGCACAGTTTTTTTCTTCTAGTCAGAGAAGAGGAGGAGGAGGTGAGAACATGTGAGGGACAACAACATAGAGACACCAAGGTCAGGGGAGAAGGAGGGGCAGGAGGTGCTCCAGGTTCCAGAGCTGAGATTCGTCTGCAGGCCGTGGTGATGACCATGGTGAAGGAGCTGTGTCCCTGCAGCCCTTGGGGATCTGATCTGCAGGGGATGCAGAGATCCACCCACAGCCTGAGTGGGAGGTGCCCATGCTGGAGTGGGTGGGTACCTGGAGGAGACTGTGATCCAGCGGGAAACCTGGCAGAGAGAGAGGGCCCTGCTTCCAGGCTGGAGCAGCCTGTCCTTGGAGGACTGCACCCTGTGGAAAGAGAGACCCACACCACAGCCGTTTTGGGAGGACTGTGTGCCCGTGAGAGGAACTCATGTTGCAGCAGTTATGGCAGGATTGCTGCTCTTGAGAGTGGACCCATGTTGGAGAAGTTCATGGAGAACTGTCCCCTGTAGGAAGGGACCCCACAGTGCAGCACAGAAAAGACTCCTCTCCCTGAGCAGCAAAAGAAAATCTTCAGGTGACTGACTGACCAAAACTCCCACATCCTGTCTCCTAACCCCCACATCCTGTCTCCTTGTGCTGTCAATGGGAAGGAGGGAGGGGCTGGGGGAAAAAAGATGTTTTAAGGGCTTATTTTATTCTCATTATCCTCCTCTTACAAAGTAATGAATTCACTTTGTACCTTTAAGCTGAACCTGTTTTGCCCTTGGAGTGTTTTCTCCCAGTCCTTAGCTCATGAACCCTTTGTTAATTTTTTTTCTCTTCTCTGCCCAGGGACAACGGACAGTGGGCGAGTGACCTTTATGGATGCCTGGCATTTGGCAAGGGTCAATCCACAACCAGTACCCAACAAGCTGAAAAACAAGAAACACAAAATTTAAGCCCTTGTCTTGTTTTTTAAAATTTCTCCCTTGTTTTATATCACAAGTACTTTTTTACTTGCAATAATATCCTTAATTCTCTTCATTCAATTTCTTGTAAAATTTTCTAGGTGTTATTCAGTGTTCCATTTTTATTAAACCAATAACTCTTTGGCTGTTTTCAAATAGTGATGCCTTCAGTCACATCTGTTCTAGTCATACTTTTAAGCCTTTGAATTTCGAACACGAAGATTTAGTTTGGGGCTTGACCGCAGGTTGGTAGTTTTTTGAAGTAAATCAGCTGGTGTAATCAAGAAGAGTTAAGCTACTAGGGGATGGCTGAAATAGTCAACCTGCTTCAGTTTTTGCTTCCTAAGCACAATAGAAGAACATTTGCAGGTTTGCCATGACATTTTCTTATATAAAAAGGGAAAAAAAAAGTTTTTACAAATGTTCATGCCTCTTTCAAAACATTCCCTTAAACTCTTCCTGGTGTAATATTTACTAAACAGAACTTAACACTATTCTAGTAATTATTAGGGCATCTGTTGTGCCATGATCCTACCTGTCACACTGACTTTCTCTGGAAGACCCTGTTACACTTTTGGATTGCCTGCCTGCAGCTAGTTTGAAGAATGTTCAGAAGGTCTGTGCATCTCTGGAGACTGGATTACTGTTTTGAAAACTCCTTGTTCCCCTAGTGAGACACATCTCAAAGTGTTTCTCAAAGTGAGACACATCTTTCTAGCCCAAAGAATTCAGAGTTAGACTGAAAGGAGATATTACCTAGGGATAGAATTTTAAATTAATAGACATTTATATGATTGACTACAGGTTTTCAATAATGTAAACAGGTTTCTCAACCACAAAAGCCAAGACTTCTGGCCCACACTTCTTGCATGGAAAAAAACCAACTTCTTTTCCCCCTTGAACCTGTCAAGTTATCTGTTTTGAACTTTACATCAGTGTGGTCTAAAGTCTTTCCAGTAAGTGTTAAGGTTCCGAATGGCTTAGGGAAGGAGAAGGAAACACTGTAACCTCCTGCACTTTAAAGACCTCTTTAGTGGGTGGGTAAATGGTACCTCCTGTGGTGGGTTCCTGCCTAAATTGTTAACCTGCTCCCAAGAGAACAGGAATAAAAACAGTACCTCTTACAAAGTTTAACAAAACGGTCCAATTTTGTTGAAAGCAAGGTTTAACTGCCAAAAATCTATAGTGTGAGGCTTTGGAGCTTCACGTCATAGCTCAGCTTGTTGGCAGTCATAGTCAGTCTGGGTCCAGGTTAGGTAATGGCATCTCAGTTAACATTTTCCTGGAACACTCTTAGTGCTCCAAGCATTTCCGGAAATATGCTTCACGCTCTCACTGGTAATGCACATCTAGCTTAATAAAGTCCAGGGTACCATCAGAAAGCATCTTGAATTGGTGCTTAGTATTGCCAAGCTGCTGGCTTTTCTTGTACCTGCCAGACACATCATGACAAACACCCGCTAACCAAGCAGGGGAAAAGAAAGTGTTGTTTACCCTTTTTCTCGACTGGCCCCACTTCCAAATTTGTTCAAGGTCTCCTCATGTTATGACTTGAAGAATGACAAAAGGGAGGAAGACTCTGCTGCAGAAAAGGAGACAAGGCCTGGGCACCAAGGTTTCACTGCCTCCTGCCTTCATATTGCCTCCGTATTTGACAAGTAGGGGGAAGTTCTTGTTTGGATATCTGCCTCTGTGGAGCTGTGTTGAAGATGGATGAATCTGGTAAACCCCTGGGCCAACTCTTCTGTTACTTAAAGTACTGAATTAGATGCATTGCAACACACTGTAAGTGGAGGGACTTCAATCCTCATTTTCCAGATGAGTTGGTAAGGACCAAACGATTACTTAGAAAAGTATTTCACCGCTTGTAATGGAGAACTTCTAGAAGTTCTATGATCTATCTGAAGGTGTTATTCCAAAAACCTGGATTTATGGTTTGCCATTCTCTCCATCTTCTCCAAATAATTTTTCTGTGCTGCTTATAGAAGAGCCCTTTATGGGGTTTGTGGATATTTGATATTCGTGCGACATACCTTTTTCTTCTTGCACATGATAGAGGACATTTATATATACAGCACGAACTTCTATGAATTAACTCTCTCCAGTGGACTGATTGCTTTGCAGAAGTGATATGGCAGATGTTACATTTCTGTCTTTCTATCATAGCCAATTTTTCTAGTGGTTTGTCCTCATTTTATCACATTCTGCATTGCTGCCTTCAACATTGAGCAGGGAAATGGCCCACACCTCTTTTCTTGCATCTAATGACCTTCCTCAGCTCTACATTTTCAGATTGTCCTGAATTTATTTCTGTGTTATCCTCAGTGTTTTACTAAGAAATAGCACTTGAGCTGCTCTTATCACATACTTTTCTATGTTAGCATACCATTTAAATAATTTATAAAAGTTGTAAGCTGAATCACACTAGTAAGTATAACTTTCTGGTTATAAATCTCTACAATTGTTTATTTTTTGTTTTCCCTGTGTCAGCTTTTACCCTTATCAGCCAGAATATGGAATTCTTTATATAGATCAGTGTTTATAGGATCAGCACCTAAAGCAATATTAATACCTGTTAAATATATTCTAAAATGGCAGACTCCATCAAGAGAGCTAATAAGTAAAATGATTTCAAGTTGCTTTACATACTTCCCAGCTGTTTCCTCCCCTGAATAAATAAATGATTCAAACTTGCCTTTTTTTTATTATTATTACACAGAGGGATAAAATCTAATTGCTTTTGAAATTAAATAGGGAGATAATTATAAATTGCTCAGTACAACAAACAGTGATGAATTCAAAATAATTTTGGTACTACAAAAAAAGTCATCCCTCTAATAACAATGATTTCTTTTACAAGATAAAATTACACTGTTCAGTTGGATTAGAAAGGATATTTCTTATTCACTTAAATAAGTGTTTTTTAAGATAGTAGTGATAAATATGCAACCACAACCCATATAGATAATCATACCAACAAGAAAGATATACCAACTACCAAATAAATAGTCTGATTTACAATAAAGCCCTATATTCAATGTTTTAGAAATGAATCCTCTTCATCTTGGATCCAAGTAAATATATACAAAATATGGACAAAATATGTGAATGGTTATGGAAGATCTTTAGCAATTTCCAGACAAAGTTATTCGTGTATATAAAGAGAAAAAAAAATAATACATGATTTAAGGTTTCCTTTAACAGGGCTTGTTTATTGTTTGTTGGTTTGTAGGGGTTTTAACTCTGGAATGTAAGAAGTCAGAACCTGAAAGCTTGATATTTGGTTGTTTTGTTTCAAACTTTTCCATTCCTCCATGTTCCACACAGAGAGGAAAAACTTACATTCTTTCTGTCTTCCTGAAGCTTTTCTGTAATCACAGCAGTCTTTTTAGATATTTTAGATTTCTTGCTGTAATCTGAAAACGTATACTGCAAATCAAATGAGTTATAAACCATGTCAGCTTGCTAAACTAAAAGGCAAAGTTGTTATTTATGCATGGATGTATCATTTTTAACTCCCTGACTAATAGAAAAAAAAGTTCTCAACTTTTCCTTCACACCACTTATGCTTCTCAACTAGCTGTCTATCAGTGTGAAGCAACTGTCAAGTACAAATAAATTAGAGTATATTTACTTTAGCTGGCAGAAAACTTGACATAATAAATGAGTATTTGGGGAATAGTGCAGTACAAAGTAACCTTCCAGCAAAGGTTGACTGCACCATTATATGCAAAAGTTTCCCTTTCCATTAAGTTAAAGTGGAAAATTAAAATAAAGAGAGAGAAAAAAAGGTGATCTGCATAATGGAGATAATCTAAAATAGATTTATAATAAATTCAAATATTCCTTGCAGGAAAGGGAATGAAACTTTGCAATTTCAATGAGGATCAATTTGGCAAGCTTTGGTCCATTTCTCTGCACTTCATGTAATCCCATTGGATTTTATTATTTTCACCAGCTTTTTACTCTTTTTTTTTTTTTTTTAAGCATTTCATTTCTTCCATTTCTTCTCCTGTCTCCTCGTTTAACTTTCTTCCCTGATTTTGGGATGTCAGTGGGGATAACTTTGGCAAGCTTTGGTCCTTTTCGCTGCACCTCTTTTCATCTCAGTACATTTGCTTGTAGTCACTCCATTTGCAAATTTTCTGGGTTTTTCAATTGCTTTTTATTTGATTCTCTCTCCTTTCCGGGGTGTTTGTTATACTTGTTCTCTTGGTTCTCTGATTTCAAGTTGTTTTTCAAGAGGAACTTTGACTCCTCCTTATTTTTTTCTTAGCATGGAATTAGTTTTGTAAAACGCTGAGAGACCTGATGTGGAAATGGCATCTCATACTGGGTCTTGTACACAAAAAAAAAGGGTCATTTTCTGCCACTTTATTTAAAAGGACTTGTTCTATGTATTAGAGGGTATTTATTCCCATCTTCTAATAATTACTTTTTTGTTTGTGTCTATGTTTATTCAGGCAGTTTTCATAATCATAGAAGACTTACAGACAGAATTACTCAATACCTAAGTTTGGAAGGGACCATCTCGTCCAACTTTCCTGCTCAAACATGGTTATCCTAGAGCACATTGCACAGGATTGGTTCCAGATGACCAAAATTGGGTGTGAAGACATAGGTAGATGCAGTTTTATTACTTAAAAGGGTTTTTAAAAATCTTATTGAGCCACTAACTAGATTGCTCTTCTGATTAATTCCAGCTGAGCTTGTTAGCAGTACAGAATCTGAAAGTACCATTTTTGAGTTGAGACTTAGGAATGTGGGGATGTCTTTACTATTGTTTAATTTCAAGACCGAATATTGAAGAACTACATCTTAGAAGTTAAATATGGAAACTGTATTTCTAAGTTTAGCTAGAGAATATATATCAGGAAGTCACATTAGTAGAGGGTAAATAGAACACACACAGTGATTTATTCCTAAAACTGTAATCTCTAATATTCATGAGTTGTGTCTGGTGTATAAGAAGTATTCCAAACCAAGCATGTCAAGTTTGTAATCTATGTACATAGAGTGAAAAATTGTAGCAGCACTAAAACTGTTTTATATGGCATAGAATTCATTTAGCATGGATAAAGTGTGCAGAATCAGAAAATAACGTTATAATATATGTTAAGAAACTTATGATTAAAGAGAACAGAAGTTCTTTAAGAACCTTTTCAAATTTGGAGATAATTCTCTTTGCTTACTCTTTCATACAAAATAGTCCAGAAGGCAGTATTTCAGCACTGCAAGTGGTGGTGTGGTTGTCTGTAGAGAAGTAAAACATGCCCAAAGCTATAGAACACTGACCACCAGTTGAAGTTGGAGAAAAAGGGGGTATTTCTAGAGCTTGAACTAGAACTTCGACCAGTGTCATGGTGCAGACACTTTATGTATCAGAAGACCAGAAGATCACACAATTCCTGGTCAGAAGAACCTGATGAAGAAATTCCCATTCTGCACCTTTCCATTTTGAACAAAGGGAGAGAATGATAGTTAAGAGCTGCAGCAAAGCTTACATCTGAGGCTTACGTGACCATGGTTGTCAATATTCCCCTTTCAAGGTGTATTTTCCATCTGAATCTTTCACAAAAAATTGTGGCTGTTTTGGGATTTTGTGTGTGGGACTAAATATGCATGTCACCTTCTTATGAATAGCAGTATGAAAAAAAGGACGACAACTACTAAAAAGTAGATGTAATTCTGTATTCTTAATGGATCTTATATTCATTTTAGAAAGATGTATATCTGGAGCTGTTAACTATGACTTTCTGGAAATGTTTGAGTTTTGACAGCAAAGATAGTTTTTTGTGTTTGTTTGGTGTTTTTTTGTGAAATATTTGTATTGGAAAGCATTTTGTGAATATATATGGCTAGCACTTCCATGGTTTCGTGTGAATAAAATGTGATATTTGAATGACTCAGTCTGATCCATGAAGCTGTGGTATGTTTTAGCATAAAATAGAATCTGAGTTTTTGTCCAAATTCCTACCCATCCAAATACAGCTCAAAGCAATATTCAAAAGCTTGAGCAATATTTTAGTTTACCACATGCAAACTACTTAAAATTAAATATACTGAATTAAGAAGACAGAAAAAGAGTCCATGTTTGGAAAAAAATGGGAATGATGACGTACATTCAGGGAGAAAATACTCAAGTTAGCCAACGCTAATTTTAAAGAAACGAATTGCATTCTTTTTGCTTATGCCTGGCTCATTATTGCAAAATGTGTGTTTGTATTTTTCTACCCATCATGCAAGTATTAACTTGGCAAAATTTGATCTCTGTTGGATGCAATATTTGCACTGTAGTAGAAAAATGTATCTTGGCAGGGAGGATGTCAGGTATGATTAAGAAAAAACAAGGGGCTTATGTTTTCTTAGGAAAGTATATGCTTTCCCTTAGTCAATTTATTTTAGTAGGTTTGGTAAATGTCAGAACTTGTTTAGGTAAAGGTTTGTTTTCTATGTTCAGAACACTACCTGTAAGGAATTTTTTTTTGTAGTTAATTTAACTCATCTTTACAAATGTATTCTGGAAGAATCAGATATTCCTTATTATCAATATATTTTTTAAAGTAAATAAATACCCTGAACATGCCTTGTCACCTTAAGAAAGACTGTAGTTGTAATTTTGTAATTCCTTTTGTCACATCTTCAATACTTTTGGGTTTTTTTTTCCTTTCAGTGGATCTAGAGCCCTTTATTACAATCACATGCTATGAATATTTAAGCTGTTTCTTAAATCATCTTGGAAACACCTGTGGTTGTTTTGTCTCAGCTTAGTGTGACCCTGGTTTCCACAGTGCAGTTCCCTCCGTTCATGGCTGTCATCCAGCTCTCATCTGAACCCACAGCCACTGCAGAGGTGTCCTGCAGGCCAGGCCAGACCCAGTCCTAAGAGAGACCCACAGAACACCAAGGTTTATTTTCACAAAATAACCACTTTAACTACATCAGAAGTATGAAGAATTCTTTAATTTCTCAGGAAGGAAAATTACATTTTAGTTATCTGGGTCCCTGTTTGGAACCTAGGAACAATCAAGCCTTGACAGCTAAGCCAACCGTCTTACTAGTTATTCTTCATTTAAAACTCCTTTAGAAACACTTGTTGACTGTGATATGCCTTAACAGAGTCCTTGATGAAGGCAGAGAATTCTGGCTCATGGACACTTACTGTCCACCAGGACCTCCAGGTCCTCCTCTGCAAAGCAGTTTTCCTGCAGGTCAGCCCCCAGCCTATACTGGTGCCTGGGGTCATTTATTTCAGTTAAAGGATTTCAGTGAGAAATATCTGATATAAAATCAAAGAACCAAAGTAGTTAAGATACAGGAAAAACTCTGACATCCTATATTTTTATAAAACCAGGTATATGCACAATATATGTAATTAACAATAAAACTTTTCAAGCATATTTTCAAATTAGTTTGATAAATAATTTTTGAGAAAAAATGAGTGACTCAGAATGCAGGCATGTACACAGGTAGAAAAGAATACTACTCTCTAACATAAATGTGGCAAAAATATGATATTTGTGACTTAATCAGAGTTTAAATGCACCACCATTTTCAATAATAGGGTAACAGTCAGTTCTCTCAGAAAACGGCCAATTACTGCAAACTACTGTGTCTATAGCAAAAGTTAGCCATGCATGTCATTGGAAAGAATTTCCTATATTTTGCAAGCTTGATCTCCAAACTTTTCACAAACTACAGATACAGTATTTCATTCCCACTCAGGACACTATTATTACATTTGGAGAAGGTAGTATGTCATCCCTAAAGATACTAATTTTAATTAGAAAGGTCTTGGGTTGAAAAAGTTGCAAAATAAATACTTTCTGCAGACTTGGGAATTGCTGACTTAATCTGCACTAGAATGACATGAAAATAAACTTTACAGTCTCTGTATTTTTTAATTTATATCCTAATCAGGATGTAACTTTTCAAAATTTATGGTCTTTTTATGTGAAGTAATGTAGATAGCTGTTGAAGAATGAAATGGAAGTGGTCTCACCATTTTATAGTCAGGAAAAGAGGGAAGGAAGTTGTGGTCATGCAAATGTAGTAAGCAAACTTGAAAAAAACCCCAAGATCACGGATCAAAATGAAGTTTCAAAGACCTGGAAGGATGTTTCTGGGATAAAATTGGATCCAGCTGATCCAGTAATGCCTCAGATTTTAATAATCCACATTATTCAAATAGTTTTCCCAAGTTTATTAGTGCTTCATCCTGCTGATTGTTTTAAATCTTCGTTTAGACAGTTTGTTTAAATAGAAAGTAAAATGTTAATAGTTCCAAGTTATTTCAAGGATTCTAGTGTGACATGGAACCCAAGGAAAGAATTCATCTCCTTCTTTCCTCTGCAGTTTTCAATGATCCTAATGAACTGGTTAGCTTTAGTGAGTGCATACTCATTGTTTTTTCCCCTCCAGAATAAACAATTCTAAGGGAGTTTGTAATAATTACTCAGAAAACACCAGTAATCTTGCCAACTAAAACTGCAGGCATAATCTATGTTTACCCTTTATTTAACAAAGAGTGACTTTATTCAATAGCATACTATTGCAATGGTTTTCAACATTTATTGCAAGATACCAGTTAAGGCAAACGGAAATGTGAATTTTAAGTAGCAGGAACAGTTCAGCTTTCCCACAAGTCCTTATTGTTCTTTTCCCACCTCCTCTTCTTCCTCTTTCTCTACTGTTTTCATTGAAGTAATAGCACAATATTACTTTTATTTCCAAGGCAGATTTATACTGATTTGATTTGCTGAGAAATTATTTCAGATCACCTATTTCCTGTTCGATACGCTTGTATAACTTTAGTTTGTAGCTAGTCTCGTCAAGAAATAGATTAGGAATTACAAGGTGCCTGCTGTACATTTTAAAATCCAGTTGCATATTCTGAGTTTGATATTTTGCAGTAATAACAAGGTTTATTTTAAGGTTTTAAGGTTTACATTCCCTTTGGATAATGCTATTAATTTAAGGACATTTCAGATGGGAATGAAAGTATGGTTATCTTTTCCTCTGCTGGTTGGTAAAACTGGTATTTAAGAAGAAGGAAATGTTGAGCCTAATGCTGATAAGTGCCACTGATCAGCTGATTTTCAACTTGGCAAAGCAGAGGACTAACTTGTCATTCTGTGGGATACATTGGCAGTAACTTAATTGTCTGAAAATATAAATCTAAATAATTCCTTTTGTGATTCCTCTATTATTAGTAATGAGATGCAGACACTTAAAGTAAGGGAAGAAATTAGTCGTAAAATCTTCTCTCTCCACTGAAGATTAAAAGTGGTATTCACTTCAGCTGTATGGTTTTCAGATGTCTCAAATGGGGAAAATGAATGCAGCTTACTACTCTGAGAATCTGGTGCTGAGCAAGGAAGATAACATGATGTACCAAGTTCTCTGTACATTCCTTTCCTTCATAAAATGGTGATCCATAAGCATAAATATTTTCAGACCTATTTTATGGTTTAACATCTGATTTCTGCTTTCAAGTGTCACTTTTCTATATATATGTAGATTTTATATATATATATAATATATAATATATATTATATAAAATTCTCTGATGTGTAACATCCCTCAGAAGTGAATTTATTATGAGATCTGGAAAGGCTGTGGGTTGCACCCTTCCTGTATTCCCACATGTTAATCTATCCCTTCCGATTTTGCAATGAATCACAGAGTGATAGTTTTCTCATGGAAGGAGACAATTTTATGGCATCTGTGTATGTTGCAATACCACTTGAAAAAATAGGATGCTATTTGGTACTGCTGGAGATATATATAAAAATACAATGTTATAAAATATATAGCCTGAATGGAAACTCTGCAATGTATGAATAACTTTCAACCAAGCATGTGTCTCCCTGAGTCAAAAGCGAATGTCTAACTGGAGCAGAACCAGAGTATCAGGGAGCTTAAAAACTGTCCAGCTGCAGACCAAGGGGAAGCAAAAATGGAATTTATCTAAGCAATACATCATTTTATTTTTGTTTCTGTCTCCTAATGTGCAAAAAAATTAAAGGTGTTCATTTTGAGCAGAATATTAGATAAGGTGGAAGACTAACAGGGTTATCCCTTCTCAGTTTAATTGGTTGCATAGGAACCTATTTAAATTCTCAAAAACAACTAGAGCTACTGATAAAAATATTCTTAAAAATATTTCCCATGGCACCTAATACATGGAACTTACAGGACTATCAATTTGTGAATATGCTCTTGATTTTCACCAAGTCAAATAAAGTAAATTCTGGATATCTCTATAGAAAGTGCAGTAAGTCAATGACAAGAACTATCACTGCATTATTTCATAGCATGATTGCTCTTATAAAAATTTAAACTATGTATTCATTTACTTTATAGTTTCAGAGAAAATAGAGAAAAACAACAGAGTACTTGCATATCATGTTTTAGCTATCATATACTTGTACCTCTCCTCTATTTCTGCCACATAAACCATGTCCAGACTTGCAGTCCTGTTCCAAATACTAAAAAAAATATTAATTGTTGTTTCATGAACAGAAAAACGTTCTATTTCTAAAGCAACTGACAAAGGAAAGCTAGATTTATTTACATTTTTATGTGTTCTGCAGAAATCTGTCAAGATTGCCACCTGATCCACTGTAATCCTGAGAATAACTTGCAATTATTTACTTTTCTTTTCTTGTTATGTGTTCAAAGGTTCTCAAGAATGCAGTTAGAATTTTGTTTGTTATATTTATGAGCTGAATTTTACATTTATATTAACTGGAAATACAATTTCTCATACATTTTATCAATATGAATACCATAAATAAAATCGTCATCTGGTCAGATAATTTCACTCAAGAAAGATTGTGTTTCAAGACTTGGGAGTAAGAGTAGAGCATTTTTAAAAAGCTGAATTTGGGCAAATATTGTTAAAATAAACTTCAGGATTTAAAGTTAAATTTAATTATTTGTTGATCCAGCATAAGTAAGACGTGTATATCCAAAACACAAATCCAAATAATTAATTCCCCCTGTGAAAACTGAGGAAGAAGTATAGTTTCTTTCTGTTGAAAGAAACTGAAGTTCTTTTTTCTTTTCACACTCTTATTTTTCCAAGAAAGCAGCAATGTATTTGAATTTGCTGTGGCTGTGAGTGAAAATATAAGCATGTTCAGGATATTGATTGCATGTTATACTCTCTCCAATAATCTGCATTCAGTTTTTAAGATGCAGTTTTCATGGGCTTCTTTAGCTTCAGGTATTTTACATTAGAAGTGTTCCTTCTCATTAGCTTTTAATGTGTTTACCTCAGTGTCTTGGAAACCTCATTCTAGCCAAGAATCTTGTGGATTTAAAGTAGATAAAAGTAACTGAAAATTTCTCAAGGTCATGGAGATCTCAATGGAATTTTCAGTTTCTGTTCAGAATGTGAAAATCCCTGAATTTTCAGTCTGTGTCCTGTATAATTCCTTTACCACTTGTGAAAAGCAAATATGAAGAAAAAGAGCAAAGCATGGTTTTATTAAGCCCTCTTATTGTAGAATATTGTAGAATTTTTCTAGAACACAAGTAAGATTGAAGAAAATCTCAGTTGTCCTTTGGTGGTACAACATATTTAATGTCACTTGCAGAATACTTTCTATCTGGAAGGAATGAGATGTGCTACTCTCCATGCTCTAGACCAGGCAGAGCAGAGCTAAGGGGCACCACCACTCCTCAGACTATCCTTTTGAAGCAAAGGAAGTCCAGGTTCACAGCTTGCACACAATAATGGCATGCTTTGAGACCCCCCAGAATCTTTGTATGTTACAGATCCAGGACAAAAAGATAGTCTAGATAACTAGTATTTGTCTATTTCAGTGATACAAAACACAAAAGGAGTCATCAATTTTACTGAGAACTTTCATTTCCCTTTAGTTGTGACTATCAGATGTATTACTCAGTTTTGAAAATTTGCTTCATTGTGATGAGTACACTGAACTGCTGTGTTCTGGTCTTCCTTCAAATACCAGATTTCAGTCAATTTTTAAATTCAGGTTCACAAAAGGGTCTACACAGAATACTCCCCCTTACTTAATGTGTCTTCACAATAACAGAACCTTTAGATATGGTGTTTGAGACCACTGTATTTTCAAATATGTATAAACTCTGCAGCAATGAATAATACATTTTATTCATATTTCTTGCAAATGAAATAAAATTGTATCATATTTTTAATTATATTCTTCAATAAACAAAAAATGCACGTGTGTATATGTACATATGCATTTTACATGTATGCATGTGTACATACATGTTATGTGTGCTAGCACTCTGATCAGATGATGCACCACAGAAAAAGAAGAGATGGATTCTAGGCACCCCTGTGTTTACTGAGAACCTTGATGGAAATTAGACATAAGGATAAGTGGAGTGAAAAAATTCTCTGGCAAGAACATCTGAGCAGAAAATATCCATCAACTAGGTTTTGCAGATCAAATTTAGTTAACTGTGGAGCCAGCCAACTGTGGAGAGCAGCTGGTGTGAATGCTTTTTATACTATAGTTACCTAAAATACAGACATGTCACCTTACCTTGCCATCTGTCATCTGCATGTGGCCTCTGCAGATAGATAGGCTTTAGATGAGATACAGTGGGGAAGAGGTCATCACCTAAGTTTTAGATACGTTACACAAAACTGCAGTGGACTAGATAATATTGTTGTCAGAGAATAAAAACAGAACACTGCATCTGTGCCCGTTAAAGACAAACTTAAAATTGATTATCTCTCTCTTAATGTGTAAAAATTCATGGGATTTCTTTCATTTTTTATTTAATAGTAGTGTGTGTGTGACAGGGAATTATTTCTTGGCTGCCAGAGGACAGTATCCTCTTGCTCATGAAAGGAGACTTTTGTGGCTTGTGGCATTGAACTCAACTTTTTTTTTCTGTTCTGATTATGAGATTCTTTCTGGGGACTTGGCAAATGATTTGAAGAATTACAGAGGCTCCACAATTCATTGATTGAGTATATTGTACCCTTCATTGCTCTGTTTCTCACAGTTGGGTTTTGTCTGTGGTGGCTTTACTATTAGAATTTTGGATGTGCGATCTCTTCCTGGATAAAGGAGAGTTCTTGACCTTGGCTATCTATTTCTGACAGTAGAAGATTTTGTCTTGGATCAACGGGTTTTGTTGTTGTTTTTTGTTTTGTTTTGTTTTGTTGGGGTTTTTTTTCATTATTTTTATTGTTTTAAAATGACTCATTTAAAGATTAATAACAATCTTAACTAAAGTTTCAAAGCAGTCCTCAGAGATTTTTAATGACTGGTTATTAAATACTTTGAATGTTTCTTTGTTCATATATTGTACATTTTCTTCTTTATCCTAGCCCATTATACTAATGGTATAGGCAACTTGACAATATATTTCCACCTATGATAGAACATCCTTTGTCTAAATCAGTCCTATAATTTTTTGGCTGCCTGAGATTCTGAAATAATTGTTGTCAATTTTTTTTCTGGGGATTAATTTTTTCAGCTCTATCTCTATATAGAGAGTGAAACAGAGTTTTTGCAAATCACTCCTTTCCACCCAACTACATTAATTGCTTTGAACTTACAGGACAGAGTGTGGGAGGGAAAGGTGGTATAATTAGTTGGAAACTGTGTGAATGCTACCTGCAGATTATGTACAGCTTCTGGCAATCTACTTTGTTACAGATGTCTTGGACAAATATTACAATATTCACTCCTCTAGGAAAACTGCAAAAATTATTGGAAATAGTCTTTTGTTTTGTTTTCTGTGATCGTCATAATGTAGAAGTCTTGCCTGTCAGTATTATATTTCTTTTTTTAGCCACTGGATAATTCATATATGATTTCATGGTGAATAAAATGCATCTACTTCTCCATGAGTGCTAGAAAACCAGTTCTAATGTAAGTGTAAGTCTATTGTAATTTTTCTGTATTTTTTCCTTTTGTTGAAATAAATGGCATCCTTTTTGCTTTTTTCTGTGTGTAGTTTTAAGTGCCCTGTATCATGAATAAATTTGTTCCTGTTTCCCTGACCTAAGTTCACTAGCCCAAATTGGCAGACATTTCTGATTATTGCAGACTATTGCAGAATCCGTGACCTTCTCCTATTATGGCTTTCCTTACTTAATTCTGGATTTAAATTATTTTTTGAGTTGTGACGAAAGTGATTGTTTGTAAAATAAGTGTGGAATTTGCCTCTTGCATTCATCAAGATAACATAGTTAATTAAGAAAAGATAACAAAGCAAAACAAAAATCCTAACGAATCAATAAAATTCACTAGGTGCCAATAAAATTGATAGAAAGAAATTTTGCCCTTGCAACATGCTTTCTCTTTGTCCCTCTCCTCCTCTCTCTTTCTCTGCTAGCAACTTTAGCATTTTCTCTAAAATTCTGCCTTCTGTAGAATAAGCATCTGACTGCACACCTGGAAAGTACACTGAGATCACTAATCTTGTTAATGAAATCTGTGGGGCAGTTAATTAACAGATGTTCCCTGTACCATGTTCTTTTCTAGAAGGGAATTTACCGTATGCTTGTGAGTTTTAGGCTGATTAAAGTTAGTGTGTTTATTGCAACTAAGGAGGTGGCCTCACCTTTTCTGTGGGTGTGACAGGCCAGGTCAGTGTTTGCGTAAGTTGTTTCCAACAGCTATCCTAGTCCAAGTACATCATAAGTCATGGTATTCTGACTTATCTGTATCCACACTGAATGGTGGTTGGGTCTGTAAGGCATAAAATATGTCCCACAGGCCCTTGAAATTTGCCTGATAAATCTCCTTTAGTGGTAGACATGCAGATCTCCTTAGTTTTGGTGCAGTTGAATTTCCTATGAGTTTTGTAAGTAAAGCCACACAGAGTGTAACAGCAGGATTGAATGGAACAGTTGGCTGAAAGTAGGAATGGTTATGACAGAAATAAATTATGAGCAACTAAAGCAAAAGTGGGACAAATATGTTCATATAACCAACAGGTTGACAGCTGCAATGGAGGTAGGCATCATACACATGGAGAGCAGAACGGATGTTTGTCTACTGAATTTGCCCTGGTGATTGCTAGCCTCACTACCTGCAATAACATTGAAAGTCTGGGGGATTTTCACTGGAGGAAATATTAACTATGGGCATCTGCAGCTGATTCATTTATCTTCCAGAGTGTTACAATACTGTTTGTCTGCTGTAAATGGCATTCACTGCTGCTAGGTGCATATATGGCTGGGAAACCTCTCCAAAGGTGAAGAACATGGTGACTTCACTGACACTGACCCACTGTGATGTGACAATCTGCTTAGGTAAAGTATTCTGACACCTTTTTCCTCCCCTTGTTTCTCCCTCTATCACAAGCTCTCCCTGTCACAGCAAGCGCACATAGTGAGCTCAATATACAGGGCTGGAAGGATGTGTGAGCTGGAACCCTGGAACTGTGCACATCACATACAGCTCAGGCAAACAGAAAGTGGCAGAAGCAATAGGATGTCATCACCACGATTATCAAGAGAGATTTTGTCTCTCCACACTCCTGGCACAATGCAGCAGCTGTCAGGATGTTTGGAGACATTGTAGGGCCTCGGAATCCCAGCTCTGACGTTGACGAGGTGCAATAGTCCTGGACACCATACCTCAGCATTCCTGATGAAAGATCTATTTAAGGTGTCTGCATAGGGCAGTACAGCAGTACAGGGTAGGGTAACGAGTAGGTCTTCTTATTTAAGCTCTAATTCATTCATCAGGTATCTGTAGCAAGGAATATATATTAAAAAACCCCTTAGCGAAACATTTAAAAATTTCACTAAAGATTAAAATTATTGTCACTTGAATTTGTGATAGATTTGGTTATGATGAATTATAACTGTATCTTCAAACTGCTTTTAACACATATCCTTTTAGGAGCTGGAAAGGTGAAAATATAGACCAGTAATCTATCTACTCTATAGATCTGAAGTAGAAAAGGGAATTGATGTACATGAGAACTATTTAACAAAGTGAAACTAAATAAATGCTTGAGTTGAACAGTTAGGAAAATACATGTAGCAGCCAGATAAAGACATTTTCAAACTGTTCTGTGAAGAGGACCAAGTGAAGGAAAATTGCATACATCACTTATGAGAGCTTTTAAGGACAATGACTTTGAGTCTTAAAGTCACTTTTCATACTAATAGTTAACATATCCTAGGAAAATTTTAGGCTTCCAGCAGCTCTTTCTAAGCTATTGAGACAATCATCAGTGAAATATCTTTGAAGTGTTAGCTCATAAAATCTAGTCTGGATAATTTTACCATTTATAGGAAACATTTTGATTCTTTGCAGCTCCATAATTTGCACTATACCAACTATCTAAAGCTGTTAGTAGGGTTCTTATTGTTTGGATTTGCATCATAAAGACTGTGATTTTGACTAAGGCAAGATAATAAACTGCTTTACCATGAAGGAGAATAAAACAGTAATTCACTGGTTTTGGAGAGTTAAACTTTGTGAATTCCTTTCTTATGATACTGCCATCTTTCCATTAATGTTTAATTTGAGTTATTAAATAATTGCATGATTTTTATTTCAAGCATGTGTGCAAATGTTTTCAATGTTTGCAGTGGTCACAATTCCTCATTTTTATTGATGCAATTTTCTGAAAATAACAACCTGTTTTCAAAGGCCTCTGAAATATATTATTTTTTTATTATTATTCATTATTTTACTGCATTTTGTGTTGTTTCTGAGTTTTAAAATTTCTCTGCCAATTCCCCAATTTAAATTATTTCAATTTTGATTTCAGTCATAGTAAATTATGAACAATACTTCCTTTCATTAGGAGAAATTTTACTTCATAAAGAACCATAGAGGGAATTTGAATTGTATTTCTCCACTGGGAATATTCAATACCTTATTTATTAGAAAACATATTGAACTAATTGGGAATCCAGTTTTCTATCAGTGTCAGACGTAGGGGGACATTTTGAAAAGCTTTCCTTACCAGTTGTGCAGAGTTCAGTGAATAGTTTTGTTGGACTCCATAGTGACAGTGAAACACTTAGTGCTCATTTGCATTTTTCTGATTCAGATATAACCTTCCAGACATCCCAAACAATGGGATACTTCAGTATAGATACTTCCCATCTACTTCAGTAAACATTTACAACATTAGTCTTTGCCACTTTTTTGCAGATAGATTTCCTATCAGCCTTGCCAAACTTTTATTTCTTCATATAACACCTGTTAAACACCATAAGAACAGGTTTTCAGTCATCTGGAAGCTTTGAATGCTGACATGAGAAAGTTGACCTATGTTAATATAAAAGATGGAGACAAACTTATTGGTCATGTGTTAGCCATACCAAGACAAGAGCTACAATTACATCTTTTTAGAATGCTACCACACAGAGAGATGAGGCAGGTACATGACCTGTCAATACATTACAGATGCATTTTATCTTTGAAAGACATGTTAAATATCTTCATTTCTAAGGAAAAACAGTCTGATGAGAGAATTGTCAGCTTTATCATAAGCAGGTGGTATGAAAGCCATGTACTTCTCCATTGTTGAGTAATAAAGCCAGGTAAGATCCTTATGTAGGTGTGAGACTCCTAGACACCCAATTATAAGGGCAAATCAAATTTGTATGTACATATAAAGCAATATCCAAGTGTCGTCTCTGAGTCTCAGTTGCTAGCTGTTGGTTCTGTGACAGCATGGCAAGAGAAAAAGATCCAAGTGGCACTATTTCCCCTGTACACACTGTAAATAGCTTTTTCTTTGAATATATATGCCTGTGTTAAGGAAGAGCAGAGGAGTAATTATTCTAACTGTTGTCTCCCAAGATCTGGTAAAATTCTCATATGAGTAAAAACTGTTTTGCAAATTTATGAAGATGGCAAGTTTGGGACTTCAGTGTAGACCTGAGTCTATCACAGAAGTATCATACTGAGTTATCCTAAAAAAGGGCCTGTATTTGACAGAATGGTAAATTTTATTTGGTAAAGGTATTCCTTTTAATAATATGATAAATTACACTTGACTGTTTAGAAACTTGGCAAGTGGAAACTTAAATAAATATGTACATCATAAACATTCATTACGTCTTCACTTTCACTAGGATTTACTTAAAAATTTTTCTCAGCATGTTGGTGACATGTAAGCTATTTTTTCTCCTTATTTATCATAACCAGCAGTTTGTGTAAGAGCCTTCTTTTTTGTGATGTTGGGGCTTTTTTGTGTTTTATTTATTTATTTATTTATTTTTATTTTAATTTTAATTTTAATTTTAATTTTAATTTTAATTTTAATTTTAATTTTATGGGACTTTCCACATTGTTTTGTGAAGACTTTTGTCAGTGTCCACACTGACAGAAGACACAGTCCCACAGCACCCATATGCAAAAAGTTGACCAGGTCTGGTGAAGATGACTGTGGTCAGACATCACACCTGGCCAGGCAGCTCTAAAGTGGCAAGGGAGGTCCTAGGTCAAGCCATGAGCTCAAGTCAGTAGGTCAAGGTCAGTAAAGTAAGTAGCCAGGCACAAACACTCCAACAACACTCTGGCTCTTCTCTCTGAATGCATAACTTTAAATGAATAAAACAAAATTACTTTTTATTCTGGAGTTGGTTTTGCCATCGTCATGATTTGGCTTATTTACAATGAAGCTGGTGGATACAACAGCTACTTCTCTCTCAAGTTAAGTGTAAAAATTATTGAAATCTTTAAAGAGCAACTAGCTTAAATATCAAGAGTTGCTACCCAAAATAGTAAAGTCTAGAGGAGTAAAACTGTACAAGGGCATTTTAAAAGTTCCCGTAGCAAGCAAAATGGATATTCCTTAGAAATCTTCCTACAGACCTTTGTGATAAAAAGAATGCATGAAAAAAATCAGAATTTCAGGAATACCCAGAGAAGAAATCTTCAGCCTGCTCCTAAAAAAGAAGCCATAAAACAGATATGGGGATCAAGGACTGGTTAATGAGAGGCTCAGAACTCTAAAGCTGAGGCTGATACATTTCTTATTTAATTTTCATGGTTTTTAAGAAGGCAGGCATGTCTGCTCAGGTTTTTTAATTGAACATGATTGTAGGAAAGAACTGTCTGCCCTCTGTCACTGAATCCTTTAAATAAAAATTACCAACACGCTCATGTTTATTTCTTATGTTTGAAAAGTGTAACAATCCCTGATAGCAAATGTTGCTGCAAGCCCCTAGAAGAAAAGAATTTTAAGTGCTAAATTATCTCAGAAACAAGATAATTATTGAATTTGATTATCATACAACTACAGGCAAACTCAGAATTTGTCTTTGAGGAGAGTGCATGTAAGGTCTCAGAATCATAGAATGGCTGGGGTTGGAAGGCAGCTTTAAAGTCATCTAGCCAGATGTCATCCTCTAGATCATCAGGGACATTTCTAGATGCCTGTCTCCAGAGAGCGCACTCAAGAAGAACTGTTAAAAAAAAAAAAAAAAAAAAAAGGTGGCCGACATAATTTAGCCAATTTTCTCTGCCATATCTGGAAATATTGAAACTTTGCTGCTAATTGTGGCAGCCTATAGGATCCAAATGGAGAAATACATATACACGTAGCAAGGAAGGAAGTGAAAAAAACAATATTAAAGACAGAAGCCACTGTCTAGTGTGGAGATAAAGGATATTAAAAAAAATAAGAACAACACTACAAAAGGGCCGACTCTGGAGAAACTTAGAAACGGTTTAAGAATTTTATCTTTTTCTCCTTAAAAATTCAACTTTGTGTAAAAACAACCATAGAACTCTTTAATAAGTATCATGCATGCCCTTATTTTGTTCTAGCATAAGATTTACTTTTGTATTTAGATTTTCTATATGGAGCAAATGGAAGACTTTTTGTTAACCAAAACAATTCTTTCTTTCAGGAAAACTTTATGGAAGATATGCAGTTTCATTGCTTGTAAGTTAAAACCTTGCAAGATGATGCAACAGTTGACTCACAGCTTTCACATTGCTTAAAGCTATCCCCAGAATAATTTTGCGTATAGCAATGCTATTCATTGTTAATTCTTTCAGCAGTAGAAAATTCATCTGATTAATCTGTTTTGTAAAAGGTGATTTGACTAATTTAGTATAAATGTTATAAAATATCTTTTCCACAAAATATTTGGAGTCCTTACATTTTTCTCTCTCTTCTTTTTCCTTCAAATTATTAAAGAGGAAAAAGTAAGTTGTTGGAATAAACCATTTTTCTAATATTGAAGGCTGGAAGTTTCTTAAACATCTCAGTCACATCATTAAGAGGGTACTTCAAAATTTATTTTGAATTGACAACATAAAATAATTGGACTTTTCCCTCGGAAATTTAGAGAGTTGGCATTCATGTTTTGATTTTAAATTTCATCAAGGAAAGAAATGGAAAAGATCAACAAATTTGTTTTTCTGAGTAACAATCAACTTTGGGAATGGCAGGAAATAAATTCACTCACCCTGAAAGGGATTTTGTCAGTCAGAAAATCAAAAAGCAGGGTTCAAATAATATACACCTGAAGCACTATACAGACTACATGTCTGATATTTACTGAATAATTAATGATTTTATATCTTCTCTCCTTGCTTAGAAAATAATGTAAGGTTTGAGGGAATAATAGGTGGCTAAGGTGAAACTTCAGACAACTTATTACTGATGCCAAAGGAAAGGAAGAACAAAGTTTTCATAAAGTCAAGTTTTGATGGATAAAATAAACAACATTTATGACCAAGCATTTTAAACCTGATAGATAAAAAAGCTGATTGAGATAAGCAATCAGTAACGTAGATACCAAAACTATCAAGGAGAAGCTCTTTTCAGAGTATAGAAAAGACATACCCAAGAAAAACCCACAACTAGGATCTGATCCAAGAAGTTCTAAATTCAGTTGTAGAATCCCACTGGATCTAATGAACTAAATAGCTAATATATTTAAGAACTAAATCTACCTGTAAAACTCCAAGGTCTGCACATGTAAATGAACCTCTTTCTTTCTCCAGTCTGGAAATCTTTTATGTGCCTTTTGATGCTGTGGTCCTGTATGAGGAGCTGCCTTATCTCAGGAATTCACTTGGTTCAGCTTCTTTTCTGTCTCTTGCTTTGCTATAAATTAGACAGACAAAGAATTAATTCCCTACTTTTTCTTTAAAATGAGCTAATTATTCAATCTCTCTTGCCACAGCTTAACACCGTCAACTGACAGTATGAATAATTGTTAATTGAGAGTCCATTTAATGAGCTTAGTTTCATGTTATGAGGACAGAAAGTTGATAAGTTTGTGAGAGTAGTTGCTAACCAAATCAGCTGTGTTCTTTGTGTTGCAATTTCTTGCTAATGGCCTATAAACAAGCCATGCTGACAGTACAGTTTAAAATCAATTTCTCCCCACAGATTTGTTTTTCCCCCTTCTTTTTTTTAATTTTAATTCAATAAGATTTAGCAAACGGTGCATACTGCAGGCAAATTCATAGCTCCTATTCTAGATGCTTTAGAATCTTTGTGTTTACTAAAATTTGTAATGGTTATTGGCTCATGGAAAATCTTGAAATCAATGGGAAGTATCATCTAAGGTTACACTGCAGGATTCAAGAGCAGGGAACTTTGACAATACAAAAGAGTATTGGACTAAAATATCCACTAACTCTTGTATCCAGCTGCATTCTTGTGGCAGAGAAGACATCCTCTACAGCTTTAGTAGCAGATGTAGACCTAGAGACCCTCTACAATCCCTTTTTATGTCTATTTCTTATAAACAATAAGTCTAAGGTGAACATGGTTTGTGCCAGGACCAACTTAAACAGTAGCATTCTTTCATCATCTTCATGAGTAACATGTAGATTCTTCATGCTTCACAGAATCACAGGATCCCCTACAGTAATGGGTCGACAATCATTCCTTTTGCAGAAGGTGTGCTGCTGTCCACGAGCTGTGTCAACAGGTGAAGGAACCATGTGAGAAAGTGAACACGATGCACAGAGGAAGAGACTGATGATGCTGAACTCTCAGGAGCCTCAAACCTCCATAGAAGTGGGGATGCAGGGGGCCTCAGAACACTGCCAAGAGGTAAGTGAAAGGTCTGTTGAATATGAAGTCTGGAGGCTGGTTAATGTGCATACTAGGAGTCTCCTAGTAAGTCTCCTTCTCCTCCTCAAGATTTGAAGGTAAGAAATTGAACTGGCATCTTTTACAAGAGGCATGAGGCCCTGGATCTAGAAGGAAAATCAACTGATGAAGCGGGTGAAGGTCCCTCTGGGATAGAGGGGCCAGCTGAAGTAGTAGAGCCTCCCCCTTGCACCACAATGAAATTATATGTGATGGAGGGTCTGGAACATAAGGAGCTTACAGCTGGAAATGGTATGACATTCTGAGTAAGGATTAAGGGACAAACAAATAATGCAAATGCCATTATGAGAGTCTATAATAGACTACCTAGGTAGGATGATTGTGCCAGTGAATTATTTTTTGAGGAACTAATGGACATTCTCAAATCAACCCCCCTTATAGGGGGACTTCAAATTGTCAGGTGTTATCTGGGAACACCCACACAGCTGACCAAGATGCAGAAGATTCCTAAAACACCTGGGTGACACTTTCATGGTACAGGTAATAAAGGAGCTGACTTGGAAAGATGTCCTCCTTGATCTGCTGCTTGATCCACTCTGTCAACAGAGTGGATCTCCTGAACAAAGTGGAGACTGGTGGCTGTCTTGGCCACAGTGACCACAAAGTGATTGAGTTTAAAATCTCTATTGACAGGAGGAAAAATGTCAATGAAACTTCAACCCTGGACGTAGGGCGAGCAGACTTCAGGTTGCTCAGGGAACTAGTGAGTAAAGTCCCCTGGGAAAAGGCTTTAATCACAACAAGCAGGAAAACTGTCAGACACAAATTACAGTCAAAACAGACATTTTATTATGTTGTGTTTATTTCAAAGACTGATATGTGAGCTTCATAAATTTAGTGTGATTTTCTACTGAGAATGAAATGGATTAATTTCCTTGCATCAGTTTTATATCAAGCATAAGCATGCCAAGATTAATTTGTTCCACAGAGATTCCATCTCCAATAGAGTCTTGTGTGACTAATATGTTGAAAATACATAGAAATTTATTAGGATAAATCTCTCCGAATCAATTACTGAAAGTATTGTGTGCAGCATTTTTTGTTATATATATTTGCAAGATACTCAAAACACAAGCTCAGTTCCTTACATCATACCTGTTATTATCTGAAAGCTATGAACTTACAAATTTCAGGATGCAAAATGGATGCAAACTGTCTAATAAATGCTTCATAAATGCTTGCATTAGTTCTCCACTTGCTGTTCATAGGGTCTGTGGTATGGCAGGTTTTCTAAGTCATCTGTGTAGCTGTGTCTGCCTGAACTGCATCACCAATAATTTAAAATAATGCACAAATAGAAAGATGTTGGCATATATTTATGGCAGACATCTGAAAGTTCATGAACATTTTCACAAATACCTGACTGCTGCCTGAACTCTCGTAAATAGTGGAAAACCATGGAGAACTTCTTCAGAATATTCTGATGCAGTCTTTGTTTCTTTGACTTAATTTTTCATGTGTTTATAAATTCTGTATTACATTACCTTAAGGATGTATGAGCACAGGAGGCTTTTCAGCAGCTCTATTTTTCCTCAGGAAATCAAGTGCTGGTGCAATGACCTCTAAAACTAATAGCTGAAGCTACATGTCTTCAGTGATCCCTATGAAATGCTAATAACCCCACAAGTAGCAGAGATGACTGCATTATAAATAAAAGATTTGCAAAATATTACATTGATTTTATAATTGCAACTTAATTTACTCTCTAAGAAGAAATGTGGAGACACTCCAATGTGTTCACCAATGTTAGTTCAAAGGGTTTTGTAATCAGATTGATACTCTATTGTCTTGCCATGGACTACCAAGAAATTAAGCCATACGTACAGAATAGAAAAGTGGCGTAATCTTCCAAAGAAATAGGAGAGTGCTTGGCATACATTTGAAAATTCATTTGCTCTTTAGGATTAATATTTGAAGCATTTTCTCTCCTCAGTGTACAAGTACAATACGTAAATCAGCAACAAGGTCAAGTTTAAAAGACAGCACCTCAGAAGCAGAACACTGTTAACTTAATGTATATTATGGAGAAATGTCTTAGATAAATAGTAGGTGATCTTAGGGGCATGTATATGTGATGGATGTGAATTTCTTTATTTTGTTCCCCTGGGCAGACATAAATTCTGAAAAACAATTGTGTGCAGCAGAAAAATCCTATAAATTAAGGATATTGGGAGATGAATTTTCTTATGAAAAACCACCTCTAACTAAATTAGGGGCTAAATTAGGCTTTGTCAGTGTCAAGTTCAAGACAGAAAAGTCAGTCCAGACAGAGAAAAGGAATCAGTCCAGGTAGATTTTGACTGAGGCAAAGTGACTTAGTGGAGCTAGACCATAGCTAGATACATGCCTTGATGGCTTCTCTCAGTTATGCTAAGTTTTCCTCTATTTGCATCCAAAAAGTTTTTCATTATCATATTGTAACACCAAAGAACACCATGAATAATCACTCATGGATGAATTAAATCCGTTTCTTACAATGCACTATGAAGTCCTTTACAATCAGCTTTGAGAACTAGCTCTGATTCAGTTAGAAAAGATTCTGCTATAATTTTTAAATGGATTGAGGCACCGCCTAAAGAGAAGCTCTAGTGACAAATGGATATAAACTGCAATAGGTTCATTAAATTTTGGAAAATTTTCACTGATGCACTGTCAAATAATATTGAGTTTCTGTAAAAATTCAAATAAGAGAAGAGACCATCCCCAAATGCCAGTTTAAATTACTCTTTCTATCTTCCTATCTACCGCCACAAATACAAATAGCAAAAATCAGGAAAAAAGCAGTAAGTTAAAGGCAGCATCAATGGGAATTTAGAAAGTATGAAACTATTTGGTTCTAAGCCAAAGGAGGTTTTTTTCCAGTAACCTGAATCTTATTGACCTCTTGGATCTAGGTAATATGTACTGAAGTAACATTGAATTTTATTATTTTGGAAACACAGAAGCTGACTTTTGCCAATAACAACTGGAAAAGTCTTTATTGGCTTTTGGAAACAATCTTGGTTGTCTTTTTATTCATTAAAAAATGGGCTTCTGATCTTTGACTGAACCTCTGGGCTCTACTACAGTGCAAATAATAAAATAATAGTATATATAGTGGAGAACTTTTTCATCTAAAAGGATTTGTGTATCAGTGTACAGTGTATCCAGGCCCTTTCTCTCTTCCCTAACCCAAGAAGAAGCTATTCAAGCTAAGCAAAAGTTTTTAAGTGCTAAGAAAAAAAAAAATCAATACCTCCATAAAATACATATCACACCAGGGAATTCCTTCACCTCCTCACCTCATTTGCATGGGATATACTGGGAAAGGCAGAAATCCAAGTTCATGCAATTTTGCTTAAGTGAAGCATCTCAGATATTTGCACAAGGGAGTTGAAGAAAAAAAAAACCTTAGTATTGGGATCAATTTAACTATCCTAATTTCAAATGTTACTCAGGTCAGTCTTTTTCTAATGTTTTAAGGTTTCCAGCTAAATTTATATAAAGTTGAGACCATTAAAAAGATTCTTCTGCTCTCTTTTTGATACATGACTGATAGAGAAAAAAAAGAAAAAGAAATAAAGAGAGAGAAAAAGAAAGAGAGAGGAGAGAGAGAGAGAGAGAGAGAGAGAGAGAGAGAGAGAAAGAAAGAAAGAAAGAAAGAAAGAAAGAAAGAAAGAAAGAAGCAGAGAGAATCATGTGTTTCATACCAAGCATTTTAAATCTTAAAAACAAAATAATGAAAAAAAACCCTCCTCATGTCCCAAACCTTCACCAGGGTAAAGAAATACAAATATCTATCTATCTATCTATCTATCTATCTATCTATCTATCTATCTATCTCTCTCTCTCTCTCTCTCTCTCTTGATCTCTCGATCTCTCGATCTCTCTTGATATCTATCTCATATATATGTATCATAAATACATATATATCATATACATATATAAATACTTAAATATATCATTGAAGGGTAGTAATATTTGTGAAGAGGACTTCATGTTGGACTTGATGACGTTGAAAGTCTTTTCCAATCCTAACGACTCTATGATTCTATGTTACCCCATTTAAGAACCAGGAAGGAGATTCCTGAAGTTACATGTTCTTTTGTGTAATTGTGTGAAAACTCAGTGTTTGCCAAACCAATGAGTTAAACAAGTATCTGGTTAATCAACTAAATATTTATCTCCTTTTCTCAGATATCAAACTATTATGGGAATAATAATTTTCCACAATAATTCAGCTCCTTTATTGGAAGACGGTGATTTGTCATTGATTAAGGAAATGTGCTGGGAGATGAGGGGGAAAATAATGAATTGCCTGATACAGAAGACTTCATTTTAACAGATCACACAAAATTGACGTCTCTTCCCCATTCCCTGATGTAAGAATATGAATCTGTGACACCTATCTCACTATGATATCTTTTTTCCATTCTGCATTTTACATATACATGCATCTATGTCTATATCATGGTCCTGATTTGAGAAATCTCACAGCATGCAAGATTTAATTATTACAGACATCCTTTCAGAGTAATTGCAGACCTGAGACTTCATAATTACTAAAAAACATTCTGAAATTTCAGTAATCTGAACAAAATATATAAGGGCAGATTTTCTTTGCAATTTTAAATTTCATGTCCGAGATTGAATAATCTTATCTTTCAGCTACAGAAAACATAATGAAAACTGTTTATTTTCCATTCTTTGTTTCTTTTTGGTGTCAGTGATCAGAAGAATAACCATCTTCAGGCCTTTCTCAGGCCTTTTCAATGGCTGTATGAGTTTTTCTTTCTACTATTCATTTTGCTGCCCTGTTTATTAACTAACAAGTAGCATTCGTAGAAAAGCCTTTTCAAATACTCTTTTTTCAGATGTCCAGTGGAGAGCTCAAGATTATTCTCACTACAGAAACATATGACAAGAGTAGTTAAAATATTCTCAAAAATTCTTGGAGGTTTTATACGTGTTTATTAAGTTGCTTTAACTTACACCTAAAAAAAAAAGAAATTATTAAGCTCCAGAAAGTCAATTCACATACTATAAAATTGATAATAACTATTCCTGGGAGAAATTTAGAATTTGAATAAACAGGAAAAATGAAAAACAAGAAACAACAACAGCAAAAACCCAAGCAACCTACCAACCAAAACAGTCCTGCAATATTTCACTATCTGGTTATGACAAGGATTTGATTTTGATCTTACTCTCTCCTCTACTTTCAATGAGTAGATTGTTTAAGGACTCTTGAATCTTCCTTACACTTATTAACTTTCACACAATCTTGAGATTAACATGAACACCATGAAGTTGTTCTTAGATGATTAAATCATATTCCTTCTCTCTTCACAAGGACTCATTCCCATTTTTTTGGGCTGTGCTGGACTAATATTTTTTAGGAACTAAGATTCTTAGCTAATCTGTGTCAGATACCTTTATAATACATTATAGCCTGAATTACACTGAAGGAAATATTCACTGGGAAATAAAATGGTGGAAAGAACTTAAAATCTCTTCTATCATATCAGAGTTGTTCTTCCTTTCCCTGTTTGGTACCTTGTGAGAGAGAAGCACTTGTATGGATTAGGTTTTTGTCTAGGTTTGGAAAGACAAGTATTTGCCAGGGAAAGCTGGAGTTTCCTTTAGAATAGAGAATGTAAACCCCTCGCCCCTGCCAATTATAATTTTGCAATTAAGGGCTTTCAGGCAAAGATTTGGGAATAGGAATAACAGTTCTTTACTAGGAATATTAACAATAAAAATGTAGTAGACAACAAAACCACCCAACCAACCAAGCAAACAAACAAACAACAATTTTGGAAAACCCTGACAGAGTCAGAGCGACAACCTGACACCCTGTTAGTCAGTGTGTTGGAAGCAGTCCACAAGTGAATCCTCCTGGAGTGGCAGATGTGGTTCTGTTGGAGTAGAGATGATCCTGAAGAAAAGGGGTCCAGTGATGGTGAGAAGGGGTCCAGTGATGGTGAGAAGGGGTCCAGTCTTCCTCTGGGAATTGGGTGAAGCTAGATGCCTTCTGTGTTCCGGAGTCTCAGTTTTATCCAGGTAGGAATAGTTGGCTCCCCCCACTGGGGGAGCATCTCACAATAGGATGATGGAATGTGGATGTTCTATTTTGGGGAGGGTAAGTTTGGGGATGTGTGCTTTGGGGTTGTCTTAATGGTCCATTAGCAGAAAATATCCCCTGGAGGGAGGACAGGGCTGTGAAAGAGATAAGAAACACTGCCCTACCTGGTTTTAACAGTTGGCCCATTATCAGAAGGCACCCGCCCCCCTCCTTCCAGAGTTACAAGAGATAAAGAAGAACAATTCCCCAACTGCTTTCAGCAGATGAAATAGAATACACATTTTAAGTTCCATAACCCAAGACAGCTTTCCAGATGGCCAGGAAGAAACCTGTCTCCTGAGTATATTCTTATTTTCCTTTTTTAGTGCATAGTATGTATGCTAAGTGGTTTTAAAAATTACAGTGTTACGTGTCCTTAGTAATTTTTTAAAATTGAAGATATTATGTGTTATCATTAGAAAGATTATTTGAGATTTAATGCTCTACTGGCAATGTGGGTGGACCCTCAAAAAAACCGGCCAAACCCTAGTAACAGCCTAACAGCTTTTTTATTCATGGAAGCTGAAAAATGGTCTGAACAACGTCTTGATTTTGTTTCAGACACTGAATGAATATATGTTCTTGAACTTTTTTTCTATAAAAGGGTTTTGCTTTGTACAGAAATAAAAATCCTGTTACAGTGTGACAAATCTGAAATTACCATATCTTAATCAATTTAATGAATATGCTTCAAAGACTGCAAAGAAGCGTTGGCACTAAAGATTATCAGCATTTCTCAATAATATGTTGTTTATTTGGCTAGCTAGGTTTGGAAAACTCCAAACACTGTAGCCATCGCTTCCCAAAGATTTAACACTTGGCACATCTTTGGTATAAATGTTTTCAGGGAAAATAAGAGAGGAGCCTGGGAAAAGAAATCCTTATGCTTCTAAGGAATCTCTTCTGTTTAGGAATAGGCAAAATCTATGTGGGTTGAGCTAAGATTTGAAAGTAGAGGAATAAGCTCTAGTTCTCTCTGACACCAGTTCCCTAAAAGGTATCATTTTCTCTGTCACATAACCTCTCTCTCTTGAAATTTTTATTTGCAAATTTCTTGTGTTTTTGTTTTGTTTGGGTTTTTTTTTGTTTTGTTTTTGGTTTTTTTGGTGGGTTTTTGTTTCTTTTTTAATTCTTAAATTATATTACAAAATTGTTCAGAATTCTGGTAGAGAGTGTATGAATGTTGAACAGAAAATTATCTATACTTCAACTGTTATTATAATTGTTTACTTTAGTATTTCTATTTTCCCGGTGTGTTTTTCCCGCATATTTCACAGTCCTTTAGTTTTTGGTTTTTCAGGAAGGAACCCTTTTCTCTCTTTACTGGAAGAATCCTGCATGTCTTTCTGCAAAGCTGGATTTGTTCCCACACAGTTGAGAAACTGATGTCAAGTGCTCTGTCTAGCCAAAACTTTTTTGAAGCCTCCTTGTGTTTGTGATTTATAATGCCTTAGCACAATTATGTGCCGCAGTGTTTGTAGGAAATACTATTGCCACCATGCACCAGCCCTGTAGGAAACATCCCTGCCAGATGTTATTAGGAGTGTGAGGCGATTTATTTAAAATAAAATCTTAAACAAACCAGCTTTCCCTCAGTTACCTTCACTCTCTCCCAGTCTCAGAACCACCAGGATGTGCAGAGTCGAGGACCCTGTCCAGCAGCCAGGTGCCTTGAGGTTAATCCAGATGTGAATTCCAGGTTCCATTGTGATGACATGGTGGAAAATGGACATAAGCTGTCAAATCCTCATGTCTCCAAGGTTTCTCCTAGGACAGGGACTACATGCAAGTTACAGATATGCCTTCTCCTGCTGGGATCCTGATGATGGATAGTGAATGGCTGATCTGGTAGCCATTAACAAAGGCCATTCAGAGAACCCTGTTCCTGCTAATAAGCCCTGAGCCCTATCCTATTCTTTCTGATGCATCTATATGCAGACATCCCCATTCACTCTTCATTAACCGATTTTTCAGAAAATGTGTTCCAGTCTTCCTTATTATACTGTAACAGTCCTTTTGGCAAGTATGATTCTATGGTTGTGTTTTAAATTACTTTAGGAAAAGTATCGGTGGATATACATAAATCATATACCAGAATATAGAAGAGCTACAGACATGGAACAGAGTATCTAAATGTGGAGCAGCAAACCTGTGAGACCTATTTTCCCGTAGAGACAAAATAGTTCTTTCTAAACAGAATCACTAACACCCAGCTGTGTGCAGACCAGCTTTAATTATTTTTGCAAGGAAATTTTTTTTCATCTGTATCTGAACAATTTCAGTCCCTGTGTGGCTGTTTATTGTGAAAGTTTTGCTACATCTTAAGAAATAGAATACAATTTATCAGACCTCAGCATCATGGGAATGAATGTACTGAAAAAGTGGAAAGGTCATGGAATAATAGTAACTACTACCTGTGGTTAGCAACATTTTTTATTCTGCAACATTTAGTTTGTGCAAAAAACCCCCAAACTCCTCTGGAGTAAACTAACTCAAACATCTGAAGGAATAATTTCCGTTAGAAGTAAATGCCTCTGGGGAAATATTCTTTAGAGGATTTAGCTCTTACTTTTAAATCTGTAGTTCCTCAGATGAGATTTGTGTAGTTGTAGGAAATATTCAAAAAGCTTCCAGGCTTCAGTAGCAGCTGGGTCAACATCTACTTGATTTTATCTGGACTACTGATGAAATAGTCTCCCACCAAATAAAATGTTTCCTTAACTTGTGTTTTCCTACAGTCTAAGTAATGATTTTTTTCTGCAATATTTTATTCTAAAGAAAAAGATTAGCAGTTAATTTCAATTTATCACACACTTCCTCTCTTTTTCTTGTGGTTTGTTTGTTTGTTTATTTTTTTGTTTGTTTGTTTTGGGGGAAAGGAATGGTGGATTGATTTTGGTTAGATGCCAGATGCCCACAATGCTTCTCAGCTGGGAAGAAGGGGAAAAAATAAGAAGGCAAAAATCCTCATGGGTCAAGATAAAGGCAGTTTAATAACACAAAAGCAAAAGTTACTCACAGAGACAAAGGAAAACAGAAGATTTATTCTTTACTTCCTATCTGCAGGCAATGTCCAGCCTCTTCCCTGGAAATACTGCTTCAGAATATGAAGCGGCTGGTCTGGAAGATTAGATAAAGAATCTTATAAAGCGGCTGGTCTGGAAGATAAATAATGAATGATCCCTTCTCCTTCTTTCTCCTAGTTTATATTGCTGAGCAGATGCCATATCGTTTGGAATATCCCTTTGGTCAGTCTTTGTTCTGTCCCTGTCCCCTCCCAGCCTCTTGCCCAATTCCAGCCTGCTGGTCTTTGGAAAGGGGGAATGTTGGAGAGACAGCTTTGGTGGTGTGTCAGCACTGCTCAGCAGTAGCCAAACACTGATGTGTTATCAACACCATTTTAGGATCCAAACACAGCACACACTGTGAGGGAATGCCACAATGGAAAGTTAACTCCACCTTAGGCAGACCCTGTATGGGGTAGGGGTGTCTGTGTGCAGTTACTATGTTGTGATAATCTCTCCACCTTCTGCCATTCCATAATCAAAATTCAAGTTCTCATAATGGTCACCTGAACTAAAGCAAATGGTTTTTTTGATTAATCTCCTTCCCTAAGTATAACTATACTATAACTATACTTAGGGAAGGAGATTAATTACAAAAAAAAAAAAAAAGGGGAAGTTTTCTGGTGTTTTCTTTAATGCAACTTTTTTGGTTACTGGGTTGAATACTCTTTTGCTATCTGACACACTTCAGCTCAATACCTTTTCTTCCAGAGGGTACTTGAACTGCCACGCTCTGGGAGACTCATGTGGCCATTAGACTGCAGATAAAAGAAGGCTACTTCCCTTTTTTGTTGAATCCCTTTCACTATGTGCCAAAAATCTATACTGCTCTAGACCAGAGAGAAGGGACAAAAAAGCAGCAAGAGTTCATATATGTGTGGTTGAGGATTAGCCTTCCAGCTATTGGACAGCTTTCCAGGCATGATTCAGGGACTGTGCATTTTCCACTAAATGGTGGTTGGAAAAAGTCACATAAACATTTCCCTGAACAGGAACCAAGTCTTAGAGTGAAGTAGGTGAAGGTTCCAGGGAAAGATCTACCAGATCTCCAGTTATTCTAAGGAAGGAGCAATTCCAGCACAGGAGTGTTTGCTCTGCTTTCTGCCCTCCACACTCTGTCAGAGAGCCATGGGAAACCTCCTGGGAAACAGAAGCTTGCACTTTTATAATCTGGGGTAAACCTTTGCTATGTACTGTACCACTAGATAAAACAAAGTGTCTGTGGAACCAGCAGCTTCTCCTTGAGAGGTCTTGTGAAAATCAATAATTCTTTTGAAAGTGACAGCATTCTGGGCTGGCTGGCTTTCAAAATAGAAGGGAAAAAAGCTGAAGTACCTGGAGTTTGTCTCAAATTAGGTGGCAACTGAGTGAGAAGTTTGGATCTTACCATTTGTACATAAGTGCATGATGAGTGAAGTGGGAATTCCCCAGTTCCTCCTGCACATGTATTCTGGCTGTTTTAAATGTTAACTCTGATTCACACGACTACACCTGTAACACTTTACAAGGCACCCAAGGCACTTTTTTCCCTATAGTGCTGGTAGTTAATGGGTTTTCAGGATCAGGAATTGGTACTGAGCAAAGAGCACACTTTGCAGAAATGTGTCACAGAAGTGGAGCCTTCTCAGCATTAGCCTTTAAGCTGAAATTGTCAATAAATTTCAGCTGAAAGTGCAGACTTCTTTCTCACTGTGGGGATGGTATAATATAATACAGAGCTGTCACCAAGATCACTAATCCTACTTCCAAAATACGCTACATAGTTGCCAGCTAGTAAACAAGCTGAGCTACTTGAAAGATAACCATTCATTGTAAGGCTATGGCAGTGAAGGTGTTAAGTAAATTTCCCAAATAAAAATATGGTCATCATATTACACAGACTTTGGACTGAGTAGTTGCCTGTACCTTTGTTCTGTTTGGCTTATTTATCTGCGTCATCTGTCAAGCAATACTAAAGTGCATTTGGGTAATCATCCCATCTCATGTATTTCATTTGTATTTGTTTACTGATCAATACTTGGATGGATTCTGAACTTGGCCCATTGAAAGAAAACTGACAACAATAAGCCCTAGCTTTGCTCTTTTTAAAAAGGCAGTTAAAATACCCTCTAAGATGGAGAAAGCTTGGGAATAATAGGACCTGCTTCTCCATTACACACTGACTTCTAGCAAAAAAAAAAAAAAAAGTGAGATAAATGAGGGGGAAATTATAATGCTGAGACACATGAAAACCCACAGCAATCTTTACAGAAAGAATTTATATTAGTTATTTTCAGTGCCTTTAAAATGCCTTTCTGTCTGAAATTGAGGGTGGACAGGGTTGAAAATAACAGTGTGTCTCATATTGATATGTCAATCATAGCTAACAAGCACTGTTGGGAGGTAATCTCTTTCAATCAGTTTCTTGCAGGCTGAGAGACAGCATTTATTACTCTGCAAATGAACCCACCAACTGCTTTTTGCAGGAGGTATCAGCAGGAGACACGAGATAGAAAGCTGGTTAAGTGGGGTCACTAAGGAAGTGTAAGCATCTCTAAAGGTTAAGATGAACTAAAAATATCCTCTGTGGGATTTTTTCCTTGGAAAACAAAAGAAAGAGAGAACCATTTTTTCTCAAAAATAGTCTGGAGTATCTTGAGTCCTCTGAGATAAATGAAAAATATGTGTCTTATTACAAATAAAAATATTGTGTTTGTGACAAACCCTCCCTCTCTTCCTCCAATCCTCTCTCCCTCCCTTTCTTGTTTCTTTCCTTCTCTGATGGAATAGTGGTAATTTCTGAACAGTAGACAAGTGTCTTTCTGAGGAAATAACCTACCTGATTTACACCTGCCTCATTGAGATGTATATTGTATTATACTATTGACACTAAAATCTAATTCACTGAAAGGAATAGTGCCTGCTTTGACACATTATCTTTTTCCTTTGAAAATAAGCTGTTTTTCCTTACTGTGAGTTACATAGAGCAACCTAGAAGCTCCTTCTGTTAGATCAGCATAAGAAAGAGAACACATCTTTATCAGCCTCTTATCCTGGGAAAACCATGAAACAGATATAATTACCACAACATTTTATGCTTTGGCCAGTGTAACTTGTGCTTGTCAAACCATTGAAATCAATATGGTTGACTATAATGCCAGCATAATTATATTGGCAAAATATTTAAGAGCTTTGTGGTAAAAGATAAGTTCTATTTCTTTGTTTCATGGATATTACACTCCAGGAAGAGGTGGAAAAGACATAATTGTACAGGTTTTCCCTGTACCTTACACAAGCTCTATAAAGACAAAGGCACACTGCTGCTTTAAATTCAGAGGAGGACATGCATTGCATCTTAACTATTTTCACAGGATTATGAAAGTATGTCTAGACATATAAAGGAACAGTGATGGTAATATGACAAATTAAAAATGTGGACAAGCTTATCTGCTTGCTACATATGAAGAAAGGTTGCATTTCTCAAATGACACGATTTGGTCACTGGCATTAGCAGTAGGCTCGTGACTCCTTCAGGCTGGTTATCAAAGGCCAGCAGTGTGTACTAGTTTCCTTCCTATCCAGGAAAATTTTGTCTCTAAAAAATGTGATTTTGCATTTCCAGCCATAAGACTGAGGCTGGGCCACTGTTGCATATAAACAATGTGATGTTGTGTATCCAAGTCTGAAAATTATGAAAGTTTCAGTTCTTATAGTTGTTATTAATTCTAGTGGTTTCTTTATCATATTTCTGTGAGAACACACCTATTCTCTCAGTGTAGCAACAGTTTGTTAATTTTCTGTTGAAGTATGTAAATGAAGTGAGGTGCCAGCAGACATGCTCCAGAGTAACTTTGGGTAATTGGAATTTTCTTTTCCTGTAAGATATTCATGTTTCTGTTTGAAACTTGCAAAACCATGCAATTTTCCATGAGTTAATTTCAATGCAAAAATCATCTTTGCTGCAAGGGTTTTGGATTCCTACGAGAAATTTCTGATCTTTCTCATGGGACCATCCTCCCTGTATTTCTAAGTGAGAATGCTGAAAGGCTCAGAAAGTGAAATAAAAACCAGTAAAATTGGAAGAGTACTTAATTTTCTAGGAATCCGCATAATTAGGAGGAACATATTCAAGCACTCTTGTGTGCCTGAATTAACTCTCCAGTGGTTTCATGTAGAACTCATTCCAAACCAAAACACTAAAACTGTGACCCAAGTGGATAAATGGTTTTCTTTCCTCACAAAAATTGCTGGCATTGGAAAAAAAGAATTACCTTTACATGAAACAGACATTAGTCAGTCACTGACAAGTAAGCGATATAGAAATTTGTTTTAGTTTGAAGATGAGTACTCTAATTACTCAGCTATAAGTTTCAGTCTTGCAAGAAGGTTCATCCTAGTTGTCTACAATAAATTTGCAGGAGATTTCAAAATGCCTACTGTGAATGCTTTAACCATTTGGTAATAACTTTCATTGATCTAATCAGTAACAAAGCATCAATTTTCAATGGGAAACATAAAATAAGAGTATAAGCTAGCAGATAAATGATTTGACCATTCATTATTTGTGGTAGGCCATTCAGAGTTAAGAACTATATATTCTTTGGTTAAAGGGCAAAAGTGAATTTGTTATTTAGAGAACAAATTACACTGGTTATGTAAGTAACAAATCTCCTATTTTACATGAAAATTCACTGAAAAAGATGTTCCAAAAAAAACCAAAACAACAGCAAAAAAAATTCTGAGTTGGAATAAATAATATTCTCTGATTAAAATTATCAGTCACTTCAAAATTGCACAGGTTTTAAGATAGTTTGCATGGCTTTTTTTTAGGTCAGGCTAATTTTCTGTATAAGAAAGAAAAAATCTGTCTATAAATGATCTTCCATTGCTTTCAACTTGGTAATGACTACCACTGAAATAAAGAGCATTTAAAACTCTTAGTTAATCTGTGTGCTAGTTTCCTTTAAATGATTATCTGCTTTGACTGTTAAAAGTTGCTAAATTAGTATATAAAACTTTTAAACAATGTAATTTAGTTGAAAAGTATTTATCAAATGATCTCACCTTCTTTTCATTTCAGTCCTAACATTTTTGTTTTTAATCAGGAGAAAGATGACCCGTTATCCAGACTTTTACTCCTTGTAACGTATGAAAACATATCTTTAGCAGAGAATTTTAGTGAATTCAAACAATCAAATGCTTATTAGTGAAAGGCTAAATAAAATTCTCAGGTAATTTGAAAAGTTTTGACAGGATTTTTATGTTAACTGGATATCTGTTCCTTCCCAGAGCATGACTGCTGGTCATTGAAATGAAGAAATATTTCCTACACATCTTTCAGTTATAAGGATACTGACAACTCCATATCCTCAAGTAATTCTCTCTATGGTTAGAAAATGATGTGAGCCTCTGGTGGGATTTATCTCACCTAGTTTTACATATCTACATTTTTGTTTAAGGCTAAATTTGATGAAATGTAGGCATCTAGAATGAGATTCTTTGCACACTAGATTCCAGTAAAATAACATCTCCATAGACTAAAAAAGATCTAAGAGGATAATTCCAGATATTTCAATGTTCATGTGAGAAACCCACAACAAACTCAATAAATCCCAGTGCTTTTCTGTGGTATAAATTATCTACTTCAAGGTCAAATATTCAAGACTCTCTCCATGGTCAATGAAGATAAAGGCACGTTGAGTTTTCTGCTTATCTCTGAAAATTGACATCTAAAGCTCATCAGATCAATTGTGCCCTGAAAGTTTTACACAGTGGATCCCTTAATTTGATCCAACTATTCTTATGTCTGATGTACCTATAATAAATATTCATTTTATATATAGTAAATAATGTTTAAATTTAATGATGGAATTTGAATAATGAATTTGTATAAATGACAGAATAAGAGGTATGTAAAGTGGCATTCTGGTAAACACCCAGAACAACACAACTGTCATACTTGTCCTTGCTTCAGTGGCTCCTCCCAGGTAGCACACATAACACAAATGGTGGCTGTCTATGCTGTTTATTTTGTTAATGTCTGTCCTGATATATTTTTCAGGTAAGTGAAGTTGCTTATTCACTTGAAAGTGCTGTCTGACTATCTCAAAAGTAGTCTGAATCTCATGTATTTCAAATGAATTCTTGTACAACTAGGCACATGATAATTATAAACTATAATTCAATGGTTTCATTAATAAAAATAATGTGTCTATGCAAGAAGCTGTGGAAAGCTCCTCTGGGGATTACCTGTGCTGCAAGGACTGCTATTATATTGAAGTCTACCACTGACATAGACAGAGGATTAGAAGACAAAAGTTTGGGGGTTTTTCATCTTTCCATCATTGTCATGAGCAGCAAGATTAATTAATTTTATAAAACTTATTTTATCTTGATATATCTGAGTCCATATCATAAGTATTGTTGGCATAGTGATGGCAGATAGAACTTTTTTCAGCAGAAATATATGGCTACATATTTTTTCCCATATGAATTTTAACCTGCCTTAAATGTATGCAAACACAGAAAGTGATGTAGCCATTACAGTCTTCTGAGGGCCAAATTATATCTCATGAATAACAAGAACTATTTTGCTCTTATCAGGGGTATCTTAAGAAAAATGTGAAAGAGAACAGATATTTCTGTAGTTCCTAATAAGCCTTATATTCAGATTGCCAAGTCATTCAGCTTTGGGCAGGACGTATGGAAAATTAGACCACACAAAATAAGTTTTTCCACTGAATATCTCACTATTAAGACATATGTTCATAATCCTAAATAGGCCTAGGTCCTGCTGTGACAAATATCGTATGTCCTATGCATTGTTCATTCTGTGCAGCTGTCCAAGATTTATGGTTCAAAAATAAAGCAAAAGAAAGAAAATACTAGAAAATATAAAGGAAATTAAACAGCATTGATCTTTTATTTTTTTGGTAAATGGACTGTGTAATATTGCAATTTTTAATATAATTTCAAATATCCCTCAGGTATTGATTCTATTGTGGCTCTGCTAGAAAAATGAAATAGCAAGAAAAGACTTTAAAGAAAAATTATTATATCTAGGAGAATAACAATACAGCGAGAAAAACAAACAAAACGATCAATTGAGAACAGTAATAAGTGAAAAATAAGGAAATTTTAACATTAGCAAATGAGTAAAATAACAGAAAAATCTCTAAAGATTTCACATAATTATAGAATCAGAAGTATTTAGTTTGGGAATGACCTTCAAGAGTATCAAATGCAACTCTTTTCGCAGTACTGCCAAGCCCACTATTGAACCATGCCCCTAAATGCCACACCTACATGTCTTCTAAATACCTGCAAGGATGGCGTCTCCATCACTTCCCCAGGCACCCTGTTCTAGTACTTGACAACACTTTCCATGAAGGGAAATTTTCCCTAATATCAATCTAAACCTCCCCTTGTGGCACTTGAGGCCACTTCCTCTCATCCTATCTCTTGTTACTTGGGAGAAGAGGCCAGCACCCACCTGGCTAAGACCTGCTTTCAGGTAGTTGAAGAGAGTGATAAGGTCTTCCCTCTCTTTCCCATGCTAAACCTCCCCAGTTCCCACAGCAGTACATCATAAGTCTTGTGCTCTAGGTCCTCCATCAGCTTTGTTGCCCTTCTCTGGACACACTCCAGCAACCTCAATTTCTCCTCCAAAGGAGCCCAGAACTCGACACAGAACTTGAGCTGTGGCCTCCCCTGTGCCAAGTACAGGAGACAACCCCTGCCCTGGTCCTGCTGGCCACACTATTGTTGATCCAGGCTAGGATGGCACTGGCCTTTTTGGCCACCTGAGCACACTTTGGCTAATGTTCAACTCCTGTCAACCAACATCCCCAGGTCCTTCTCACCTTGGCTGTTTTCCAGCCACTCTGCCCCCAGCCTGTAATGCTGCCTGCAGCTGTTGCAAATGCAGGATCCAGCACCTGGCCTTGATGAACCTCATACAATTTGCCTTGGTCCATCAATCCAGCCTCTCTAGATCCCAACATATGTCCAGATCAATAGTGCACCCAGCTTCGTATCATCTGTAAAAACATTGAGGGTGCCCTTGATCCCCTCATCCAGACCACTGATAAAAATAGTAAACAAATCTTGTCCCAGTACTAGGGAAACATCTAGAAGCCCTAGGAAACACCACCAGTGACTGGCCACCACCTGGATACATAACCATTCACTACCGTTCCCCGGGCCTGGCCATCCAACTGTTTTTTTACCATGGGAAGACTGTACCTATCCAAGCCATGAGCAGCCAGTTTTTTCTCGGGAATGCTGTGGAAGACAGGATCAAATTCTTTACGAAGCTTAAAGCACACAGCATCCAGAGTCCTTCCAGCATTCGCTAAGCAGGTCAACTTGTCATAGAATGAGATCAATTTGGTCAGGAGGACCTCCTTTCATAAACCCAAAATGACTGGATCCTACAGAGAAAAAAATTAAAGCAATTTTTTTTTTTTTTTTACAAAATTACCTCTGAAAGCTTGTCTAGAGTAAAAAGAGAGAAAAATAGAATATTAAAATAGTAGATGGGTAGGAAAAGCAATCACTTTTAAATCTCAATAAGGGCTTAATGAAACAAAAAAAGGGAATTAAATTAAGGGAAATCAACTGCTTTATCAATTGGTGACCCTAAATTTCAGACTATTAGAATATCTTTTTTTAACTAAGAGATTAAATTCAGTTAATTGCTATGCTTTTTTTTGCTGTATTATTAACTGGCAGAACAAAATAAAGATTTTTGATTGGGGTCAAAATTTTATGACTGGTATTTTAGTGCAAAAATGAAATCTGCTATTCATTTCCAAAAGTAGTGTTGAAGAGAAAAGATTACAAAATCAAATTGTTTTCTTTCTTCCTATTAGCTTCTTTTCATCTCATTCCTTTGTACAGATAAGACAGCTGTTGCTTTTCTCTCTGCCATAAAGTTGCAAGGTATTCGTTTTGTTACTATTTTGTTACTATTGATTGCAAAATACTATTGGTATTTTGCAACCAATAGTAACAATGTTAAAATATATGTGTATGTGTATGTATAGCATACTGCTGATATTTTACTGTATTACAATGAGCAAAATGAAGTAAACCATGACATTAAACAAGAAAAATTATACTCATTTAGTACTCATTGATCTTTAAGACAGTTAACTCCATAATTACTCTTACCTGTGGAACCTTAACTTGAATCTCTTAATTAAAGTCATATTTCTTTATGCTATAATGCAACTCTTTACTTACATCCAGAGCTCACATTTTATGTTTCTGGAGCCATAATAGCCACTCAAAAATAATAGAAAGAATATTTTACATGTAACTCTTTGGTATCTTATGACGAGGAATGGACCTTAAAAAAAGTGTAGATCCTTTGTTTGGGTGTACAACAGTCACAGTCTACCCATTCATATTGAAAATCTGAGAAGATCCACAGAGATTTTCAGAGATAGACAATTGATTCACATTTTAGGTTTTTTCATTAAGATAGGGCTGAAGTTCCAGTTCATGCTCTGAAACAGAGAGATGGTGCAATATCTTAAAAAAGGCTTGCCTTGATGCTTTCCGTAAGGGCAAAACAATAGATTTTTCTTCTCTGATCTTGTTCTCAGAAACATCTGAATTGTTTTAAGTGGCATTTTCAAGGACATTTCAGCCTGAGGCACAGTCATTCTTCATGGAATTATTGAATTGAGTGGTTCAAGTTCAGCAAACCAAATTAAAACAGTGTTTAGATGATGTTAGTTATGACTCTTCTCCCATGTGAAAAAAGAAAGTCATATAATTCCAATATTTTAATTCTTTCTGTGTTTATCTCTTCTTCCAGAACATAGTTTAGAGTTTTCTTGAAACAGAATGAAGCTTACCTAATAATAATACATTGAATTTTGACAATACTTAAATAATTAGTATTAATGTGAGACAGACATACGGAAATTGGAAATTAAGCTATATATTGACTACACCACTCAGTAATTATATTGACGAGTCCTGTCAGTCTTACTGAGCAAGACGAGAGCCTGCTTTGTTCTTCTTGATTGTCCAGATTCTGAAAATATTCAACACAAAATTCAGACAACTAAAAAGCAAAGATGGAAAGAGTGTCACAAATAATTTTAAACACTAGGAAATTAACCCCAGTATAAGACACTCAATCATAGTTAAATCTAGAACAAACACAGAATATAATTATGTAAAGAGATGGAAATAGTTAACCATCCAGAATCTTGATTTCACCTATTATATTACCACGGTCTAGTTGAACTTATATACTCATGTAAGTCACACTGGAGGTTGCAGCATGTCTATTTTATTTTCCTCATTCTTCTAGACTTTACAAACTACTGCTTGATTTATTCAGCCCAGAGAAGGCTCTGGGGAGACCTTGGTGAACTTTCCAGTACCCAAAGGGGGCCCACAAGAGAGCTGAAGAGGGACTCCTTAAAAGAGCATGGAGGGACAGGACAAGGGGAATGGCTTCAAACTGACTGAGATTGGTTTTAGATAAGTTATAAGAAAGAAATTCCTTCCTGTGAAGGTCATGAGACACTGGAGTGGGTTTCTTCCCATCTTGGGAGATGTTCAAGACCAGGCTGGATGGGACCCTGGGCAGCCTAGTCTAGTGGAAGGTGTCCCTGCCCATAGTGGAGGGATGGAGACGACAAGATGGGACATAGTTTTATGGTGGCCTTGGCAGTGTTAGTTTGATGGTTGGACTCAGTGATATTAGAAGTCTTTTCCAACATAAATCATTCTGATTCTGTGATCTCAAAGGACCCTTCCAACACTAACCATCCTACGATCCAATTCTATGATTCTGTTATTCATTATATTCTGAAAAAAATTCACAAAACATGCAGTGCTGTTGCAAGGGAAAAGCTTGACAGGTCCTGCAGATATTTACTGGGTTGTCTTCACACTGTGCCAATCTACTGTGATTTCTTTGGCATAGGAATAGCCATAGTTCTGCCCCAACCCACTCATATCAATGTTCTGATACATTTTAAACAAAGGTAAAAATTTTGGCTGTAATAACAGGCAGCAATTAAATAGTTATTTATTTTAAGAATCACCTGATAAATCAGCTCATAAAATATTTCCTAAAGGAAAGCAATATTATGTCAAGGGGAGGCATGTGTATGTTGTGCTTGTGTAAGAGGAAGAAGAAAGAAGTTTTTTGAGGGGAATTAAGACGTGTTTTAAAAAGATTTGTTTCATAAAAAGCACTCATATTTATTCAAAACTATAACAACAAAAGCCTACTTCTCAGACAACAACTTGATTAGGATTGATGTCTTGATTCTCAGGAGAGCTATATTTCACAAGTACCTTTCTCTGTGTGCTGGCTTTTAATTGCAAACATTTCTGGTAAAGTGTCATATCTGGAGATATCTGGGGCTGTCTTCAACAGTACAGCAAACACAGCAATTGTGTGGTTGGAGGTATAGTCCTGTCAGGAATCATAATTTATAGAGAGATGTGGTGGAAGCTGACGGAAGTACTTACAGTACAACAGCAGCACGTCGTGGAAACTGCCCGTGGGTAATATTTAGCTAGAAATCTGCAGGGTATTTTTTTTCCCAGAAGTCAAATGCTATTACTCAAAATCTCCTGGACTTAGAGTCACACTCTGGTTTTAATAAATATCCTTCATCTGAATCAGTTCCTTACAGCCACCAGTTTGGACTGTTGCTAGGATATCTCAGTGACATCTTGAACAAAATTCTTGCTTTTTCTCTCTAGGCCATGCTCTTTTTCAGGGCCCTGAGTGCAGCAGGATCTTGCTGTCCTGAAACGTTTTTCTCTGTACTCAGCCGTTGCAACCCTAACAGCCCTCAGGGATTTAGTTGCCCCCGTTCAAAGTTTGCTCTGATGTGGTGCAGCCATGTAAAAGAAGAGATTAAATGAGCATCCCCTTGCTTGGCTGTTGATTTACACCACCAGTCCCTGCCCAGATGATGTTGCAGTTTTTCCTGTGTCTGTGTCTTGCCTGGCTGTGGCCTGGCCTTGCTGAATCCTCTCCCCAGCTTGACCTGGGACCTCCATTCCATTACAGCCCTGCCTAGCTGGCTGGATTGTGGCCAACCCTTCTCTTCATCACCCCACCAGACCTGGTCAGCTACAGCAAGATTGTGTCCTTTCTTAAGGAGGCCTTGCTACCACCCTTAGCTGTCCTTCTTTTCTGGACGCTCTTCTCTATTTCATGGGTGTGAATTATTTGTAGCAATAGTTATTTCATAAATGTATTATATGAAAATCAGTATCCCATTCCACTTATTTTTTTCCATTTCACTGATGAAAAAAAGTGCATTTTTTAAATTTAGTATGATGAATTCTGCCCAGTATTTTAAATTTAATTAATTCAATTTTAGAACAAAGCAAAAAATACACTTTTTTTTTTGAGTATAGAGAAATCAGATATGAGTGCCATAAACCTTTACTGGGTGTAGCTATATTTTTAAGTTTTCTCGTCAGCATATTCCTGAACTTTGAAATATATTTGGAGGTTGTGATGATTTCAGGCTTTTGGATGGAAATGTAGGTGCTTTCCACCAGCAAATGTGTAAGAATATCAACTTTTCTTAACTGAGAAAAATTCTACATTCCTTATATGTATGCAATGATATAAAAAGAGAGGAAAATGGATACCTCTATAATATCATTATTATTTAAGTGTACTTATTATATATCATTTCACACCTACATAATTCAGCCAGGATTTAACTCTCTGTCACAATTTTACACATATTATGTCATGAACTAAACAGCCAGGAGGGGCTATCATGTCTTGTTGAAACCTTGTTTATGCTATTTCATAATCTTAGGTCAAAAATGTAAAATGCAATCACTTTGAAAAATTATTTTCCCTAAAATTATAATAACAAGCAGTGTGTTCTTCTCTTTTGTAAGTGAAGATTATCCCAGAAATCTTGAAAAAAAAAATTAAAAGACAGCCCTACAACATAAAAGTATCTTTAGATTCTTTTATAAAATATCCTGCAGTATTTTCATGGTAAGGAGGCGAAGTCTAAGGCAGGATAGGAAGAAATATAAACTGCAATTTCTTGAATAACAAAATTTTCTGAAAGTTTGCCATATTTTTTATTGATTGGTCAGATTTTTATGCAACCACAATTGTAAATTGATGTGTGTTTTAACAACAAGAAAACAATTTTGCTCTTCCCTAAGTCTCTTCTGACAGGAGGAGACAGGGTTTGGTTCTATCTGTATAGATGGCGAATTTGCCAGCTCTGTTGCATTACCAAAACATGGAATTAGGTTAAACACAAAGGCTTACATCTTAGTTTTACAAAGTGTTTGTGCACAAACAAGTATTTATGGCTTCATATTGAACAAGCTCCATCAACACAGAGATAGATAGATATATATGTCTATTTGACTTCCTTACATGAGCACACAGATACATTTTCAACACAGACACAACTTAGCTGAGAGACCTTAATTCTTAATTCCCATGACTTTAATCTTTTCCCTGTTCTGTTCTGGGCTGTTCCATCAGGGAGAAGCCAACAAAATCAGGGACATTTTATAAATTTCTATCTTTTTTCATTTAAAAGATAGAGGATATTGCAAAGTAGATTTTTTTTCCTCATATTATCTTTGCATCCTTTTTGCTACTAAAAGTTTTTGACAGTTGGATTCTGAAATGGTATCAGCAGAGGAAAAAAATTAGTAAAATTGACTAGTCTCCTGTGGATTTTCTGTCAGGAATTGTGATGCATCTGGTAATTCCTAGAGAGAGTTTGCTGCACATCTTATTGCAAGAGACATATTAGTGTTACCATTGCTGCTACTCTGCATGTATATATTCATTTGACACATTTTTACATTTCAGAAAAATATCAATTGATTTTAGGTCTTCTGCAAGTGATGAAAAACAGGTACTAGAGACAATTAAAATCAGTGTGTTCAGTCATTCCCATGAAATCTAATATGCTTTCTCTCATAACATGGTCATTTTATAGTGTTATAGCATATTGAGACATGTAAGTGATTATTCTGTTTGCCTCAAATGGAGAAAAAGAATGCAATAAGGTGTAATTGCAGATGCTTAAGAGCCAAAAGACAATCAGGTACCCAAGTCCAAAACAGAATGCAGCTGATGAACAGCAACATAAATATTTTAACTATGAAAGAGAAAATGATTTAGGTGAAGTAGGGAAAAAATTTACATTTTTAAATAATTCTATTTTTATTGTTCACTATATTCTCAGTGGCCAAATGAGACTAAATGTGGACTTTGGTATTACTTTAAATGATCACTAGTGTCCTCGTGGCAGACCTCTAGCTGGATAGTAGCATATTCGCAGGAAATCTCCTGAGATATGATACCAAAGAACATATAAAGGCAGACTGCCACTGAAGACCTGGAAAAAAAAAAAGTAAAAAGGCAATTTAAAAAAAAAATTATTTTCAAGGCACACAAGTACTAATACTAAATAGCAAATTTATCCTCTAAATAAATGCAGATGAGACACTCTACACTGTCTTACACTGCAGTTAGTTGTGGGGAGGGCTGCTCTCCTCACTAAGGTTACTTATTATTCCACTAAATCCTGTCTATATTTGCACTCCAGTAGATGTTGGCATAAAGGAGAACCAGATGATGATTAGCCTAAATCAAAAGAATTTTAATAATGCAGTGATGGTCTGTAAAACAGTGAAAATATTTATTGAATGTGGTAACTCGTGTTGCATGATGTTGGAATCAATGGGAGGTAGGTATATAAAATTTCTCCTTCTGGGATACATTTATTTTGTGATTCAAATGATGAAATCTGTTTGAATTCATCTCTCTGCAGATATACATGGCTAAAGGGTGATTTTCTCTTAGAAAATAATGGTGTTTGGCACCAATTCCTCACAATCTGTAGTGATAAACATCTCTCGAAAAACATCTCAGTTTTTCAGGGAAGCATTTTTTTTTATTCTTTATTTCTTGAAGGTTTTCAGTTTCTCAGACTTAGCAGGGATGCTGGTCTCTTCTAAACAGAAAGGCATTTTTCACTCATTTCCCTTAATTACTCAGGAGTTTTTATGCTCTTACTACTGGCAATCCACATGCTGGGTGTTTATTTTCCCCTGAAAGATGTATTTTTTCTGGAAAAAGTGTAGTGGCTAAGATTATGACCACATTTGAGCTAGAAATGCTCATCAGTGTGGAAATACTGGTTAGGGACCCAAGTTTTCCAAAATGTGTTCCTGGAAGCAACCACATATTCATCAGGATATTTATATCACAAAAATGGCTTCTGCTATTATAGCTTTCTTCATCTAAGCAGCTGGAATAAATAAGATCAGCAAATTTGCTCCTCTCACCAATTACACTTATGTAGATAGACAGGCCTGAATATGCTCAGGTCTTATCATAGTGGTTTGATGTCTATAAATTTAGATTATTGATATCTTCATATATAGTCAACAATGCAAAGGAATGAATCTGTTGAAAACAGTAGATTAAATGGATGACAAATTATCCATGCTTCAGTAGCAAACAAAGTAAAGCTTTGTTTGTGTCTATCAGGATGATTATATAACTCTGCAGTTCTTTATAGCAAATGTCTAATTATAAAAAAGCTAGATTTTCTTCAATACTCCCTACCGGTTTGTTATTATGTGCATATATCAGCAGCTTGCACTGAAGATGAATTGGTATAATCAGAACAGGCATCCCACTGGATTGACTTATTGGAGCATTGCTGCATCTGACTGAGACCTCACAAGGATTTATATCTCAAAGGTAACAAAGGAGGCAGCCAGAGATTGTATTGAGCTAAAGACAAAATGCCATGTTTGTGCCTGATTGCCCCCAGAGTGTACTTTGTTTCTGAGCCTCTGACTTACTGGAAATAATGATAAAAGGCTGAAAGTCATGATAAGGAATCTACTTAATTTAAAATATGTATTTTTGTGATGTTTAGCTTTTAAATAACAGTACTAATTTCTTAGTATAATTTTTTTTGTAGACTGTTTTGCTTATGCTAAAAAAGGACAGCAGAACACGTACTCCAGTTTATATTATTTAAAGTGTTATGCTAATAGCAAGTAGATGGTATTAGTCATCTTATGAATTCAGACAAGTACAGTGTAATTACTTTTTAAAACTTATCCCAACTTTATTGTCAATCTTCAGATATTCTTTTAAATATATTATTTTCCCTATGTTTCATTTTTACAACCATTTATGCATATGATAATTTTCTTTTTTAGAGTAGAGTCCTGTGAAAAGCCTAGAGCAGTTCCTGGTTGGTTTCTACTTGTGTTCTTGGCCTGAGAAGGAAATTTACATTCTGTTGCATCTTTCTTCATTCCCACAGGGAAGATGTTTGTTTTCTTTGGTATGTCACAGCAACACCATAGGGAAAAAAAAATTGGAGAGTGTAATCATTCCACAGCAATTTTCCAGCTGCTTTACAAAACTCCATGGATAGCAAAGAACTTGAGAACTTTCTTCTAAGATTGTTCCTATACCAGTAGATACAAGGTGATCTAAAATTGTTCTGCCTGGACTAACCAAGGAAATGCAGAAATGAGTATTTATGTACCTCCCTTGTGTCTGGAATGAGTCAGGTATGGCTGAACGAGTTCACAGAATGACAGGATCACTGGGTTGGAAGAGACCTTCAAGATCATCGAGTCCAACCCATACTATAACACCTCAACTAAACCATGGCACCAAGTGCCACATCCACTTTTTCTTTAAACACATCCAGGGATGGTGACTCCACCACCTCCCCGGGCAGACCATTCCAATACTTTATCACCCTTTCTTAAAAAACGTTTTCCTAATATCCAACCTGTATTTCCCTTGGTGCAGCTTAAGACTGTGTCCTCTCCTTCTGTCAGTTGATGCCTGGAGAAAGAGACCAACCCCCAGCCGGCTACAGCCACCTTTCAGGAAGCTGTAGAGTAGTATATGTCTGTCCTGCAAAGGCAAGTTGTTTTAGCTCAGGTGCATTTTCTTCAAATGAAGCTGCATTGTTTTCAAAACATTGTTTTTAGACCTACAAAGAGATGTTCTTTGCCATATAGGCTTGTCAGACATACTTCTTCTAGCTCAGACTGCTGATCTTCAGTATTTTTTTTTTTCAGAGTAGATATATTTTCAAAGAAATCATGACTATTTCCTGCTTTTTTTCACTCTCAAGCCAAGCCTAAACCTCTGTCAAAGCCATCTGTTTCCTTAGAAATTCTGACCTTTTCAATGCACTGGCATTCACCCAGGCACTTACACACTTGTCTCCTTGGAATAAAGCCGTGTTTGGTTCAATTTTGAACAGCACAGACACTTCCTTTTGCATTTCACCACCCTAGTTTAAGTGTTCTCCATGTGTCAAATGAGAGAAGTACTGAGATCTTGACAGGCACAGAAGAGTTAGAATGATATAAAATTACCTTTGTAACAATGTCTGTTGCTGCTATAGTGATATAGGCTATTTATTATTATGTAATGACTTTGCAACCTCTGTGTCACAGAGGACCATCCGAATAATTCATAGCTTTTTTTTTTTTTTTTGTCAAGACATGAATGGGGAATATGAATAACCATTTATCCTTATGATTTCTTTGCAAGAGATTATAATAATGGATTGTAATTTTATAGCTCTCTGAAAAAATCACTTCTGATAAGCTGGTAAGAAGTGAAAGAGTAAGATTAAGATAGGAAAGAATGAGTTGAATAATTACTAGCAAAAAGTAGCTGTTTGTAAAGTTCTGCATATGTGAGAGCAAATTCCTCCCAGAGAGAAATAGAGGATTTGGTTTTATACACTATCCAGCTACTTCCAATAGTTTATTTTAAAGGAAATTGGTAATATTTTCATGCACTTCCCTTTTTTTTTTAACCATAGGGCCTTCAATGGATTAACAAATTGGCAAGTAAGGTTTAAGTGTAATACCTGACAGAAATATTAGAAACTTACAGAAGCTCAGTAGAATGGTGAAAACAACAGTAAACAGAAGACTAGTATTTTAATCAGCCAGGAGCTGAGAATGAGAGTAAAGTGCTGTAAAACAAAAGGACATTACTAAAGTTATTTGGATCTTCTACATAAAAAGCAAATAAACAAAAATCTGGAAGAAATCAAACCTCTTATTTTTCATTAACATCTTTACTCTTATTCAATCTCTTCCAGACAGCAGAAAGCTTCTGCCCCTTGTAAATTAAATTCACTAGTCAAGAAACCTGCAACTTTGTAAAATGTCCACTGCAAACAAAATTTTTTTTTCTGTATCAAAGTAATATTCAAATTACAGGTACTGGACTTACAGTTTTTGGTCTCATCATGTCTTCTCTTTTCTGGCAAGTGTTTGTCATTGATTGGTGAATGTCTTTTGCAAGTAAATCAATAATGTGAAGGACAATGTCTGCTTTTATTTCCTCTCTTTCTATCTTGGTATCTTATAGAAACTACACAGACAACACAAAAATATCTCAAGTTATGAGGAAAATTAGAAATTTATTATTTCAAAGATTTTAGCAGAGAGTTTATATGTAATTTCCTTTAATCACATGATGAAGAAAGGTATAAGACATCTAAGTACAAAGAAACTGCAATTTTTTTTTGTCTATTCTTACTTGGTGAGGCAGGAAGTTTTTTATGAATTAATGTAGTCTGGGCAACAAGTATATAAAGATTACCCAGTGTGCAAGCATATCCACAAGCATTTGTCTTTGGTTTTCAATTCCATGTTTTTTCCTTTATTTCTTTTTTTCCCCTTTTTTTTTTTAATTTGGGTGCATTGGTTTGTGGTTTTTTTTTTGGTTTTTTTTTTTTTTTGTTTTTTTGTTTTTTTTTTTCCCTCCTCAATTTAACCTTTTGTCTGATTTTAAATCAGTTCCAACTAGGAATTTTTACAGTATTAATCGCATTGTCAAATAACTTTATATATATATATATAATATGCACATTCTCTATATATTCTATATACTATATATTCTATATAATATATATATTCCATATATATGCCATAGAATATATAATATATGGTCTATAGAATATATACTCTTTCTATAGAATTTCTTTTTCTATAGAATATTTTCTAGGTTGCATATTGTTATCCCTTTTCTGACTGCCTTTATATCCAGCAATTGCTGGTGCAGTCTTTGCTCTACTTTAGATCATTCACTTGACAGACTATTTCTTTTTATGGATGTAGTAAAGACAGCAAGGACAAGTGGAGCAATTTGTCCAAGGTGACCAAGCAATCTGGAACAGCAGAGTCACAAAGGTAACAAAGGTCTTCTGAGACACAGGATACTTTATCTGTTGATGTGTTCAGACTTTTTGCTAGAGAAAATTGCTATTACTTTTGCCTTTTGTTGCTCTGCAGAACCAGTGCATCTCTCAGGGAATGAACCAGGCTTGGTTCCAGCTGGCACCTCATCAACCAAATTCCTAACAGTCAGATTGCAGGATCTTTGTAGGAGATGTGCAAGCCAGAGAAAAGCCAGCTTCACTTTCATAGTCTAGGATGAGTTTGAGAATGGAACAGTTAGAGGGAAATACCACAGCTTTTTTACATTTAAGCTGAGAACTGAGCAGAGATAGTATGGAAATCATTGAGAGACAATAAACGAGAAACTCCCAATCCTTTTTTAATTATTTAGATTTTTATTTTGGGCCAGTTAACAGGGCAAAGCACCACTTTAAGGACTGTAACAGCCATGGTCTGACTACGTCTACTTGTTTCTCCTTACCAGCCTACTAACTCCACACACAAGAAATGAAATCCTCAGAATGTTAAGGGATACTTGCCAAAAACCTCTACAATTCTTTAATTATATTTCCAATAATATTTTAGTAAAACAAGGAAAAAAGCAAAACTACAGTCTACTTTTTATTATATCTGTTGTTTGTTTCCTTAGAAATGAACAAAATATTTTTAGAAAAAGTTTATCTGACAAATTTATTTCTTTTGTATTATTCATGAAAAGGCTATGCATATTTAATAATTTGCTCACTATTCATAGCTGACTGAACTTTTTATAAAAGTAAATGAAAGAAAAAAAAAGATGTAATGAAATATGAAATTGTTAAATCTTTACTTGTTTTCAAGGTAGGAAATATAAAACATTAAATACTAGGTGGTGAGGAAAAGACCCAGATGTTGACAATTTAGAAGCTGTTATAAACACTTTTGTTTATTATTCTCTTATCAGCCATGTTAATCATTGCTCAGCATAATGTGATCATATTTTCTCTTTCCTGATATGTTTAACAGCAATAGAGGGCAGTTGTAAGCAATCCACTGGACTCCAAGGAAGGAAGGAAGGAAGAGTGCAGTTTTCTGTGGTTTTGGTTTGCTGTTGTTTTCCCTAGGTCTGTATTCCACACTAAGCAGGTCATGTGTCCCCATCAGATCTGTGTGCTACAGAAAGAAATGAAAAACCAATCTGCTCTAAATGGGCTTGGGCAAACACTTTCATTTTGTCAAATTAGCCATAATACTTGATTTCAAATTTATGCCAACTTTTATGTGTTTTTTATGTTCCATGCAGGAGAACAGACTAGGCTTCATTTGGCATAAAGTTGCTGATAAAACCTTAATTCATCAGGGTGCTTGAAGATATCTGAAAACAGCAGAATAGAAGCAGTCTGGACTGGTACTCTACATCATTTAGCCACACTATTTTTGATCTGTCACCAGAAGCCATGCAGACAGTTTAACATATTGTCACACCACAGCCAGATACAGCTTTGAATGAGATAATTGGAGGGCTGGAGACAACATTGCCAGCCCTGTGCAGCTGTACCAGCATTGTGCTGATAGCACTATCTTGCTTTTGGGCTCTTAACTTAGTATTTCAGCTTGACACCTCACTGTGCAGTGTGGACATGCAGTGTTCTGGGACCCGAGTGGACAACTTGATTTTGGCTGCATGCTAACAAAAGAGCATGAGATTTTACTTTGTTCTCTTAGACTGTCTCTCCTCATAGCTGGAACAGACAGATTTTTATCATTTTCAGTTTGGGTTGTGTCTTCAGACAGATTTTTTTGACCATAAAAAATAAGATTAGCACCAGATCTGCTTTACAGTTTTCTATTTTTTTTTTTTTTTTTTTTTTTTTTTACCAAAAGGATTGGACTATTACAATGTTAAAGGAAAAAACCCACCATCAAGCCAGCACATTCCTTTTTATATAATAAAAAAAAAGTGTACCTGCTTCTTTGAAATGATTAGTGAAATGCTGACAACGAGTTGTCATGAGCAATGGTTGCATTGCTACAAGCTATTTGGTATCTATATATAATGATTTATCAGAGATATTAAATATTTTATATTTATTGGCTGAATTAGACAATCCATACTCAATTGAAATCACTTCAGGCCATTTAATCCAAGCATCTGTATAGAACAAAATGAAAGTTTTTAATCAGAATTGGCTTGAAAACTGTTTATGAACAGAAAACTCCATTTTTATTATATGATATACTCGCAGAAAACGTTTTCATCTGCTTCTTGATGGGTTGGAAGTTTTATTGTGTCTGTGAAAAGGGTGTGTGGAATTGCAACCTCTGTTTGTAACTGCTCATAGTCTTATGCTCACAGTGTTTGGTTGTTCCTAAGAATCTGTGTAAATATTCATGAGTATTTTGTAACATGTTAGAAGCAGTACTGTTGTTCTAAACTAAAAAATTGAAAGTTAGAGCCATGAGCAAGAAATAAGGGTCAGCAATGTAATCATCATTCTTAAGATACTGTCAGGAAAACAGGTTTTAGCATGCAGCTCATGTATAAACAAATTTACCAATAATCACTGCCTCACACTCTTCACAAATTATTTACTTTCCGAATTGCTGTCAGATTATAAAACCCAATACATTGGTCAACACCAACTTATTTTTTACTGCCAGTCACACTTTATGGTTTTCAAATACTTCCTTTTAGGTGTGAGGGAGAATGTATGCAACACTCACATCCTATTGAAACATTTCTGCTTCTGATAAATTGCATTACAACCATTTGTTTGTGCTAAAACCATTTAATATTTTGACTCTAGAAGAAGAGCAGAACTATGTCTGAAATACATGTTGCATGTGTCATACAGAAGTTACCAATTATGACAGGTTCAATACATTTTCCCATCATGTTCTAACTGCTGTGGAAAAAATTAATTGACCATTATCCAAAAGTCTAGCCATCTTTTCTTTTCTTCAGTGTCACACAATATGTTTGTCTCTTGGCATAGGATTTGATGAATTTCCAGGACTTGGCTTATATCCCTTTTCTGTGAGATAAAGTATGCATCCAAAATGTTGAACCTCTCATATCTATTCAGTAGCCAGAAGAGAGTTCTGTAAAATAACTGCAGTTTCTAGAACTTTTTAATTTCTTGCTTTGTTTAGGGAAGGAATTTGGTCAGTGTCTAACTGACTTTCAACAATACAAATCATAATTTGATCCAGTTGAGAGCTTCTGCATTTGCTGTAATGAAATGCTTCAAAATACGAAACAGAGCTCACTCTCTGCTGGGTTTTGTTTAGATGCTGATGCTCTGCCAACATACAGAAGATGGAAACCTACTTTGTGAAAATGATCAGCCTTGAAAGGGGTCAAACTGTTTATTACATTATGGTATTAGGCTGATTTAGTTTGTTAATGCATTTGTACTGCTTAAATAAATGTTTGAAATGAGCTCTTTGGATTCATATATGAATGTTTTAACAGAGATCCCCTGTCAGGGGTTACATGGTACAAAGTCTTTCATTTACACTCTCAGCTTAAATACCACATGGCATTTTTTTTTCTCATACACATTTTGTATTATGCTGTAGTTTAGAATCATGGCTTATTATGCTGACTTTTTACATTTGAACCTCAAATTTTCCCATATGAGTGTGATGGAAACTAGTCTAAGCAAACCTTCCACAGCTGTGTATATTTATTCAGAATGCTACTACCTGTTAAACAGGTCCCTGGCAGTTACCTGTGGAGCATACTAACAGGTCACCACACAGACCAGGACAGAGGTGGCACATCAGTTCATATGGTCTTATGGCCAAATCGCAAGCAGGAAAGGAAATATTTAATGATGCATTTCACGTTGCTGCTTAACAGAAGAGAAAAAAAAAAACGGAGAAGGAAAGCAAACAGCTGTATAAATCTGTGCAAGATTGAATATCTGGCCTGTTACACGACTCTTTCACAGGTTCCAGCAGCAGTCATTGAAGCCGTGCCTGCTGTCCCTGCCTTGCCTGCCCCAGCTAGCCCTGGCACCAGCTGCAGCATACAGTACAGCTCAGCAGGCTGACCAACTGAGCCGATCCCGTGGGTTCCTGACAGCACAGCTCGAGTGTTGGAAGCTGTGATGAAGGGGAGGAGAATAAAGGAGGACTCTGCTGAGGAGTTGCCACTGAAGTTTGTTGAGGGTCTTGAGGGAGCAGCCTCACTCCACGGGGTCTGCCTCAGCAGGACACAGACTGCCCCGTATCAGCTGCTTTTAACAGGGGGAGGAGCGAAGGGAAGGGTCAGGGAAGGGACCAACCAGGGAGGACCAGGGAGTGGCCCTGGGGATGAGAGACTTCTCCAGGAGCCAATCCCTGGGGGGAAGGAGGGACTTCCTCAGATCCTGGCCTACCACACAAGCCTTCCCTGGAACTTTCTAGACCCAGGGAGAGGCCTTGGTAAGATGGAGAGGTCCTTGGGGGTAGAGAGCAGGAGATTGACATAAAACTGAAACTGGGTAAACAACTGTGGTGTGAACCACATGGGGGTTAAACACGGGTACATGGAAAGAACCAAGTGAACAGTCTGAACACATATTTAACAGAGAAAATCAAACACACCACTACAAGTCATTGGCTGTTATGGAGAGGGTCTCTGTTCTGCAATCACAGGGTGATGTGGCAGGGCCCAGACTGGACATACAATAAGATCCAACAAGGAGGTTAGGGACTAATTCTATAAAATAACACCAACATGAAGAAAGGATTAACATATGCTTAGCAGAATGCCTGCATTTGGTAATGAGGTACTTCTGCCTCCATGAGGGTGGTCTGAGATGGCTCAAGAAATCTAATTAAAAACAGTGCTTTTTTCTAGGATGTGTCCACCAAGACTTACATGCCTCATTAGGGTAAGTTATTGTCTATGTGTTGCAGAGGTGGGAACACACATTCTTACAGGTTATATTCCTTGTAACCCTAAATCTGTTTATAGAAGCACCTAATTTTGTGCTTCTATAAATCTTCATATAGATTTATTTGCCTTGGAGGCAGGGACAAAAGAGGTCCTAGGACTTTGTGTGGAGAAACAACCTCAAGGAAAAGTGTTTTTTCTGTCCCCAATCACTATCTTTACTGCATATAGTTTAAGCACTATGTATACTACACATAATGCATATAGTTGGAGGCAAGTATGATAGTGTCATTTCAGTAATAATTTTCAGTAAGTTGTTAAGTGCTTTTCTGAAATTCTGAAATCTGCTAGAGATGGTTTTGGGGGTTCCCAGTGTAGCTTTAGGGCAGGGAAAGAAAAGATAGTTACAGACATCCTTTTTCATGATAAAAATCCAACATGGCTATGATTATTTTAGCCCCATATTAATTACAACTGTAGAATTGAAATGCAGTCTTGTTGACTAAAAGGTGCATTTTAAACATTTATTTTTTATTTTTTATAACTATGGTTGTGTTTATCATGATAATGTGGAGAAGGATGAGGTAATAATGTTCAAGTTTCAGGTTAATTGGAATGTTTTTATTTGATGATATTTGTCAGGTTCTTAAGATATTGCAAAGGTGTTTCTGCAGATCTTGCTAAACTCACAACAGGATGTTCTTCATTAACTATACATTCTGTACTGCAAAAACATCATGAGGTCTTTTGGAAATAAAATCAATTAACTTTTTGTATTTTATATATAGGAATAGGTATATCATTATAGTCCATTAGTTTGCTGTAGGACTCAAGGGAGACAATGATCATTTTTGCCATGCATTAATCATTTTCCTAGCTGTTCCATGAAGGAGATATTTTTACTTTATCAGCTCCCTGGTATTATTTGTTTCACTCTGCTGTCTTCAATCAGCTAAACATTTAACTGTAGTTTAATTTCATTTGTTTTAGTGACTGCTTTCCATTTTTCATTAAATATGTATTGTTCTCTTACATGAGGAAATGCAACCCCTAAATATTAATTCTGAGAGTTTTTAAAGATTCCTACTTTCATAAATAGAAGGACTATACTTATGATACTTTGCTTTTTATTTTGATGTGGTTGAGTTTTGTATCTAAAATAAAGAAAAACTCTTTTCGATTCATTAGAATCAAGCCACAGTTTATCATAGGTTTTTGATACATCCTTTACAAATATGCACCTGTGATTAACTGGAACCGTGCTCTGAAACATTGATTTAGAATACTCTCTACAGAGAAGCATTTTTAACTAAATATTTGCATATATGCCTTGATATTTCTTAAAAGAATTTATAGCGAACTTGGTAAAAAAGAAAAAGTCTTCTTCATATTAATTGTTCTGGAATCCTGCATGTCTAATAAAAATGAAGAAACAAGCATACAAATAATATTTTCCAAAGGGAAACAAATGAAAATTATTCTTATATTCATATTAGTAATATTTTTAGTAAATTACTAGATACAATTGATACCACTATTTTTTCCTAGCACATCTCTATTTTTAAAATTATATGCTATCATTTTGCATAAATACTTTTGTTTTTTAGTGCATTTCTTAAACAGTATGTATTAAATTTACACACACGCAGCAAAAAAAAAATCTAATCTATTAACTCTTCATGACAAATGGTTTAATACAGATGAAGTAGTCATTGGAATCTTTCCTGCAGCCACAAGAAGCTGCTAGCTTATCAGCTGGAAACAAAGAAGGATCATAAAACATTTCTCAGCAAAGCCAAGAAGATTTGATAACTAAGCCCTCCGGTAATTGAAAACATATAACCCATATACTTCTGAATTATAGCTGTGACTAATCTTTTATGAAATATTTTTTTCTTCCCAAATAGTTTCTATAGTGCAGCAGAAGTGCCTATGAGTTAGCAGGATTCTCTGAGATACAGTCATCATTCAAGATAAGCAAAGTTGCCAATTCCTTCCCCTCCCACCAGCCACCATACAACCTAAAATGCAAACTGGAAAGTGACAGAAAAAATTCATTTTGTGCTCTTTCTTGAAGTCACATGTAATTTTGTTTATAGTTCTATCCTTCAGGTTTTTACGTTTATGAATACAACAATATGAAAGGTGAATACATGAATAGTACAGTTACAAACATTTTGTCATCAAACATTTCCTTAATTTACATGAGGTAAGGAATGTGGTAAGGCAGGTGAAATACTAAAACTTGGGTTTAGGTAAATCAGTTAAATTTGATGAGTCATTAGCAGTAGTTTTGTCAGAAACTTATTCTTTGACCTGTATGGGATAAGTGGGTGGTCTTTTTCATGGGCCTACCCAGACTGCAGAAAATACTGCCACAGTTGATACGATCTGGCAGAAGGGATGGATGAACTTCCAAAGAGCCATTGCATAGTAGAATCCAGATAATTAAATCTCAGAGCTTTATGGACATCTTAGTACAGGATGAAAATTTCCTAAAAGGCAACTTTTAGCCATGTTTTTTATCAGACATTATCTTTTATGTAAGTTACTCAGAATGATTTTATTAACATGGGACTAACAAAGATACCTTGGATCAGACTATCCTGTCCTTGCTACAACAGGCAACAGCATTTACTCATATTGCCTTAATAGCATAAAACTCTATCTCAGATCATCAGTCTCTGTTATGAGTCTTTCAAGACAGTTTCACTACAGTTTCTCAGTGGGACACCACACTGTAATTTCCAGCACAATCTCCACTGTGTTATACATTACTGTGAAACAAGACCTTACAGTTTTGTACCAAGTATTGTTATTGATTAAGGATAGTTTTAAAATGGTAAAAAAGTATTCAACACGTTATGTCATTGTCCATAACAGGATTCTTTTAGTGTTTTCTATTAGCATATTATCATCAGGAGAGATGTTACAGTGTGGGAATTTCTGCTTTCAGATTCTTTCTGAATTCTTTTGAAAAAAGACATATGGCAGACACATTTTTAAAACTCTAAAGCTCAAATATATTTAAAAAAATACAAATATTAACATAGCAGATTTTTTAGAAATCCTTGTTTATGCTTGACTTAATGAATTTTTATTTTGATGTAGTCAGTTTAGGATTTTATTATGTTTCATACTAATATTTTAGATCTTACAAAAAGTGTTTTCTTTACTAATTTAAAAACAAAGATTTAATTTTGTTGAAAAAAATTTTCATTAAAAACCTTAATTTATTAATACATGAATATTTCAATTAAACATGTGTATCTATATTGAATTCTGCTCTAAGCGATTTCTGAAATAACCTGTGAAAATTACTAGAAATGAAAGAGATTGTAGTTCAATCTCTTCTATCTCAATACAAGAGAGGAATCGTTCCCCACCTTCACTTTTGAAGCAGAGATGGAGCAAAATCTCTAAAGAAAGTAAAATTACAGGAAATATATATATATATATATTTTCCCCCACAATCTACTGTCTAGACTTCAGTGAGTTTCTTCAAGGAAGAAGCAGATTTCTGTATCAGAGATTTTGCCACCAGTCAAGAGTCTGATAAAAAAAGACAGCAGAGCTTCCTATCAGACTGTAGTAACGGAAGTTCTGTGAGTTCTTAGAGGAATAGAAATCAGGACATGGATGTAAGCCATTTTTTTCACATCTTTTGTATTTTATATATTTCCTGTTTCCTGGTGTCTGCTTGTGTTCTTGAATGATTAAATTCCATTCCTATTAGACCCTTTCTGTAAGTGGTGCTGAGATAACTTGAATTTTACTGGTTTTTACAACGAGGTGTTGGTTCCATGATCTTTTGCTTTTGTTCAGTAATTGTACTTCAATTATTAAAAAAAAAGAAAAATAAACTAAACCAAAATAACCAACTAGCCAAACCTTCCACTCCAAAACCCACAAAAACCACCACAAAAACCCCTCAAACAAATAAACAAACAAAAAAGATTGAGCAATATTTTCCCCTTCATGTTTATTTATCTCTGCATCCAGATATAAATATACACTTGCCTAGGAATTTATAGAAAAAATAGTGTTAACTTCTCCAACATGCTTGTTTTGTGCCCATTCTCTGTTTGAGGTTTCCTGATGCTTAAAGAATGTGAAAGATTGAATTTTACCAGAGGTCCCCTAAATCACTTATTATGAGATAAATGACCAGTATGAATGTCACAAAAGCAATCCTAATTAAAAAAAAAAAAAATTGAAAAACAGCTTTTATATTTAACAATACTATAGGACAATAGATACTACATGTTCTTATATCTAGTAATGTGTTGCTTGGCTTTATTTTTCCTGTGCTCTCTTCAGTTTAGAAGGTTGTCAAATTAAGCTAACTCTCAAGATTTTTCACCCACCTCCTCTGGGGATGCAGCATATTTTTTTGGCAAACCCTAACCTTAGGCTTGTTTTTCCATGAAATGAATGTAGATTCAGAACATACATCTTCCTTCCTGAACAGAATATCTGTTAAGTAGAAATTCATCCCTGGGGCTTCAGAACACCTTCTTCCCTGCTCTTGTCCTGCACTTCCAAATCTGATAACATGGTGATTTATCACCTAATCTGTGAATACTCTGTTGTGGGGATAGAAACCCACAAATGGTAGGTAATGCTGGCTTTTGAAGATGTCTCCTAGCTGGCTGGGTTTCAGGAAAGCATAACAATTATGTAAACATATTTATTTAACCATTGATTTTTTTTCCTCCTCTTCATATTTGTATCATCATTCTTTTTTTCAGTTCTATAGACTTGAAGCATTATGAGGGATCAGTAAGACTATCTTATCTTTAGTATGGATAAATGACTTTCAAAAAAAAAAAAAACAAAAAACATAAACTGTCCAAAATTGACTTTTTCAAGAATTCTGTAAGTCTATTTTTAGTGAAAGTAATATTTTTCAATCACTGTTATTTTTAATAACAGAATTTCTGTGAGCGTCTTTGACCTGGTTTAATTTAGAATAAATACTTAATTCAAGATAAATATTAATGGTAATAAAAAGGAATAAGATATTACTAATCATGAAAATTTTAAATGTGAGGATACACAAATAGTGCTGGGATTTCTGACTGGGTTGGAAGAGCCATGTGTTGGACAATATTTAATCTTTCCAGAGTGCAAATGAAGAAGCAAATTTTATTTAGAGAATTCTTGACAATATCAAGTTTAAAACATCCATTTGTGAGGAAAAAATTTGAGTTTAAAAGATGCACTTCATTGTGCTGAACAAACAAAAGGAATCTATCACATACAATTTGTCCTACAAAGGACTCTTTGTTGGTGTGTATGTGTTTTTATGTGTTCATGTGTATTGGTACCAATTCTGTAGTAATATGTTTAAGAAAGGGTAAAAAATGTTGCACAACAGCTTCTGGGAAAAAGGAGTGAGAAATGAAGAGGAACAACCCTGCAGACACCCAGGTCAGTGAAGAAGAGGGAAAGGAGGTGCTTCAGCTGTCAAAGCAGACCTGTGGAGAAGATCTCAGTGATGCAAGCTGACTTTCTGTAGCCCATGGAGGTCCATGGTGGAGCAGACATCCATCCATAGCCTGTGGAAAACCCCATGCCAGGAGGAGTAGGTAGATGTAAGCTCAGAGAAGTTGCAGCATGTGGACAGACCATGCTGGAGCAGGGAGGGTCCTGGCAAGGCTGTGAGCCTTTTGGTAACTCGTGCTGGAGGAAGGTTCCTGAAGGACTGAACCCTGTGGAAAGGACCCACACCAGAGAAGTTACTGAAGAAATGAGAGAGAACATATGATGGAGTCGGGGAAATATAAAGAGGAAAAAATGGCAGAGATGAATTGTTATGAACTGACTGGAACCTTTGTTCCCAATCTCCCTACACTGATGGAGAGGAGGAGGTGGAATATTCATAGTAAAATCGAGTGTGAGAGAAAGGGAGGGATAGAAGCAAGGTGTTTTCAGAGTTGTTCTTATTTCCCATTATTGTACTCTGTTACACTTAACTTGGCAATACGTTAAATTAATCTTCCCTAGGTCTGTTTTGCCCATGACATTAATGGGCAAATTTTCCCTATGTTCTTATCTCAATTTCCAAGATTTTTTTTTAATATCTTCTCCCCTGTTAAGGAGAGGGAGTGTAAGAGTGGCTTGGTGAGCACCTGGTAGACAGGCAAATTTAACCTGTCACTAGCTCTCATCCTTCTTCTATAGGAACATGTCAGAAGTCACTTACTGAGGTCTCCTGCTTTGATTGCAACATCTACAGTTGTCTATCTGCTAGGATAATTAAAAAATAATAAAAGTAAAGTTTAACTGAAATTTACCTGTTACCAAGGCCAAGGAGAATTACTTAGACCCTCTACATAATATAATTTTCAACTTTGCTTTTCCTCTTTTTTGTATTTGCCTCTATGTTAGCAGGAAACAGAGGAAATCAGCAGAGAGCAAGTTTTCTGCTTCTCTGAGGCTTCCATTGTTGACTTCTCATTGCATTGTGATTGACTTACGGCCCCACTAAGTAGTATTATATAATATTGCAAAAATAAAACACGTAGCCAAAATACTCTTTTATTTACACAGTCTGAATAATAGAGACAATGAAATTAATATGTTTTTCAAAGCTTAACGTGGATGGTAGAAATATCTGAAATGAAAACTTTCTTTGATTTGGTAGTTTTTATGCCCAGACAAATTTAGGAAACAATTACCCTTTTTGAAATGGGGCTTTTTTTCACATTGAAATATGACATATATCTGCTTGCCACAAGGCTACAGAGGCAAAAGCATATAGATGTACATTATCCTCAAATTATGCTGTAAGCAGTTTTTGTCCTCAGGATCTCAGATTACTTTTATATTTAATTTCATCAGAAAACAATGTTCCTTTGTTCCTCTCAGAGGGTTACTTTATCCTCTGGGATAATGTGAATAGTTTGAAGGAATGCAGAACCACTATACCCAAGGGAAATATCTCTCTTGGATTGCCCTGCAAATCTGAGTGTGTATTGCAAGGTTTCTCATACACCCAGCCAGGCCCATCCTGCCTTCAACCTTTCTCAGAACACAGGGAACAGGGATGGAGCAAACAAAGTCTTGCATGATTTATATGGAGAACCTGATATTTGCGTATTGATAGTAGTCATCAGACAGATCACTTACGTATTGTTGTGGCTTTTGGCTTTTTGCATACTCCTATGAAAATCCAGACTTCTGACTCCAAATTATGTATTTCATTAACTCCCTCTTGTCAATAAACTACTCAATTTTTATAAAAATTAAGTCTAGAAAAATGCACAATAGCCAATGCCAAAAATTGAACAAATGTGGGAAAAGCTTGAACACTGATTGGAAAAGCTTCTGGCCTCAGATTTCTCTTTAAAGCAGGATGAAGAAAGCATTTATAGATTGGCAAAAGGGTCAAGAAAATGATTTATTGCCTGTGGTTTTAATCTTTATTTTTCATATTAACTAGTATGTTTCAGTTGCTTTGCAATGGGGAATGTAGAACAGCCATCAACAATATTTACTGGTCTATTAGTCTGGATATTAAAGCAGTATAAATAAAGCTGGAACACTCAGGATTTTGGACAAATTGGTTTCTCTGTATCCTAGTCAGCAAATATTCAGAGAAAGGATACTGATTTTAGTATCTTAGCCACTCTGAATTTGTACAAATGCCTGATTGTTACTTCTACTCGTCCTCATTTTCTCTGTTGCAGAGTATGGCAGCAAGTACTTAAAGAGGGCTGGATGGCTTTTCTTGTCAAAAAATAGTCTGCATAAAACTAGAATAATAAAACAGAAAACAGAATAATAAAACATAACACTTCAAAATGTGCAGATCTATCTCATGTGGGCTTTACATAATGACTTTAGTGGAGTAACTCCGTAAGTACACTGCTGGATGTCACTAAACCCACAGCATTCAACGCAGATTCAGTCATTGTCTCCCACAAAGTTTTGACTCACTAATTTAAAAATTAGAATGATCATATAACTCCATTATCCTTCCAGTCTGTAGAAGACATAAATCTGGAAGAAGGTTCTAAACAACTGTGCTGCTCAGCATGACTATATAGATATTCCCAAACTAAAAGTATTTTCTTTAAATTACTACTTCTTTGCTATGGACAATCTCTCTATGTACATAAAAGTAGTGGGAGAATAAAAAAAATAAACTGTATAATTTTGTGACTAATCTTAACAAAATCTGGCTGAATTCACATTTGAAGTTTGTATTGGATTTGCACAACCAGGTTTTGGTGTGTTGGGGGGCTACAGGGTGGCTTCTGTGAGAAAGTGCCAGAAGCTCACCCCATGTCTGGCAGAGCCAATGCCAACTGGCTCCAGGACTGGCCCACTGCTGGCCATGGCCAAGCCCATCAGAGAAGGTAATAAGGCCTCTGTGATATTTCAGAAAGGCAAAAAAATGTCATTCACAGATTTAACTATGCTCCAAGAAGAGAGGAATGAAAATGTACAAGAGAAACAGCTCTGCAGACACCAAGGTCAGTGGAGAAGGAGGGGGAGGAGGTGCTCCAGGCACCCGAGCTGGGATTCTCCTGCAGTGGTGCAGATTCTCTGTGGTGCAGACCATGGTGAAGCAACTGTGCCCCTGCAGCCCACAGAGGCTGAGGGGGGCCAGAGATCCACCTGCAACCTGTGGAGGACACCCACACCATAGCAGGTGAATGCCTGAGAGGTCTGTGACCACAGGAAATGCTGAAACAGCCCTGGAGACCCATAGGGAGAGGAGCCCACACTGGAGCAGGTTTCCTGGTAGGACTTGGGACACTGAGAGACCCACATTGGAGCAGCCTGTTCTTGGAGGACTGTACCCCATGGAAAGGGACCCATGCTGGAGCAGTTCATCAAGAACAACTGAAGCCCATGGGAAGGAACTAAGTTGGAGAACTTCATGGTTTACTGTCTGCTGTGGGATGGTCCCCATGCAGGAGCAGGGGAAGGTCTCCTCTCCCTGAGCAAAAGCAGAAGCAATATGTAATTAACAGACTTCAACCCCCATTCCCTTTCTCCTGCACTGCTGGGGGAGGATGTAGAGCCTGAGAAGGAGGGAAGAGTGCAAGGAAGTTGGGGTTTTAAGATTTGTTTTAGTTCTCATTTTCCTGCTTTAATTTTCATAGTAATAAATTCCATTGATTTCCCCAAATCGGGTCTTTTTTACCCATGACAGTAATCAATGAATGATCTCTCTCTGTCCTGATCTCAACTCATGAGCCTTTTGTTTTCTTCCTTGTACAGTTGCAGAGGGGAGTGATAGAATGGCTTTGGTGGGTTCCTGGCATCCAGCCAGGATCAACCCACCACAAAGTGAGTGCCTGGGACATGTTTACCTAAACTGAAGTGTTTATTATAATACTTGTAAAACTGTTATCTATTTGTCTCTTTCAAATGGTTAAAAATTGGGGGAGTTTGGTTTGGTTGGTTTCTTTTGTAAAAGTAGAATATTTTTTTATATTTGTCAGCCTGTTGGGGAACATCCTATGGTACATATACCAATGAAAAATTTCCTTAATGGTAATGGATATTGTAAAGTCTTCTTACAAGCTTCATGATCTCTTTCAGAGTAATGTACCTACTCAAGTGCACAAGACCATAAAGTTCTTCAAAACATTATAATAGACTCGAATGCCTATGTAAGTCAGAGTTGTAAAAAGACCAACCTTTTGAAAAGTCTGTTTTTTTCTCTCTTTTCCAGTGGTAGTGACAAATTCAAGCAAAACCTATTGTATTTATAACCTTATTGTTTTTATTCTTACTGCCCATTTTAGAACAGTTATTCTGGATTTTCACATGAAAGTCTCTCTACCATAATCACCAGAATATATTTTCCAAAAATCTCAACTTTGCTTCACTTATCATGCTCTTTTTCATGCAATGCCTCTCAAAGTAATATTTGTAGCCTCCAAAACTGAATTTCCATCATAAATCCAACTCATTCTCTTCCTAGTTTTCCACCAGGAGGGGAAGGGACGGGGAAGAATAAAAATAAAAAACCTTAACTGGGATAAGATTACTCCGCTGCGCTGATTCCTCCAAGATTTCCTGAGAATTGTCTGAAGCATTTAGAGCAAAACCAGTGTCGAACTCCCTTCGTGGAGCACTTGCAAGCAGCCACATGTGGAGGCAAAAAGTGCAGAGTTGCAAATCTATGCTCATAAAGTCTTTTATATATTGGATAAACTGATTCTAAGACACAATTTTAAGCTATAAGGTAAAACTTGCCTGGCCTTGTAGGCATCTTCCAGGTTCTGCACACACTGGGGGCTCAAGTATTTTGCTACTTTAGCAGCGCCTAAATGCAACATGGGTGAGACAAATTACAGTGTGTAATTACCATTGCCTCATGGAAACTGTGCTGTTGCTGAAGTACATAGTACAGTACTTCCTAGTAATACCACAAATAGCTCCTGTCACCAGTGGGTTATTAAGAGCTTTTGTGACATTTAGTTATTTTGTAGATTTTTTTTAATTATTATTTCATTACACTTTCTGTTTACACTTTGATAGCTTTTCTAAAGCAAATAATAAACAGAGATGTCTTTTGCACTACATACATAAAAGGAAAGGGTTTGCCTGCTGTATGTTCTAGCCTCCCAGGACTCAGATCAGAGAGTTGGCTTAATTCGCTGTCATTTAAAACCAGATGTTTTTTTCTGGCACACTGTCATGCAAAAGCAGCAATGAAATCCATCAGATGGTACTTAGGGAAGCTCTAGTGCATTAAATTAAATACCACAAAGTAGGAACAATGAAGAACTGAAAATAAATCCTGAAAAGAAATACACATAAACAAGAGACATTTTCCTCAACCCTCTACTGAGTGATGAGTTCAAAGGAGGTCTTCAATACAGGTTTGCCAATAAGATGGAAAGCTATTGCATACCTTAAATGTAGGTGCTGATGCCATATAGACTAGTATACACAAGTCTAGTTATTTTTACACAAAAGATTTATAGTCCTTGCTTTCAGGAAGGGAACAGCCTAAAACTACATGCACTAGTTTGGAATGGTAGGCTTTGTACAGCTAGAAGCTTTTGTAGAAAGTGAACTTTGTATTGGTTTTGTATGGCTGCTGAGCTACTGAGCTCTAAAGCTGTTTGTCCCAGATCAGTACCTTGTTCCTTGAATTCTCTACAGATAAAACAGGATAAAGTAGACCAGTGCAAATATAGGGGGGATGGGTTAGGGTGTCCTTTTCCTTTTCCTTTTCCTTTTCCTTTTCCTTTTCCTTTTCCTTTTCCTTTTCCTTTTCCTTTTCCTTTTCCTTTTCCTTTTCCTTTTCCTTTTCCTTTTTTTTCCTTTTCCTTTTCCTTCCCCTTCCCTTTCCCCTTCCCCTTCCCCTTCCCCTTCCCCTTCCCCTTCTCTCCTTCTCTCCTTCTCTCCTTCTTTTCTCCTTTTCTCCTTTACCTTCACCTTTTCCTTTTCCTCACCAATAATATTTAGACAGCCAGCTCCAACTCATGCTGAAGACTTTGTGTGCCACATCACAGATACACAGAGGACACAAAACATATCACATATGAGGTGAATTTCCTCATCCGTTTTCCAAAAAAACACAGCTTGAACTAATCCTAAAGCAAATAAATTCTGATTTCAAGATATCTGTCTAAACCAAGCAACTCTACTAATTAATGAAACCTGAGAATCTACATTCAGAAGTTGCAAAGCTTTAGTTGTCCTTTATTAAAAATACCGTTGCTAAAAAGGTGAATGTACGACTTTTCTACTTGTGCTGGTCAATAAAAAAATAACAACTTCTCTCCAGGCTGAGAGAAATATAATTTAATTATCTAGAGTGTATATCCACTACCAGAAAGTTTCCATTCAAAAATAAAGTCTAACTAAACAAGAGAACTCAGAGAATCAATTGAGTAAATGTGAGTAATTTTAGGAAAATTAATAACAAAGTTAGGGAAGACAGTTCAAGGATGAAAATTCTAACAAGAATATTCTCATATAAACCAAAATTAAGAAAGATAGTAGTAGTAGTAGTAATAATAATAATAATAATAATTATAATAATAACATTAATTCAAAACTCATTTTGCAAGCAAAGTTGTTTACCTCTAAAATGAGAAATGTTAGAAAGTACCACAGTGCAAAACCATTGTGCTAACTGCTGGTGATATAAAGTCTAGAGAAAGGCATACATGCAGTGTTCAATACAGCAGAGTTTGACAAAATTTACAAAGGTTATATGTAACAACAAGGACTTGCAGCACTAAACTCAGTGCATAAACTGAAAATGTGAATAAATGGGCCTTCTTTATTTTTCATTCACTGCATAAAATATGTTAATCCCAAGGCAGTAGATAACAGAATTTTAACTCTCTTCCTTTTAAAGATGTTTTATTTTTCTACTTTTTCATCTTTCTTTCACAGTGAGTCTATTTCTTTCCCATATTGTTCTAATCTGTAGTAGTAATGAAGCATCTTTGCTTCCCCTCATTCTCTGATGCTAACACAAAAAATTCTAAAATGCTTGTTGAACTCATCCTTCAGACATCATGTGAACAGCTTGAAAGCAAGCTGCAGGAATTCAAAGCAATGTTTTGGTACTGAGAATGTTGCAATATTTTCCCTCCCAGATCCTGGGGTGCCAAAAGGAGTATTCTGAATCATTTTCTCAGGTTTGTCAGATACTTCTCAGCCTCTTCCACAGAGACTACTCCTTCCTTGACTTTGCATACTGTTGTGTAAATGTACCAAGGCCTCCATCATCCAAGAGTAATATGTGGGAAAGTATCTCTTGAATTCTAAGCACTCATGTGGTTTTGAATAACTATGCCACATGATTACTACTGTATCCCCTGTCCTTCCTGGACACTGTTTAGATAACTGAGTATGACCATTTTATTTATCTTCTACATATTTAGAACAAGTGGGGAAAAAAAAATAAATTAGAACTGTAGCACTAGAGGGCACTATAACCTCCGAGATAATATTGGGCAAAATTTTCCTCTGTAAGAAACACACAAATGTATTATAAAACCTTCCACTAATTTTGCTACGTTTCAACAGTCTACAGAAGTGGCCTAAGAGTGACTATCAGTGATTTATTAAAAAGAAAAAAAAAAAAAAAGAAGCAAAAAAACCCAAACCCAAAACCAACCAAACCCAAATTATTTCTCTATTCTTTTTATTTTAAGATTCATATATGACTAACCAAATCCATGGGAGAGGATATTGAAAAATATGTGAGACTTTTTTAGATGCAAAGGAACAATAAGAAATGGAAAATGAACAAGGAAAGAAAAAAGTAGAAGGAAACTGAGGAGACCATAGTAGAAAATTTTTTTTCAGTGTGATATTTGATGTGAAATACCTGCTAAAATCTCCCTTTCTAATAAATCTGATTTTTTCTAGATACAAATACAATAATCTGGACTGACTACATGGAAATATGAAGCATACTAACAAACAGTAGATTACTTTTTTGCTAGAAACTATATAACCTTAATATAGGAAAAATAGCAATACAGAAAAAACAGAATTTACCACCAGAATCCCATAGCACTCATATAAGAGATTACTTTGAATAATAATTAAAAAAAAATCATTGATATAGAATTGCTGATATTTCAGGGAACAAAAAAAAAAAATTTCTGTTCAATTCCAAAGCACAATATGAAGTCTACACATACATAGATTTGGATATCTGGAGTTACATTACTGATATTTATCTTATACCTAAGAAGGTTTACATGCTTAAACACCTTTCCAGTTATGGACTGCATTTTTTTTTTTACGTGTGCTATTGTCCAGAATATACCATTCAATCAAACAGTGGTTGGGTATTTCATTCTGTTTTGACAACCTGCTATTTTTTGTAGCCAGTATGTCTTTCAAGAACCGTTTACACTCAGAATAGATAACTGTAAGTGTGAGGAATTATTATTTCATAGAATCATAATCATATATTAGTTTGGGTTTGAAAGAGACCTTGAAGATCACCTAGTTCCAACAGTTACGGACTTTTCCCATAACAGTTTTCGATTTTCCCGTAACAGTTCTCATACTGTTGTGACAAAGGTGGTCTCAAAATTATTTACTAGTATAGAATATGAGATAAAGGAAAAATTCAGACAGATCTTCTTTCAAGGAAGCAGAAATACTGAATGAAGCGGAAGAGCTAGCCAGGACACAAAAACGAAACCGAGAAACAAAGCAAACTCCAAACTGATTTTCAAGATGGGACGGTGGAACAAACAATTGGAAGCAAATTACTTAACAGTAGACTGATAACAACATTTTGTTCTCCAGGGTATTCATCCCACTCAGATTCCACAGCAAAGTGAAGATGGTTCACTCAGAGCCTTTTGAACAACACCTGATTCGAATGCTCCCGTTCTACTCTCTGGAGAAACCTTTCTTCACTGATTACAGACAGAGCCTAAGGATCTACCAAAGCACTCAATGGCAGCCGCTAAAATCAATAGCTGAAAGAAATATAACCTATCTTCTGAGATGGAAGCTG